>OU975452.1:3312297-3912297 GCA_918857605.2 Philereme vetulata | reverse complement strand
CCCCCCAACATTTTTAACTCATTTAGTCACACCAAAATTATGCCATCACTACCTACCTATGTATCAAATTTCACTATGATTAGATCAACGCTTCGAAATTTATCCACGGACAAACAAACACACATACATACAATACAATGCCGATTTGCCCAAGTTATTGGAGATCTCGCTTCGCTCGATCAACTTACTGCCACCCGTGGCTTCACACGCGTGGTTTGTCAATAAAAAGTAGCCTATGTTTTAATCCAATTCATAATCTATCTATTTACCAAATTTCACTGCAATTGGTTCAGCCGTTACGATGTGATTGAATAACAAACAAACAAACATCCATACTTTCGCATTTATAATATTAGTGTGATACGAAAGTAGCTCTGTTGGTTTGTTACCTTTTCACAACAAAACGGCTGAACGGATCGTAATGAAATATTGCAAGGAGATTATATCCTGGAGAAGGACATAGGCTATCTTTTGTCTCAATAAATAATCTTGAAGAGGGTGAAATAGAGGTTCGCAGTTTGTATGGGCAAACCATAATTCATCAAGTAATTTATTATTTGCTGAAAATATGTTACAAAAATAGGGTTAAATTAAATATGATAGTGTTAATATAGTTAAAGATATTACCTGCCGGTTAGGGGCTTGCAAAATTTTACAAACTCTTGTTACTTTTAATTAAGTAGCCATTTGAATAATTTATATTTAAATTGATTGAGAGGTATCTCCCCAATGTCATTAGGTAACTAAATATAAATAATAAATAAATATTGCTGGATATTTGACACAGCGCTATCTAGCCCCAAAGTAAGCAGAGCTTGCACTATGGGAACCAGATAACTGATAGAAGTACGTTTATGGAAAATACTCTATATATATATATATTTGATGTTTCGTTCGTATTCTCAATATAACTTAGTCTTATTTTTTATTACAAATTTTTTCCTGCTACATTAAGTCATGCACTACCTACTAAAATATTATTTCAACACTACGCAAAGGTTAACTGGAAGAGAATTCTTGCTAGCATTAAGTTCGCCTATGTACAGATTTATGTATTTTGTGCAATAAAGAATTTTTCAATCAGTCAATCGAATACATATATACTTTTTTTTTATACATACTTGTCTGGTTGTTTCTCTATATATCATAAGTATGCATTTAAAAAAAATGTATATAAGTATTATATCAGTTATCTGGTTCCCATAGTACAAGCTCCGCTTAGTTTGGGGCTAGATAGCGCTGTGTCAAATTCCGAGCAATATTTATTTATTTATATTTATTTATTAATTTCAAGTCTTATCCTAGATAACTTTTAAGTTAGTATTACGAAGTCTGGCAGAATCATTTCCTTCAATAAATACCCCCTTTTAGTACCCTAACCATCCCTCCCACGCTGTATTTGATATTGTGTTTACTTACATTTTGTGTCAAATGTTGGTGCAATGGCGGCGGTTGTATAGACTGGACCCTGCCTTGTGCTGCTTGTAAAATGGCGGATTGGGTCCCCTGTGAAGAATACCGTTTATTAGCAATCTTTCTCAAGGCGATGACGCCCCTTCGGGCGCTAAGAGTATTTAGGCGGGCGGTGGAAGACCCAGGCAATATTGGGGGGGGGGGGGGGGGGGGGCGTTGAGGTAGCTTAGGCGCGATAGCTTGTGCACGAGAGGCATCAGTACGGTTTTTTGATATTCATTTTAACATGCAAACTTTGCAGATTATTTTGGTTATTTTGTATGACCTGTCTACAAACCCAACTATAGACATAAATTGATCGAAAACTTACAATTAAAAATGTGTGCTAGACAAAGTGCACATAAAATTATGTTAACTAGGTTTAGTGCATAAAGCGCCTCTATATACATATAAAACAAAGTAGAATTGTCAATCGGCCATCATTAGCTGCATCTGTGTATGAGAAAATGAATTTGTTTAATAATTTTTTTTTAACTAATTAGTTACACCATATATACACCACGGACCGGCAAGCGCAGCGTAGGACGTCCACCTACAAGATGGGCAGACGACTTGGTAAGAACCGCAGGTCGGCGTTGGATGCAGGCCGCTTCCAACCGCAGTTCCTGGAGATCAATGAGGGAGGCCTTTGTCCAGCAGTGGACGTCCTACGGCTGATATGATGATGAGTTACACCATTTATAACTCAAGAAAGGCTGGACCGATTTTAATCATTCGTTGGATTTGTCACCGACCCGAATAGCAGAATAACTATTACAACATCGGAAAAATTCACCCAAACAAAATTATGAAGTAAATTCATTTTCTCATACATAGATGCAGCTAGTGATAGCCGATTGACAATTGTACCGGCAAGGAGATAGATTATATCCTGGGGAATTACATAGGCTAGTTTTTACCCGATTGCGCAAAAGGAGGGTAATGTTTTTATTGAAATACCACGCGTGCGAAGCCGCGGGCGGGTCAACTAGTTATGCATGGCTAAACTATGAGGATCGCTGCGCTTGCACCGGCCTGAATAACCTACAGTTGCACTTTCCAGCTACATCAGCGGAACGTAACCCCGATTGACGTCAACCGCGCCGTCCACGGAATATACCTTGCTTCGAAGAACATTAAACTCGCTGTTGCCCCTTGTAGACTCCATAAAGTTAGTAAATCGTTTAAAGTGCAAGGTGTACGCTTTTATAACAAACTGTACAAAAATTAACAAATTTAAAAACGTAATTAAACAAAATCTTTATAAAAAAAGCCTACTATTCTATAAAATATCGGATTATTTAGATGATAGAGAAAGCTTGGGATTGAAATTGCTCCAACTCATTCAAACATGTTACAATTTAGACGTAATTTATTTCCCGTATTGTTATATTATCTAAAACGATCATTAAAAAAACAACCAGCCTCGTTTCTTGCCTTTCTTTCCTGGCTTGGTCGCGAAGGAACAGGCAGTAAAATTGACGTTTCAAAGTGATCCTTGTGATTTTAATGAATAAAATATTTTGACTTTGATTCTTTGTTCAAACTTCGAGCAAGTCTCATTATAGATTAATTAATTGTACTCTGTAATAATTAAAATTTAATTAGATTATATTAAATCATTCGATTTTAAAACGTACCCCTGAGAGCGGCGGCTACGTATTTAGCTAGTAAATAAATAAACAAACATCTAAACTTTCGCATTTATAATATTATTGTGACCTAGTACCAATTCTATTTTGTCATAGAGACAACAAACAAATAATACCAACGCGGCCACATCAACGGGATTCTGCGAAGGTTCGCGCTGTAACCTCTATCTTCTTCTAAATTTGGAACTCTTTATTTGTTATGGTTTATGGAGGAGGGCGTTGATGCCTGCGACACAGTATTTTTACTCCTGCGGGTGTCACCGTTTGCATTTTGTTTCTGTGCACTGTTTTACGTACCAAATAAAGATATTTGGTACAGTTGTTACAAGTTGTTGGTACATAAAACAGTGTACAGAAACAAAATGGAAAAAATGTCAATGAAAAAATGGAAAATGTGGAAAATGAACAAAATGTCTTTCATTTTACCAATGATACAGATCAAATAAAATCAAATAAAAATATCCTTATTTTGATTTGATTTGATCACTGGTCAAATGAAAGACAAGACAGCACGAACATTCGACGAATTCCGACAACGCAGTCGCAGTTTAAACATCAAAAAATCAAAAATTCAAAAATCACACTAATATTATAAATGCCAAAGTCACGTCACGTCGTAACGGCTGTACCGTTTTCGATAAAATCTATATATATATAAAAGAAAGTCGTGTTAGTTACACTATTTATAACTCAAGAACGGCTGAACCGATTTGCCTGAAAATTGGTGGGGAGGTAGCTTAGAACCAGGGGACGGACATAGGATCCTTTTTATCCCGTTCGACCGCGTTTCCGTGTGACGTGATATAAAACGACCAAGAGACCAAGACGTGATATAAAGAGACCATGTCACTTTAAAAAAATAACGTAAAAATTCATGCAAAAAGAAATTACGAAGAAAATTCATTTTCTCATACATAATGATGGCCGGGGACAACAATTGACAATTCTACCAGGGTGACGTATATTGACAGCCCGCGTTATATGCATGTCAAGGCGGTACGAAGTTCAGCGGGTCAACTAGTTTGATATAGATATATAACGACCTAGATTAAAACATAGGCTACTTATTATTGATAAAATACGCGTGCGAAACCGCATGTGGAAGCTAGTAAAAGTAGCACTTTAAACTCATCATCATCAGCCACAGGAGGTCCAGTGCTGAGCACAGGCCTGCCCCATAGATTTCCAGAGCGATCTTGTGCGGCCTGCACCCAACGGCTCCCAGCACTACACGGTGTCCTTTAAATCACTGTTTTCCCAGAACAAACGTTGTTCAGACCATGGACTATTAACAGTTTACAACATCAAATTAAGAAACAAAACGAAACCGGTCTTTCAAACATCTAAAAAGTTGCGAACTTAAAACGTATATTTTATCGTTACGCCCTACAACATAGTCAGCGCGCTGACCGGTTGCTACTAGGTACCTATCTAACTAAAGAGTAGGCTTTACGCTACGGCTAGCGTACCTGTTAGCGACGCGAACCCATACCCACCTAACTGTTTGTATTGTTTATGATGTGCAAGGTGCGTGCGGGGAACGAGAAAGGGGGCGCGCGTTCCAAGTAATTAGTGAACTATGGGTCAGTCAGTCGAAATAGCTGTCTCGCGTAAACCGCACGCTCCTTCAACTAAAGTCGAGCTGTACTCCTGTTTAACTTTATTAACAATAGACGATTGTATTTCGCACAATAAGTGGCTTCATTTCACACTAATACGTAGGTACATAGTCACCATTATTAGTTGCATCGCCTTCAGTACCCATGAACTTTATGGTCACGGTTAGTTTTTGAACAATGTTAGACTTATTTGAGAAGGTCCCGATTATTATTTTATATTCTCTTGTTTGATGCAATAAACAGTTATTAGACCATGGTCTGAGCAACGTTTGTTCTGGGAAAACAGTGATTTAAAGGACACCGTATAAACTCCGTGGCGCAGTAGTTGAATAGCCGGCTGAGACGCGGGAGGTAGCAGGTTAGATTCTACTATAGATAGATATTTGTTCCGGGACTGAATGTACTTCTATCTATACTAGATATTATAAAGAGGCATGATTTGTATTTTTGTATGTTTGCAAAGTGGCATAGGCTACTTTTTACCCGACTGCGCAGAATTAAGGTAATGTTTTTATTGACAAACCATGCGTGCGAAGCTGGATAAGTAAGTATTTACAAAAAAAATTATATAAATATTTTATTATCTGGTTCCCATAGTACAAGCTCTGCTTAGTTTGGGGCTAGATAGCGCTGTGTGAAATGTCCAGCATGACTCACAGGTTTGATGTTCTGCAAGAAGGCCAGCTTCCCCCCCGGCTGCAGGATGACGGCTGAGGATGAGATGATGTTCTGCGCGGAGAGCAGCACGGGCTTGCCGCCTGCCTGCCCGGTGATGAGGAGTTTCGGCTGCTGGTTGATCACTATGGGTTTCGCTCCCGTGCCCTGCAAAAGAAAAAAAAAAGGGTTTTTTGGTTTATAGTATGTACCATATACAGTGGTGGTCACATAATTACAGCCACTGAAAGAATATTAAAATAACTAAGCTATTCCTCTGTACATTTTTTATCAGACTGCCATTGGAACTTGCTACACAATAAAGAAATATTTGTGATGATATTGTGTAATGTTAAAACGAAATATTTATAACAAAACTAGCCTGTTCCTATCTTTTATTCGGTTTATCTTATTTGTAAGCAGTGTTAACTTAAGAAAGATCTGGCCATATAACTAAAGACACTCCATTTACTTAGAAGATATAAAAAAAATAGAGCTATTATTAAAATTATCTATCTTACATAAAATTCCTAACACATTTTTATAAAACAATCCGGTACAAATCAATATTTGGTCGCATGTCCTTTTGCAGCTATAACAGCACGACATCTCTTGGGCATGGGAAGCGATCAATTTTGTACATTTTTGTGCAATTGCGGAATTTGCTCCCATGCTCTGTAAAAGCTGTGTAAAGTTGATTGGCGTTTGATTTACGCTTTGTCGCCACTGTCTTCTTCACCTGGTACCACAAATTTTCGATTGTATTTATATCCGGACTGTACGGGGGCCAATACAAAACTGTCACAGACTGATTCCTTGAGAAGTCTTTTACTACTTTTGCAGTGTTTCAGATCATTATCCTGTTGGAAAGTCGAAATGACCGGTAAATTTTGCTCGGCATAGGGCAGCATGGTTTCTTCTAAAATATTCTTGCCCTACACTTTGGTATTTCCGCCTCCATGTTTGACTTCTTTCTTGGTGTACTTTGGATCCATTTCTTTGTTCCGTGGGCGTCTAACCTATTGTTTTCCGCCAGAATTAATCATATTAACTCTTGTTTCATCCGAAAAAAGCACATTTTCCACTCTCGTCCAGTCCAGTGTTCATATTTTTAAGCAAACACTAACCTTGCCTTAACATTTTGCTTTTACAAAAGTGGCACCTTCCGAGACAATCTTCCGTTCAAGTTTGCATCACATAGTCTCCATCTAATTGTTCTTGCAGACACAATCGTCGACCCTCCTACACCAAATAATTCCGAACGTATCAGTTCATATCCTTTGAAAGGTTCTTTTTTTGCCAACAATACCATCCTAGAGTCTTCCCGCGGAATAGTTTTCCTAGGTCTCGATTTTCTAGATACGTTTTCGGCCGTATTGAACTTCTTGAAATGTTTTATAGCATTCATAACCATGTCCTTAGAACAGTTCGAGTGGTTTGCGATTTCTCTGTATGACCAAAATAATCTTTCTAGTGGACGAATCGCAACTCTTGTTTTTTCACATATTTATTGGTTTAAAACTTTAAAACGTATTAATTTTAATACAAAAAGGGAAATTTTATAATCAATATCGACGTTTCATGAAAATACGCGGCAAAACAAATAAAAAACAGAATGTAGTTTTTTTTTTCGTTTTTAAATTCAGAACACAGCTTTTACTGTCTTTAATTAACTGGCCAGATACAAGCGCTTTAAAAAAGTTTGTGTTACGTTCCCATAGTGAGCAGTGTCTAAACTAATAAGGAACAAAGTAAGAAACACAACTTTTATGTCCCTCAATACAACGTCGTGTATGATTTAATAACAATTACATTATATTTAATGCCTATTTTAGCTAATATAAGTAGCATAATCAAGATTTTAGTGATCAGTTAGGAGGTGTCTCTAATTATGTGACCACCACTGTATATTTAAATCTTATATATCTTATATAATCTATATAAAACAAAATCGGGTTAGTTACACCATTTATAACTCAAGAACGGCTGGACCGATTTTAATGATCTTTGATTTGTTGGATTTGTATCCGCCCCAAATAGCAGAATAACTAATAAAGTATCGGAAAAGTTCAAGCAAAAAAACATTATTAAGAAAATTAATTTTCTCATACATTGATGTAGCTAATGATGATTGACAATATATTGGCAGCCCGCGTCATATGCATGTCAAGGCGGTACTAAGTTCGGCGGGTCAGCTAGTTATACTCGTATATAAAACTAGTTGAACACCCGCGCCCGTTAATATTCTGGACGTCGACAAGAGCGCCACCTACCGGGCCCAACTACAGCTAAGAACCATCCAGGTGACCCCATCAGTACAAAAATAAAATTTCATCAAATTCGGTGAAGCCGTGCAGAATTACCGAAGCCGAGCAAAATATCATGGTCTATGGTTTTAGTTTTCTTTAATCAACCTTCGTCATCCCTCTTCTTCGCAAAGGACTCATCTCCATTCATCGCGGTCCAAGCCAATTACAGGTACATGGAGGACTTGCGATGATGGTAGCGATCATCACACTGGACACTGCAAACTGAATCACCATCTCCTGAAGACAGGGGCCACGGGCAGTGGGCTATGCCGGAGATTCCTACTGGATGAAACGGTGGAGTGCTGCTGCACTGTACGGCTACACACCAAGCTAGACTGAAGACGGGACTGCACGAACTCATCGAGTCATCTCCCACGTCATCAACGTCCTCGGGGACTCTGGAAAACTGCTGCCACCGTTAGGATGGCTGTAGTCAGGTTTTACAAGAGGAGTAATGCACAAAACACCCCAATGCGGGCAAGTCAGTGCAGAACTTATCCCCCCCATACTAGAATTAGAATGTACTAACAACTTTGTACAGTTACTAATATGTCGAGATGCTCCGGAGGGAATGAAAGATGACAAAACGGGCCCATTAGGTTTATGCACATACCTGTTGTACAATAATAGGTCTCTGTATCCTGTCAGGCGCGGGGCGCGGGGGCTCGTCGGGAGGCGCAGGCTGCGGGGGGGACGGCGCCTCCGACACCGTCTCGGAGCTCGTCACCGCTGCAAACATACGCCCACCAATACAAGCGCCAGACACCGGCTTCGCACGCGTGCTTTTACAATAATAAATATGGCTGGTCATTTCTCACAGCGCTATATAGCCCACAAACTAAGCAAAGCTTGTAACTATGGTAACCAGATAACGGATATAATATTTATATAATTTTTTTTGTAAATACATCCATACTAATATTATAAATGCGAAAACAACTGTTTGTTTGTTTGTTACCTTTTCACGACCAAATGGCTGAACGGATCGTAATGAAATTTGGCATGGAGATAGATATATCTTGAGGAAGGACATAGTCTATCATTTGTCCCAAAAAATAATGTTGAAGAGGGTGAAATAGGTGTTGAAAGTTTGTATGGGCAATCCATAATTCCGTAAGTTAGGGCATCTAAAAATCAATTTTAGGCTTTTGGTAAGAAATAAAGAAATACGAGTTTCAACTTTTTTGCTTAATCATCCCTTATGGGGGGGCAAAGTAAGGGATTCAAATTATGAGGTAGGTGTTCTATAGATGCAGTTCCTATACTGACTGTACAGTCTATGGACCCTTACAAAAATGAATTATGCCATCACCAAGGTAATTTTATGTAGATAATATTTGCCGTTTACATTTGGATGCATAGTTTATGAGGTAATTAAAAATTACACATAACTCTCTCGCGCTTATATGCGAGTCGCTTATATACAAGTCCGGCGGAGCGCGATATAAATTCGAAAGGAACTCTTATCTCTGTGTGTTTGTTACGTTTTTAGGGTTCCGTACCCAAAGGGTAAAATGGCACCCTATTACTGAGGCTCCGCTAGAACTTTTTAAATTTTCGCGAACTATACTCATGTTTTTAAGACGAAACGGGTCTTTTCGCGCACAGATTTATATCCAAATTATAATTTTGAGTAACCTCGAATTTTCGGCCAAGTTACATCGGCCGTGGTCACGAGAAACTGAAGCTTATAATTTTGATATAAATCTGTGACCCGTTTCGTCTTAAAAACATGAGGCTCCGCTGTCTCTGTCCGTCTGTCACCAGGCTGTATCTCATGAACCGTGATAGTTAGACAGTTGAAATTTTCATAAGAATAACAACAAATACTAAAAACAGAATTAAATACATATTTAAGGGGGGCTCCCATACAACAAACGTGATCTTTTTGTTCGTTTTAGCTCGATATTGATAACGGCAACAGGTAGACGCTTGAAATATTCACAGAATATTTAGTTATAATATGTTGGGGAAAAAGTCTTTTCGCATTATAGTATGTATGAACTTGTAATAAAATCTCTTTGGCTATACTATTTGTATCTCTGGCTGGTTTTGGTATCATTCAAAGTTTAAATTTTAAAGAAGATAATTCCAAATTCAAGTTAGGAAAATGTGTGATTATTATTTGTTTTTCTAAATTCAATTTACTTTATCCTCTAGCAGATAAAAACGGCTTTTGCACTCGGATAGCGAAGAGCAAATATAGCTCTTTCCGAGATGGAGGGATGAAAAGGTACTTTTGAATTTGAAATATACCGTGAATAAACTTCACTTCGCTTCACGCAGTAGAAAGTTTCACATTAGACAACATTAGCTTGTTGCATGCAGCTCGGATAATAAAAACAAGTGGATTTCCTACGACTGACACGATACTTTTAAAACGGGGGGGGGGGGGCAATTCACTTAATAACATTGTAAAAACATAACGGTAGTTCCCCCAAACTAGATTGGGTTATGAATTGAATATACCTAGTCAGGTCATAAGTATTGTCACACAGTAAAAACTTTTCTTTTAGAATGCTGGCCACAAAAAAGTTTATAGAATTCGAATTTCGAATTGTTCATGAAAATAAAAATGTATACTTTTTAGAATTTTACTCATTTTTAAATATGGAGTGGACGCTTAAAGAAGACCGTGTTGCAGTTGTTGCGTTGCATCGTTGCGGTTACGCGCCAATTCAAATTTTTGACATACTGAAAAATTTGAATATAACCAAAAGATTCGTTTATCGCACCATCAAACGATACAATGAAGACTCTAATGTAGATGACAGGTCAAGAAGTGGTCGCCCTCGGTCTGTTAGGACTCCAGCAGTGATAAAAGCTGTGAAGGCGCGAATTCAAAGAAATCCCAAACGTAAGCAGAAACTGTTGGAGCTTCAGATGGGGTTAAGCAGAACCACGGTGAAAAGGGTGTTAAATGAAGACTTAGGGCTTCGAGCATATCGAAGAAAAACAGGACATCGTTTGAATGCTCGTCTAATGGACCTGAGACTGAAGAGATGCCGCAATTTGTTGAAGCGGTACGCGGGAAAAAAATATCAGGAAATTCTTTTTGGTATGGTTGGGAGTTTCTTATTGGGGCTTAACAGAGGTACATTTTTGTGAGAAAGGTGTAAAAACGAATGCAGTTGTGTATCAAAATACAGTCCTGACGAACCTTGTGGAGCCTGTTTCTCATACCATGTTCAATAACAGGCACTGGGTATTCCAACAAGATTCGGCGCCAGCTCATAGAGCGAAGAGCAGACAAGACTGGCTGGCGGCGCGTGAAATCGACTTCATCCGGCACGAAGACTGGCCCTCCTCCAGTCCAGATTTGAATCCGTTAGATTACAAGATATGGCAACACTTGAAGGAAAAGGCGTGCTTCATCCCAATTTGGAGTCACTCAAGACATCCTTGATTAAGGCAGCCGCCGTCCATGCCATATTGACATGGACCTCGTTCGTGCTGCGATAGACGACTGGCCGCGCAGATTGAAGGCCTGTATTCAAAATCACGGAGGTCATTTTGAATAAACTTTAGTGTCATAAGAATCTATGTTTTGTTAAGTTCATTTTGGTATATAAATGGTTACATAATGAATAAACTTGTTTCAATTATTTTATATTAAACATGTGACAGAATTTATGACCTGACTAGGTATTTGGGCATTCTGCTCCATGAATATTACAATATTAGCTTGATATAAATAAAGTCTATAATGGCAGTCAACTTCTATACGTATTGTCATTACATGAATACCGTTTATCAAACTAATATTATAAAGGCGAAAGTTTGGATGTTCGTTTATTTATTTATTTGTTTGTTTGTTACTCAATCATCACGTCGATTGGCTTAATCGATTTCCATGAAATTTATTATGTACGTAGATTATTCAGGTCCCATGGTATAAAAATGGGGTGTCAAGTTGCAACAGCAAGTTTAGCTTTATTTCTAGGTTACCTACACATTTAGTAGTGTAACGCGTACGAAGTCGCGGGCAACAGCTAGTGACATAATATAAGGAGACTAGATCGAAACTTGAATTATACTATTTTTTTTGACTCCATGAGCTACGGTGCCGAGACATGGACACGCAGGAGCCTGTGTACAGGTTAAGAGTTGCACAGAGAGCCATGGAGCGTACCATGCTCGGCATCAAACTGTTAGATCGAGTTCCAAACGCCGAGATCCGTAGACGAACGAAGATTCATGACGTTGGGATTCTAATTATGGAGCTCAAATGGTCTTAGCCACTTGGCTAGACATGGTGATGTCAGATGGAGCAGGACAGTGACTGAATTGTGGCCGAGGAGCGGGTATAGAAGTGTAGGACGACCAGCAGCGAGATGGGTGGACGACATCGTAAAGGTCGTGGAACGTCAGTGGGTGAGACTAGCGCAGGATCGTGGTGGATGGCACAAACTTGGGGAGGCCAATACCCAACAATGGGTGAAGTCAGGCTGTGGGTGATGATGATGAAGTTTTTTTTTAATGTTATTAATGAGGAAAGTTTTACGGGCCACCGGATGGTAAGCAGTCACCGTCGCCTATTGACACCGGCAATACCCGGGGCTTGTCAAGTTACGTGAATTGTCCTTCAGAGTACTCACCCGTCGTTTGTAAATCCTCTGTCTTCGGTGTAACGGTGAGCAGTTTGGGGAATTCCGCCTGTGGAGGGGAGGAAGGCGCGGCGGGCACTGCCTTCTTGCCTTCTTCCATTTCTGAAAGACATAAATAAATATAAATATAGCTAGACATTCCACACAGCGCTATCTAACACCCAAACTAAGCAAAACTTGTACTATGAGAATGTTATGTGAAATGTGTAAGTGTGAAAGTTTGGATGTTTATTTATTTGTTTGTTTGTAGAGGGAGGGGAGAAAGCAAAAGCTAACCTAAATAAATAATAATAACAATAATAATCACACTAATATTATGTTCTGTGAAATGTGTAAGTGTGAAAGTTTGGATGTTTATTTATTTGTTTGTTTGTAGAGGGAGGGGAGAAAGCAAAAGCTAACCTAAATAAATAATAATAACAATAGATAATCACACTAATATTATGTTCTGTGAAATGTGTAAGTGTGAAAGTTTGGATGTTTATTTATTTGTTTGTTTGTAGAGGGAGGGGAGGAAGCAAAAGCTAACCTAAATAAATAATAATAACAATAATAATCACACTAATATTATGTTCTGTGAAATGTGTAAGTGTGAAAGTTTGGATGTTTATTTATTTGTTTGTTTGTAGAGGGAGGGGAGGAAGCAAAAGCTAACCTAAATAAATAATAATAACAATAATAATCACACTAATATTATGTTCTGTGAAATGTGTAAGTGTGAAAGTTTGGATGTTTATTTATTTGTTTGTTTGTAGAGGGAGGGGAGGAAGCAAAAGCTAACCTAAATAAATAATAATAACAATAATAATCACACTAATATTATGTTCTGTGAAATGTGTAAGTGTGAAAGTTTGGATGTTTATTTATTTGTTTGTTTGTAGAGGGAGGGGAGGAAGCAAAAGCTAACCTAAATAAATAATAATAACAATAATAATCACACTAATATTATGTTCTGTGAAATGTGTAAGTGTGAAAGTTTGGATGATTATTTATTTGTTTGTTTGTAGAGGGAGGGGAGGAAGCAAAAGCTAACCTAAATAAATAATAATAACAATAGATAATCACACTAATATTATGTTCTGTGAAATGTGTAAATGTGAAAGTTTGGATGTTTGTTTATTTTTTGTTTGTAGAGGGAGGGGAGGAAGCAAAAATTAACTAAAAAAATAATAATAACAATAGATAATCACACTAATAGTATGTAATGTGTAAATGTAAAAGTTTGGATGTTTGTTTATTTGTTTGTTTGTTACTCAATCACGTCGTAACGGCTGAACCGATTTCGATCGTAGATTATAATCTGGTTTACCACATAGGCTACCATACATCCCATAAATCAGTTCCCGTAGGATAAAAATGGGGTGTCAAGTTGCAACAGCGACTTTAGCTTTATTTATAGGTTACCTACACATTTAGTAGTGTAACGTGTACGAAGTCGCGGGCAACAGCTAGTAAAAGGTTCAAAAAGGTTCATAAAATAAACACAGTAAGTACTACTAATAAACCTGTATTGTGAGAGACTGGTGGGAGAGAGAAGAAATGGTATTCGGACGAGACCTGAAGTATAATTAAGAATCAAACGAACTTACCTATTGCTGTTTGATTCCAATTATGCGAAGGTCTCGTCCGAAAACCATTACAATCCGACCCATCCCTTCACTTACCCTTCCTAAGGTTATGAAAAGGTAAATTACATGTAAAAGTAACACAGCTCAAGCAGGGTTTCTCTAAAGTAATGACAGGCTGCAGGCCGTCCAGAGATAAAGCCACCAACTGACGGAGCGGAAGTTTTTATTGTATTTTAGCAATTTGGATCCGAAGTGCGACAGCTTCCTGTCCTGGTGCCTGAGACAGTTTGAGAACCGGAATTACACATAATACATGAATTTCGGCCACAGTGCCCTGGCAACTAGTTTATAAAATGAATTTCTTACCCAATTTTCTCCTCTTCTTGATCTGCGCATGCGTAGCGGGCTGTTCTGTGATATCGAGCAGTTTGATGCCGGGACGCGGCGCCGCGCGGGGCGTGGGCGGCGGCGCGCGCGCCGGAGCGGCGCCCGCCGACCCCACGGACGCGCGCCCCGTCCAGCGGGACGGAAGCCCTTTTAGTGGAGCTGGAAGTAGAATCGAAACTTAGACTGGCGGATGTGTAATCGAACTTTCTGTCCTGGACTGGATGCTTAATCACCCGATGACGCTAAAAGAGGGCTGTTATAAGTTTAACACCCCTTTGCCTTATTATTGATTTATAAAATAAGCACGAAGTGAGTGTGCAAAAGGAATGCTTTTTTCAACACACTTGCTCGTAAAGTGGGCCTTATTACATCGTTCTTAGGGCCATAAACCGAACTATAACCCACACGTACATAATAATATTACACACTAGTGCATAATAGAATTATCCCTACAAAGTACGTTAGTACCTAACAGCAAATTATATGCGAGTAAACAGCATTTTCAATTTAACCGGGTAATACAGTTTTTTTTTTGTAACAACAAAGAGGATTTACGCTGCTGAAAATCCATTTACATTTTTTGGAATAAATAAATGTATCCCTAATTAAGACGAAAAAACATTTATTATTATCAAATTATTTATAATTCACAATAATTTGTTATAAAATATTTGCATTTTATCACTAAAATTATAATTTTGAAGTAGGCTGTATGGCTTTAAGTAACCAATCACCTTACATTTGACGCGTGCAAAAAAAAGACCTGACACTCGCTGATTTATGCCCTCGCCTGCGGCTCGGGCTGCAACCCACAGCCTCGTGTATAATGAGCAACTTAGCTCACTTGTATCATAATATATTATTAATGCTTACTTAAAGTATAAGTTATCTTCAATCTTGCACAAACATTCCATTTTGCTATAAGTGCGAGACAAATCTTGTCTTTTCGCTTTTTCGACAATTTAACCTTACCATGAAAAAAAAACGTAATTCTAGGATGAGGGGATAAGATCTACACTGAGGTCCCGCAAGTGAAGAAGTGTATTGTGCCCTTCTAACCTGACCCCAGCCATCTCAACTCCTTAAAGTAGCAGAGCCGTTATCCGGCGTCCCTGAGATCGATGCTGACGTCAAAGATGAGTCGCTAATCATGCAGTCCTCATGCAGTCTGGCTTCGTGTGTGGAGTATAGGACAGCATAAAAGCCTTAAATATTTTCAAACTTACTTGTATCAGTCATTTTCCTAGGCATGCCTCTACTCCTCACAGGCACGGTAGGTGCTTGAGCCTTCTTCTGATTGGCAGCCACCTCGGTGGCTTTGGCTAGGAGTTCACTCCTCAACGCCACAGACTTGGGTTTGCGTTTTAACGTGAAGTGTTTTACTGGCGCTGATTGTTGGCCCACCTGGAGGAAAGGAAAACAATTTACTTTAAAATAGGTAGTCATAAAGTCATTATTATTTTGAAGTTACAGACAAAAAAATAAGTTTTTTTTTTATTATAGGCTAGCTGATGGTGAGCGAAAATGCAGTGTATGATGGAACACGCTTTTCTGGAAGAAAACCTAGGGCTCCTAGGTGGAAAGACAACCTACTTGTGATTCTAGTGATGTACAAAAATTGGCAATTAACAAATTTAAAAACGTAATTATACAAAATCTTTATAAAAAAACCTACTATAACATATCAGATTATTCAGATGATAGAGAAGCTTTGGATTGAAATTGCTCCAACTCGTTCAAAAATGTTAAGCCTCGTTTCTTGCCGTTCTTTCCTGGCTTGGTCGCGAAGGAACAAGCAGTACATTGATATTTCAAAGTGATCCTTGTGATATTAATGACTAAAAGATTTTGACTAAGGTTGTGGGGAGCCATTAATGGCTCCCCATAACCAAATTGATGTCAATTGACATCTTATGATGATGATCATGAATATATTGAATAGAAACAACAGAAGAAAGGGAAAGCTCCTAATAAATAAGATCACAATATGTTTAAATATTATGTAGTTGGAAGGTGTTAAGAAAAAAATAGTATGATATTAGTTTTTCAATTCAACTAATAGCTGAAATCCTATCAGACACCATTCTGAGAGCTATTCATTATTTCTGTACGTACTTGCAACATTGTTAGTAATACATAATTGAGTGTAGTAAATGGATTATTTGAATCGACGTCATATAAAATCAATTCATTTACAATACTCAATTATGAATGAGGTTGCTGCTGGAACTTTATAAGGCTATGATTAGAATCGAATCCCATCTATGATTCCATTTTATTTACAGTTATTAGCCCTCGCACAGCCACAAAACCCAGGCCACATCCTGGATGCGGCCACTTAGTTACAAAACAATCAACAACATTGTCGATAATTTTACATTGTGTAGGTATGCTTGTATATGAATGAATGAAATGAATGAAGCTTATAATTGTACATTCAGTACGTCTTATATTGCCATAAGTTCCGTACCCAAAGGGTAAAACAGCACTCTATTACTGAGGCTCCGCTGCCTGTCTGTCCGTCTGTCACGGTTCATGAGAAGTGACAGAGAGCCTGCTCTGTCACTTCTCATGAACCGTGATAGTCAGACAGTTGAAATTTTCACAGATGATGTATTTCTGTTGCCGCTATAACAACAAATACTAAAAACAGAATAAAATAAATATTTAAGGGGGCTCCTATACAACAAACATGATTTTTTTGCTCGTTTTTGCTCGATATTGGTAACGGCAACAGGTAGATGCTTGAAATATTCACAATATATAGTTATATGTATATTCACTTTAAAAATAAATAATTAAATTAAATTAAAACAAATATTTAAGGGGGCTCCCATACACAAACGTGATTTTTTTGACGTTTTTATAGATAAGGGTACGGAACCCTTCGTGCGCGAGCCAGACTCGCACTTGGCCGGTTTTTTTTACTTATTCCTTCTTTTTCGGTCGGCAGCGGCCACACAAGCCAGGTTTGGAAAAAACATGATTTTTGAAAAAGTCGAATAAAGCATGATTTGTTTTAAAAATCCTAATTAATCACGATTTTTTTAATTTTATCATTTTAAAAAGAGATATATTCAAGCAATGCCCCTCAGTCACTTTTTGGCATTTTTATTAGACCCAACCCAAACAGAATTCACACTGACAGATGAAGAAGAAGAAAGTGCGTTGGAGGAAGCACGAAATCACTATGAAGGTTCAGTTTTGCTACCATTGATAGTAAAACTTACGTCAAAATCAAAACCATTCAAAAGTGTGAAGTTCGCAGAAGATATAGTAAACAATGTAGTCTTTATAACCGTTTGTTGCTAAAAATAAAACGAGTGTGCTTTAGACCGCACGACTGAAGTAAAACTTCTTTTTCAAAATATTAATTTATATAAAACACCACTAGAGTGGTGGATGTCACAGAATACCAATATTATATATTATAATATTATTTAAGCAATATTTAGTGAAGAGAGAAAACATGCAAAAATTTTTGCAGTGGTGAAGCAATTGTTTGGGGCGATAGCTTCTTCAGCTGCTCTGGAAAGAGTGTTTACCACCTTTGGAATTGTTCAGAGAAAATTAAGAACCGACTGGGAATTGAAAAGGCTGGAAAACGATATTGATTCCATTCATATTCAAATATTATAAAAACGATATTGATTTCTCAGATTTAAACGACCCTAGTCTTTAACTTAGTTATAATTTCTAAACCTGTTTATTTTATGTTGATTTCTGTGAAAGCAAGTGAAATTAAACATTTTTGATTAAATCATTGATTTTTATTGATTTATTATTATTATATTAAATTATTTTTTAATTTGATTTAAATCAAAATGATTTAATCGTGCCAACCCTGCCACAAGCTAGAAGCGGCGACTAGTGGCGTGTAGCGACCACTAGCGTCAACCGTGCGCATCATTGCCAGACGTCCCGATCTTTAAATTAAAATTAAATGTCCCGCGCGGGACAGGCCCAGTCCCGCTTTTCGGGGACAACTCGACCGTGGGTGCAGCGTGCTGAGTAAGCGCGGGCGGGTGACGCCCGGCGCGTACCTAATGAAGGAAGATAAGCGCGGGAGAGGGGTGCGTCATGTAATCGGTACGTGCGACCTCAACATCTTCTCTTTCACTCTTTTCTTATTCCCAATTGTTTATATAATATCATAAAGAGGGAAAATTTGTTTGTTTGTATTGAATAGGCTCCGAAAATACTGGACCGCTTTAAAAAATTCTTTCACTATTGGGAAGCTACACTATCCCTGGGTGACATAGGCTACTTTTCACCCAACTGCTCAGAAGGGTAATGTTTTTATTGAAAAACTACGCGTGCAAAGCTGCGGTGCAGTCAGCTAGTTCGTTTATAAATTTCTATTTTCTCTATTCAGATGACGAAGAAGACTCAACTACCTAACGATAAGGTAAACCTGATATAACATATAATATTTTTATTAAAATACATTCTCTATGACTATTTTTGCTATCTATTGTCACGTAAACGTAATTTTTAAACTCAAATAAAAAGATAAATTTTTAAAAACTTTTGATTATAGGTATATTATGTAACGCTTTCGACGAAAGAATCCCGCTTTTTTCACTCAAAAAGTCTCAAAATACCAACTTGACAAAAAAAATCTGGCAACGCTGACCGTGTGCGGCAAGTTCATACCTATAAAATGTACTATGTAATGTATGTATAAAATGTAAAAATCGTTTCGTTCGCAGCGTGGTGGCTGTTGCTTGTGTGCGGCGACGCTTAGGAGTTTATTTAGGCATTAGATGCCAAAGCCAAAAGAAGCCAATTGTATCCCTCATACATATATGTATAAGTCTTGTATCAGTTATCTGGTCCCCATAGTACAAGCTAAGCTTAGTTTGGGGCTTGATAGCGCTGTGTGAAATGTCCAGCAATATATATACACGATCGAAAATATAAAAATATCAAAATTTGTTTTTTTTCTCAGTCCTGTATATTTAACCATCATTCACTTTCCAAATTTTCTGCAGAAACCAACACACATACAGACAAATTATGAAGACTTTTTCTGTTGATTGTTTATGCGTTTTTTATATTGAAGTAAAACTTTTTTACGCACGCTTGACTTGGCGAGTAAGCTGGTGAATGCATTACGAAAAGTGCGAACGGAAGTTGAGAGGGAGATATAAGTCAGTGAAGATAGAAAGAGACAGTTACGTTTCGTATATTACTGTAGGAGCAAGAGAAAGGTGAGCGCGCACATTTTCTTTCTTTCTTCCTCTCATAGCCAGTGCATGAAATATACATATTTATCTCAGTCAGTAGTTCGTTTGATTATTTTTCGTAATTTCATTTCATTTTTGAACAATTTTTAAAATTAATATTTTGAAAAAGCAGTTTTACCTCAGTCGTGTGGTCTAAAGCACACTCGTTTTTTTATAAACCTGCCAGGCTAACATGTCCGCAGATTACACTCACCCTGATGAAGGTTCACAAATTGAACTGAAACCTTGTTAGTCTTGACACTGATATAATGGTATGAGATTAATCCCATATTTGTGGTTAAAAAATTATTCTCAAAAGAAAATATACATTTCACTTCATGAGAAACAATAGGTTTAAACTTAGGTTAAATATTCAGTGAGCATGCAGAACAATGTAGGTAGTTAAAATATAGAGAATACTTAAACATTTTGTTTACATTCTCATTTTAGAGTCAAACTATAAGAAAACTAGATGATCCTTGTGATTTTAATTTACATCATGACTAGAGCTTGTATCTAATACGAAAAGGAGCTTTGTAAAACACCAAAACTACAATAGTTGTTAAAATAAATGGGTCGTTGTGGGTACTAGACAAACGCATCGTGCGACAGTGAACTGACTGACAGCAGATACAGGGACAGATTTAAATCTTTGTTGCGTTGTTTCAGTTTAATCTTATAATTGTTAAAATTATTTAAGTTGTTAATTTCTTTTGGGATTGTATTAAATAATATTATTACCTTCAAAGCATATAGGTACTTTTTCGCCTTATTTATAAAAATTATTCAAATAAATAACTATTTCTAAGCAGAATCTTTCTGTTTACAATTTCGTAGTACTTTTACAGCAATCACTCCTACTTACACAAATGTACTTTTTCCTAAAACTTACCACAGAAACTAAGGCATTTTTATTTAAATACAGGCACTCGAGTGGCAACAGTCCCAGATCATCATGTTTAGCCAGAGCTCTCCTCAGCTCTCCGATCATATCACTGAAGATTGGCCGGGTCTCATCGAACTCTGCTATCTCGGTATTAAGAGTACCAGCTGAAGGAAAGGTCTTGAGGACCTCCGCGAGCATGGCCACCCAGAGGTCTGAGTCCACACCTGCCACTTCGATAATCTCTTCCAATTCATTTTTCCACTAAAACAAAACAAAAATCTATTATTAGGTGGTTAATACAAATACATATTTGAGAACACTGTAAAGCACACAGTAAGTAAAAAATTATCATCATTCACTTCACTCACTGCTGAGTATAGGACTCTCCCTGCCTGTGCCATCATTATCCATGTTTGACCCACAATGCTTGCTACATCTACTCATTTTACTACTGGACATTTATATACCCCATTTGTAAGTATAACTTGAGAAGCAATAATTGTTATAACTGTTGAGGGACACTTTAGTTTTATGCTAAAGAAACAGTTTTCTCTGCTAGAATCCAGCAGATTGTAGGTTATACAAGTATTAGGTCAAGCATTTAGGTATCAATTTCTAATTGAATTAGTTAATACTCAAAGAAACTACAAAAATTGTTTATTTAATTATTCATTTACAATTGTCAACAGAAGAGAAATTAAATTATAGTTTTGGAAAATTGAAAACATTACACTAATATTCACCAGTTTGCGAGTTTAAACGAGATAGTGAATTTATAGAGAACCCAGAATTATAAATATATCAATCCGAATTTTATATCTTGTAAATTCATGACAACAAATAAACCATACATGTAAAGTAGTGCTTCTCTTTTCAACGCATGACAATTGTATGCACTGAGAGAGATAAAAAACCTAATACAGTTACGCAAAACCATAGAACATGAGAGAAAAGTTACCTCCTCAACATTTCTGCGCGGGATATGAAAGAAACTTAGCAACAATTTAAGTTTCACTTGTGTTTGTAAGTCCGGGAAACAATCTTTGATATTCTTCAAAACTTCAGCGTTTAGTTGTGTACAAATTGACCCAGTTGTCCAAGAATCATTCGAAGTTCCGAGTTTATTGTGGAGCCACAAAGATGTATCACTATCCCGCACGTTCGCCATCTTGCAACTGAAATGAATGAATGAAATAGATAGTGTGGTGTGTGTAGTATAGTGAAGTGAGTGACTGACGGCGACGACGTGTTTGTTTTGTTGTAGTGCGTGCGTGCTCCGCAACGATTCTGAGTGTTTGATTTCTTTATCTTTGGTTTGATTGATTCAGTTCAGAGATGAGTGAATCGTTCGTTACTCATTTATTATTTCACTCTATTTTAGAAAACGTGGCAAATTATGGAAATCTAAATACATTGTAGGAATATATATATATATATATATATATATATATATATATATATATATATATATATATATATATATATATATATATTTTGAAGCATTTATTTTCATTATAATTAATGTCAGACACTAAGACCATACATTAAATAATAATACATTAAATATAAATATATAAATAATAAATACATTGTAGGAATATATATATATATATATATATATATATATATATATATATATTTTGAAGCATTTATTTTCATTATAATTAATGTCAGACACTAAGACCATTTATAAACCTTTTATAGAAGCAGAGTGAGTCAATATTTTATGCAACAGGTCAAGTTCAAGTCTAGCAGGCTGGTAATACCATATAAAAAATAATTACTATGTATCTATGATTGTCTATGGTATCGAAAAGCAGTGACAGTGACATCTTTGTGACAGCGTTGTTTTATCACTGGAGCGCACCGTTTGTAATAGCTAGGGCGCGCTGATTTTGAATTATTCTATTGTTTAGTGTATTGATCAAACATCTATTTTGCTTTTACCAAGATGTCTGAAGTTTCTTGTGTTACTTTGCCTTTAAATATATATGAAGAAGTACTAAACGAAACCACAACTTGTGATTGTTCATCACAGGGGCTTGAAATCGTTCCAAAAATAGAAAACAAGTGCCTGAGTGTAAGTGATGTACGCTACCTATGCTTGTATCTCAGAGGCTTGCATGTATGTAGTACCTTTTCCAGTCTATTAGAATAAAAAAATAATAAAAAAGAAATAATAAAAAAAATTGCCCCGGACTTACGCGATAGGTGGGACCGAGCGAGCGATAACCGTGTAAGTCGAATTCGCGTAAGTCGGGGTTCAACTTTGCATATAAAAACATATATGCATTTTTTGTTCTTTTGGATGACATAATTAAAGGTTATCAATAAAACGCACTGCGTACGCAAAACAATTCCACGCGGAAAACGTTCGAACCTTTCGTAAACGGAACACTAACAGGGCGGAGTGGAGGAGCTGATGCGCGCGCCCATCAAATAGAAAAATCGCGTAAAACGGGGTGGCGTAAGTCGAGGTATTACTGTACATAAGATTTAATTATAAGTTCATTCATTAATTTTTGTTTTTAATTTTGATTTTGTACAGCGCGCATATCTATTTTCAGGTGCTCTATTTACAAAACAATGAACTAACAACGTTGCCTATTGATTTCTTCCCCTCTTTGCCATCTCTAATGTATCTGGACCTTCGTGAAAACCAGCTCACCGACTTACCGAAGACCGTGGAAAATCACCCCACCCTCACACATTTATTGCTCAAAGACAATAAACTTACCTCCTTGCCTTACGAACTTGGATCTGTCGTAACATTAAAAGTTCTGCAATTGAACGGAAATCCGCTAATGTTCCCGCCAAGAGAGATCCTAAGCGCGGGTTTTTCAAAGCTCAAAAGCTTTTTATACGACAAATATGTTGAAAATATGTTTGTTAGATCCCAATCAGTATTTTCTGAAGACACAAGAAGTAATATTGATGATAACACATCATTCAATCATGATGTAGTAAGTTACAATTCAGTTATTGACGAAGACAAGATTAAAAAGAACCTAACGATACATTTAAACGAAAAGGAAGCAGATAGTTCAGACGAGGAATACTACGGAAAATTAAGAGGAAAATGTCGAAAACTAGCCAAAAGTCGCTACAAGACTTTACCAACTCATTTCCAAAGCGCAAAGTACTTACCCCCTCTGTGTGCAGATTCAAAGAACGTACAAAACGAAAAGATAAAACAAGCCTTTCTAAAAGATTTGGCAATAAAGAAACACAAAGAGCTTTTGGCAACGAGAGAAAAGATTTTACAAGATAGAAAGTCAGTGTTTTTTATTGACAAACACCCTCTTAGCACCTATCTGAAACATACCTATTTGCACCTAAAATATGTAGAAAGATATTACGCCCACGTCCTTTAAAACGCTTTCACTGGAGTCAGTTGCTACAATGGGTGTACCACAAGGACGAGTACTCAGGCCATTCTTGTTTTTAATGCACATTATATTTGATGATTATTATAAGTTTAGCTTTTCCTTAGAGGGCTTACTTTCTGATTTGCCCTCGTTTCTAGACCGCTCGATCTTGCTGAACCTAGACTAGAAATATCTTTTTCCTTTTGTTGAGGTTATAAAAAGAGGAAAATGTGGGTAACCTAGTTATTTTTGGTGGTAGGTCAGCCCCATCAAATCTCGGATCAGGAGGCAGATTATTGCATGATCTATCTGTCCCGTACTTGTTACGCAAATCATTTTTTGCACCTACTGACTTCTTTGCAGTTTCCAAAATTATTAGTGTCAAGGGTTGCTAATAGTAATAACTCCCCAGGGTCTCTCTTATTAAGTAATTATTATATTGCAGAAACCTAGAACACCTTCGGAACTGGCGTAGCACTTACCGCAATCTCAAGCAATCAGCTGATGGCTCTTACAAACTCGCTCGTTTCCCCTACGACACTAACCCAGAATACATGACTTTACTTACACGAGATGACATTGAAAAGGACTTGCCTGATAAATACAGGAAGAAGTTGGTTAGAAAGTCTAAACCGACTGTTCCAAGAAAGAGCAATAAAGATATTCATTTAGCGCTGAAGATTAAACAGCTGTTTGAGAATTTGGAAGCGATTGATCTGAATAAAGATGGCATGACGCCGAGGACTGAGCAGAAAATGCTTTTGAATGAGATACACAAGGTACTCGTGAGGAGTTTCAGAGAGACTATCTACCATATCGGAGCGGACACTAACTAATAATCTATACTAGACTATAATCCATTTTAAAGTTCACTAAAGTTCACTGCATAATAAGTAAACAAAGAAATGACACTTTTCTATGAGTGCAATGAGGAGGGAATGATTATCCTCTCCCTCGCTCTCGCGTAAAATTGGCATTTCATTGTTTACAAAATTTGCAATGAAGTTTAAAATAGAGTATAGACTACGTCACACCGTTTCTTGGCTTCGCTCTGATTTGGTAAATAAAGCAACATTTACCGATTTTTTCTGGAAAATTCTAAATATTTTTGTTTGTTTTTCAGATTTCGGAAATAAAACAAAAGCTGAAGGAACTTTCTACGAGTAACAGTTTAACAGTTACCGATTAAAAACAGACACATACCCTAGCTAGATAGTTAGTGATACCTAAATTAAACTTTTGGTTTATCAGATTTATTTTGAGACAGTAAAATACAATTTAATTATACAAATTTTTATTAATTTTGTCACGATGGCCTGCACCATTTTATACTTACTTAAATAAAAAAAAATAATGATACTGAACATAAGATATGGTTAAACAAAATAAAACTTACTCTACGTTAAAATTAAATGCGATTATACATTTTACAAAGCAAAATAGAGGAACAAAAATGCCTCTGTATAAAACACTAGCTGACCTATCCGCAGCTTCGCACGCGTAGTTTTTCAATAAAAACATTACCCTCCGCATTAGCGCAGTTGGGTAAAAAGTAGCCTATGTCACCCGGGGATAGTGTAGCTTCACAACAGTGAAAGAATTTTTTAAATCTAGTCCAGTCAAATTCCGAAATAAATAAACATGAACGAACACAGTTTGGGGATTTTAAGGATCGATAGGGGGGTGTATTCTGAGCATAAATTCCAATTTGAGGGGTTCTACTGAGGTCAGCTCAAGGTAATTTCGATGGAAACGCGTTTATTTCGATATCTCGAGAATGGTTAGTGTTAGGCAAAAAATTGTAAAGACCTTTTCTCTTCCAAATTAAATTTACTAACTTTTTTATCTGAAACTTTTTTTTTAACATTAACATTTTTCAACTTATTACAAAAAAAAATTACTTTTTTTTCTATTTGTCGTCGTTTTCTCCGCCACGATTCAATTTTATTAAATTGTACCGATCATCAAAGTGTAGATCTTTTAATTAAAGAAATTTTTTTTCTTAAATTTTTTCTGTAATGCCAATACCTTCGGAGTTATACATTACTTTACCGAGCGAAATCTGCGCCATTGTCGCAATATAAAAAGGTCAATCGATTAAACTATTTAAAAATTGTACTTCATTCAAATATTAAATATTGTAATCATTCAAATATTGTACTTCTTTAATATGGGTATTTTTTATTCTATTCAATGGGATAATAATGTGAATGAGGATTACAAAAAGAAGTAAATGAATAATTAAAACTGTTTCACACATTTATTGATAAAAAAATAGGTTATAAAATTCGTTTAGTGCGTTCCTTACCCGCATTAATACACACAACAGTGTATCTGTGAATATACGTTGCGATAATGGCGCGGATTTGGCTCAATAAAGTAATATATAACTCCGAAAGTATTGGCATTACAAAAAAAATTGTTCATAATTAAAAGATCTACACTTTGATGATCGGTAAAATTTAATAAAATTGAATGGTTGGGGAAAAAACGTCAAAAAATAGAAATAAAAGTAAAATGTTTGCCTTGCAGATCAACTAATAAGTTGAAAATATTAATGTTAAAAAAAAGTTAGTAAATTTAATTTAGAAGAGATAAGGTCTCCACAATTTTTTGGCTAACACTGATCATTCTCGAGATATCGAATTAAACGCGTTTCCATCGAAATGACCTTGAGCTGACCTCAGTAGAACCCCTCAAATTGGAATTTATGCTCAGAATACACCCCCCTATCGATCCTTAAAATACCCAAACTGTGTTCGTTCATGTTTATTTAACCCATTTTTAGCCGTAATTTTACTGGACTAATCGGTTTAGTAGTTTCGGAGCCTATTCAATATAAACAAACAAATCCTTCCTCTTTATAATATTAGTATAGGATAGAATAAGATAATTAGTAGAGGAACAAAGTTGCCACTGTATAAAACAAACTATGATAAATTAGTAGATGACAATCTTAGAGAGAACAACAAGAGATGAATTGTTTCTGGTTGATTTGACATTTTAAGTACCACCTTAGTGGGTAACGGCCCTTACCCAGCGGGGTTTCTACTAAAACATGGCATATTATAATACAATAACTGTTTTTGCTCCAGAATGTTGTCAATATTATAAAAATACTAGGCGACTCGCCCGCGGCTTCGCACACTTGAAATTTCCCGCTCCCGTGGGAACTTCGGTATAAAAACTATATAAATCTTGTCATAGTGATGCAACTCTTCAGGTCAATGAACGACGGTTTAATTAAATGGATATTGTTCATACAAAAATACTAAAATCGCGATTAAAAATGGGGGATGGGGGTAGGAGAGTGAAAAATACTTTACGACCTATTCTCATACCTACCAAATATACAAAAAAAACCACGACGCACTCCTCCGAAATGTTTCGACCGATTTCAAAATCGGTCGAAACATTTCGGAGGAGTGCGACCACAAAGACCGTGACACGAGATTTTTATTTACTAGAAAGATGATAATTCTCATCACGAAATTAAATAGCAAGCAGATAATAGCAACTGTAAAACATGTTATTATATTTTAAAGATCAACAAACTAAATGTATCTTTCCTAAGACAATGCAGATGCAGTGAAAATCATTTTACAATTTCTAAAGCTGCATCAAAACTGGTCAATCTTTTCACCGATTTTAGTTTTTCCGACTGGAGTTTAACATTTACAGTACCCGCGACTTAAGCTTGCGCGAGCATTGAAATGAAAAACGTCCGCTTCGATATGTTCACATTGGAATATTAGTTAGTACTTTACATATGTACTTAATCAGATCATAGAACTAGGTAAATCTTTTGTAGGTTGCCTGCGTGGCTAACATGGCAGGCACGAGATAATTTTGTCACGCCATTTTGTCGTCGTATCTCTACATCTCGACTGTCGGTAACATAGAGTTCACTTATATCATGTGTTTCTGTCAAACGAAGACTTCGTGACAAATTTCTCTAAAACCGTAACATACGTGTCATATTTTCTCATGACTAGTCGACTTTTGACATCTAAACTTGACTAATTTGTCGTCGATCATTCTGTTCGACGAGATTGAGAGACAGCAGCGATATTTTCTATAAAATAAATTAAAATCGGTTCAATTTGCTGAAAAAATGGCAGTGCCGTATTATAACTATATTGCAACAATTTATGAAGAGAGATGATTCAACGGAAAATTCAACGAAAGCGGATACGGGATTTCTGCAACTCGTTTGATCTCCGTGACAGCTAGTTTCAAGCGCTTTGGCGCATATCTAAGCCAATGGCTTTGTATGTAATAGAGAAACTGCGAGTGGACCTCGAGCCTCGGAGTGGCGACGTAAAAATTGACATTTAGTCTCGAGAGGCTGGTGAGAGACTGTGAGATATTTCTCTGTCTTGAGACGTATGTTACCGCTAACGAATAAATCTCAAATCGACAAATTTTTCTCATCTCGTCTCGATTTTATCTCGTGCCTGCCATGTTAGCCATGCTGGGCGTAAAATAGTTGTTTAATCTATTGTACACCAAAAAGTCAACAATAAGATTTACTTAGCTAACTTGACAGATGTAACTATGTTGCACTGAAGATAGTCGCTTTGACACTTTGGTTCTAAGTTATTGCCTAGTCGGTTACCTTCAACTGTCCAGTTACAACTTGCTCTACACGAGTAACTTACAGAACTATATTTTATTTACAAAATACTGTCAAAATTACCTTAGGATTTCCAGACTTGATATCGAGCCATATTATTTTAATCCTGGGATTTGACAGGTTAAGAGATACTGAAACTGTTCTGTTATGATCAGTCAGCCATTGTGTAAGTTATTTACTTACTAGCTGACCCGCCCGCAGCTTTGCACGCGTGGTTTATTCATAAAAACATTACCCTCCTTCTGCGAAGTCGTGTAAAAAGTAGCTTATGTTTCAATCCCGATCATAATCGATCTATATACCAAATTTCATAGAAATCGGTCCAGCCGTTCTCGAGTTATAAATGTTGTAACTAACCCGACTTTGTTTTATATAATAGATAGATATATAATTGTGATGCCTATCTACTCTAATAACATAAATACAATAAAACAAAAAAAAACCTCACTCGTACATAAACACAATACAAGAGTTTAAAACAAAATTTTAAAATGAGGTTAATATTATTGGAGTAAACATATAACATTGGTTGGCGATTCTGTTGTCACCACCAATTTGACTGCTGACTAAAACTAGCCCAAACACACGCCATCATAGTAAAAAAATACTTAATTTTAGAAATGTCACTTTAAATTTTATCTTTAGCATAAACAAAATAAGACCGATTGTATTTTACAAAATTTTAGTTAGTTAGTGTAAACAACAGAATCGTCACCAATAACTAATTAACACTTTCACAGCGAATCACGAGCACCGCTCGGCATTCATACTATTCTTCAACTCGCGAATCACGAGCAGCACTCGTTACGTTACTACCTTTCATACTGTTTATTAGAAAATCACGACGCCTAGTCGTGATTCGCGTTGTACGCGTTTGTAGCTGAGTTTATATACACACATGCAATACACATATGCAATACATGAACAAAGCGGGAACAAGAGAGCTACATACAATAAAAAAAAAGCCGCACGCTCAGTCAGCCGCCGGCGATTAAACAGGGTGAACGTAATTGCATTTTGGCGCGAAATGGCTTCACGGCAGCGTAATCGTTTGGTATGTATGCGCGAGATTGCTGATTGTTTACAAGACGATGATGACTCTGATATTGAGGCTCAGAATGATGAAATTGAAGGTAAATAATAGTTTATTTATATATATATATATTTCTATGTAGATAAACCATTTCCGTATTCAGTATGCTTTCAATAGATGTTTCTTTTGTAGAGTTGTTGTATGACCTGCAAGTGGTTGTAGACAGTCAAGAAAGGAACGATGATGGTGCGGTTGAGGAGCAAGAGCAGGAGCAATTTCGTGCACCGGTCAACCAGCGAGGGTGTACTCGGGAGCGTATACAGAGATCTCGGCGCGGGCGTCAGCGTGGCGGCACAGTGCGCTCAACTACACGCGGGCGATCTTCACAAATTCAGCTTACTCTAAGAGAAATGGATGAGGCCAATGGATGGACGTATGTGCCAAAACAACGTCCATTACAAGACCCTGTCTTCGAAGAGGTATGTCGTGTCTTAGCCCCCATAGATGAGAATTCATCGGAAATCGACTGTTTTTCAGTCTTTTTCACAAACGATTTTTGGAAGCTCCTGAAAACTGAAACGAATCGATATGCAACGCAGATGAAGACCAAGCCGGCTAGACGAGGACTGCTGAAGCCAGGGAGTATGCTCGCTAAGTGGACACCCATTACGTTGGAAGAGCTGAAACTTTTTTTTCTCCATAATAATTCATATGTCGCTAGTGCATAAAGAAAGCTGTGACGCGTACTGGTCCACTAGAGAAATTATACACACCCCATATGCGGCCAACCAAACTGATGAATAGAGATCGTTTCAGAGCTATTTACAGTTGTCTACACCTGAACGACGATTCTAAATACATACCACGCGGTCAAGAGAACTACGACGCCTTTTTCAAGCTACGGCCATACTTTGACGAGCTCTGTCGGCTGTGTGCCACCAGTTTTTATCCTGGTGAAGCCTTGACGATTGACGAAGGGACGTGTGGCTTTAGAAGCAGAGTACACTACCGTGTTTTCAATAAATATAAACCCGACAAATACGGTATGAAAATTTATATGTTGTGCGACGCAGCGACGGGCTATATTTTGAACATGGTTCCATACGTGGGTGACTCAAAAACGGTTGAGCAAATAGTCACACAACTAAGTGAACCGTACTTTGAAAAATGGCACACCATATATATGGATCGATTTTTCACCAGCCCAACGGTTGCATACTTGCTCTGGCTGAAAAATACTCGCGTTGTGGGCACTGTGATGCCGAACCGGCGTGGCTTGCCCCAAGAATGGCGACAACAGCCCCTGGAGCTAAATGAAATGGCCTTTTGTCACCGCGGGAATCTAACCGCCTGTAAATGGAAAGACAAACGGGACGTCTCCTTCCTGACGACAAAACACGCCGCAACCTGGACAGAGGTGACTATAAAAGCTAAAGGACTAGCAAAAAAAATAAAACCTGACTGCATCTTAGACTACAATGTAAATAAAATTGGTGTGGACCTCAACGACCAATATGTGTCCTATTATGCCCTGCAAAGGAAATGTATGAAGTGGTGGAAAAAAATATTTTTCCATTTAGTGGCAAGGGCCATGGTGAACTCCATGGTAATTTACAACAAACAGCAGCCTGCACGCCGCCAATTGCGATTTTCCCAATTTTTGATGGCTTGTGGTGAAGGCATTGTGGAAGCCAGGTCTACTGATGATTCAGGTCCATCTCGTGGAGCACACTTGGTCGGCAAGACTTCGAGATTAGTCGGAAGACACTTCATTGAAAGAATACCAAGTACAGAAAAGAAGACAAAAGTGACGAGAGTCTGTAAAGTTTGTGCCGACACTATCAAACACGAAACTGGGAAACGAGGACGTAAGGAGACTGTTTTTTACTGCCCGGACTGTAATGTGCCATTGTGCAATGACCCGTGCTTCAAAAAATACCACACGGTAAATAATTACCATCTATAAAATGATTTTTTTTTTTAAATGACCATTTTCATTTTTTTTAATAAATATAACATAAATAATATAATGTATTTTTATTTATTATCCATAATATAAAATAATACATCTTATATACACAAAAATAGTTATCCATGTACTCATTTTAGTTATGTTTATATGACATTAACAAATATGCAGAAAATCGCCCGGGTACCGTATCAAGCGGCGCTTTGAATGCTCCGCTGTGAAAGTGTTTAATAATTGTTTATTATTAGCAGGTTCCTTAAAATGGTATTACCAGCATTTCCTTTGTGTGATGATTGTTTTAGATTTTTAGTAACAATTTTGAAACGAAACTCATACCCAAACTTACTTAAGATACAAAATACTAGAAAGCTTATAACTTTCTTGCCTTTCAACCCATAACTCATCAGTCCGTTGTTTACAAACGATTACATTACCCGCAAATTAGTAAAAAAAACTAAAAGTTGGTTATGTGGTTAAGTTGAATGGTTAAGTTGGTTGGTGTGTGTGGTATTAGTTCGTATAAGGAAAAAAAACTACAACGTGAAAAAAGTCACATATATTCCTACATTAAGTCACCAGAGCTGTGCTAGATTAATTGTCGGGTACTGTAACGTAGTAACACTATCTCGAATTTTCAGTCTATCCAATTTTGACTAGGATTTTCAAACCAATACTAAATATCATACTTAACCAAGCTAAGCTTGCGCGACTTTCTATCGCGTCTGCATTAAGTTTATTCACGATATGATATATTATATATTTTTTTACAACATGGAGACGGAACATGTAAATGGCCAACCTGGGGCCCAATTCTACTAAACCGATTGCTTCCCTATGACAATGGTCGCAAAATCGCCATATATAGTTTTTCTTATAAATTAGCAGAATTGAGCCCCTGATGTTTAGTTGTACGAGTAGTAACCATCGCCTATAACAATCCCTAAAGGTAGCATTCGGTTCTTAGCGACCGCGACTCGCGACGCGCGACCCACTGCTTAGTATGGATTTATATGGAACTCCCGGTGACCGCGTGGCGCGACCGGTGGGTGTGGCTAGAGAGCGGCGTGGCGACCGCGACCCGGTCGCATCGGAGGCAGTGCAGTCACGCGACGCAGGCGAGAAACTCATCAAAATGGCGGGGGTTGAGAAGTTGATAGAATTAGTAAATAAAAACCCACCTTTATATGATGTAAGGCTCACATCTTATACATCAACCCTCTTCTCGTAATGTGAAAATTGAGTCAATCTTCATCCTTTTTTCCGGAGGCATAGATGATGTTTTTTTTTATCTATGGCTAAACCGAAGTTGGTGCTAATGTGGGCAAATGTAAACAGTGGTAGATGGAAATAGCTCTTTCAAACCAACTCAACAAAACATAAAAACAACCATAGTCAATTGTCTTCAGTTCTAAATGGTCGGTGTTAGATAACAATAATCAGATTTTTGGCGGTTACCATTAAAAGTTTAAAAAAATCTTCACTGAAAGCATTTAATTTTTCATTTACCCCTGTTTTCATAAATCGACATTGACTATATCTATTTATTCATCTAGTAAAGATTAAATTTATTAGTATATTTAATATTTTATGTATGTAATGGATAATAAAGCTGTGCTAACCTCCAAAAAACTTGGAGTGACATGATTTTTTTGCTGTTTTCATATATAATGGTATGGAACCCTTCTTGCACGAGTCCGACTCGCCCTTGGCCGGTTTTTTTTATTGATGATAGCCAAGCGCTTGACCACTACCTCACCTGATGGTAAGAGATGGTGTGATCGAAGATGGAGCACGCTTGCCTAGTAAAAACCTATTCACTCTGAACTTGAAGACTCCGAGATTATACCGATTCATAAAACATACCTACGCCGGAAGTGAGTTCCACTCCTTACTTGTGCTAAGAAGTTGAAGCAAATTATACCCATACTTGCCATATGTGGAATGAGCTACCCAGCTGAGGATTTCCCGTTAGGCTACGACATGGTGCGCTTCAATCAATTTAAAAAGGTTTCTACAGTGTAGGGAACGCATCGAAAATACCCCGGGTGTTAACGGTGTCAATAGGCGACGGTGACCGCTTACCATCAGGTGGGCCGTAAGCCTGTTTCCCCACAAATAACATAAAAAAAATACAAAAGTATAATAAAATTTTTGATCATCTGGCAGCCAAGAAGTAGTTTTAACCTAATTGAACTGAATTCATTTAGTTAAGAATTTTTTATTGCTCATATGAATGATTAGTTAATCTTAAGGTCGAAGTTATTAGTAGGCGTTATACTCAATAACATAACAACATTATGGAACACTTAATATACCACATTGTTTTTTTTTATATTGATGATAGCCAAGCGCTTGACCACTACCTCACCTAATGGTAAGTGATGGTGTGATCAAAGATGGAGCATGTTTGCTTAGAAAGAACCTGGGGCTCAATTCTACTAAACCAATGGCTTCACTATGACAATGGTGTCGTCGCAAAATGGCCACATTATATACCTTTTGTTATTCTGCTGACACAATATTTTTTCAATGTACGCCATTGTTATGACAACACCATTGAATATTTGGCAGCTTATGACAGGAACCATAATCATTAAATATTGGTATGGCTCCATAATAGTTTTTTCTATAAATTAGCAGAATTGGGTTACAATTACATTATTATTTCAATGCTCGGATGTATCACAATTTTACGAGAAAATGCATTATCATTACGACCATAATTTTTTCAATGCATAATTATCTTACAGTCAGTATTATTTTGAAGCACAGTTACTCTCACTATTTACAAGTACGGACGCACTCAACCTGTTATTTCTCCGCACACATTCACTGGCCGCACTATTACGAGCACACACTTTACCACTGCTATTCCTACGCACAGGTAACTTGCTATTTCTCCGTGCACATCCTGTGTCGCCACCTCTGCGGGTAGTTGCATACCCTGCGCGGGTAGTTGCACACCCAGCGCGGGTAGTTGCACACCCCTCGCGGGTACTTACACACCCAGCGCGGGTAGTTGCACACCCCGCACATTTTCTACCGCGAGTAGTCCTGGTCATGTGTAGCGGGCAAGGTGGTCGCTAGAAGGAGCGCGCAAGATAGACGCGAGCTTCCGTGCGGTGTATCTCCACGAAGCCGAGCTTGCTGTAGAACTCGTTGAGGCACGCGTCCGTCGAGTTGATGCAGGCGTGGACGCCGCCTACGCCTGTGCATTAAAAAATACTGATATAATGGCGATGGTTTAGAGATTACAAGTGTTTTACACACTAAATCAAATATGAGGTCAAAAGTGTTGCCTTTACAAAAGTTTTGCGTGAAATTCAAAACTAAGCTTTAACCTGAAACGAGTAGTTTTCAATAGTTACTTCATTGAAATCTGTCAAATAATAGTTTAAGTTGACACCACGCACCAATAGCGGCGAAGGCGGGAAAGCTGCCAACTGCAACGCGCGCCATACACCGCTTGACCAATGCACAGTGTGAGTAACACTAAGTGTAGTAGAGCTTGTGAAAGGGCTCGCCCGGGGAAGTACTACCACCATACATTTCTGCCGCCAACCAGCATTGCTGTGTTTCGGTTTGAAGTTACAGGCACATGAGACTTTACACCTGTATACCGCAAGTTGATGGAGTTGGACGTTTCTAAGGTGACCAGCGAGGCAATACTTTGTTATAGGCGATGGTTACGACTTAACATCAGGTAGGCCATAAGCTTGTTCCATCTACAAGGCGTATAAAAAAAAACACTGGTAAGTGTGGAACTCCTTAGATTATTTCCCTGCATACATTTTTCTGTGTTTTAAATTGTATTTGTGTGTGTCGAAATATATTTAATTTCTTTCTTTCTATAACAGGGGTTTGAGGTTTACGGTCTACATTATGATTCAATATTTCCTAGCGGTCTACTATCAGCAACAGTTCAAATAAAAGTGTCTTCACTAAAAGGAAACCGTCCATTAAAAAATCCATAATATTTTCAAAGAACCGCCAAGGCTCAGCCACCTTACATCTGTATGCTTCTGCTTCTGTTTCTTCAAGCAAAGCTGGATACTAACAGCTTTGTAAATTGCTGCGTGGGCTACCTAGTCTGCCGCCGCGGACGACCGGACGTCTTGGTATCTCTATTCTCATAAATCATAAAATTATTCTTTTGGAACTTAAAAATGGTATAAATTATGTGAAAAACGATAATATCAGAAGTATTAAACTGTGTCGCCCTCCTCCGGGAAATATTAAAGAAGGTCCCAGTCAAAATATATTAGTTACAATACGTTTTTGATACATGTGAGTAACAGGAAGGACCTATGGGTGTGTGTGTATATGTAAACCTACGCGTATGTGTGTATATGTATACCTACGTATATGTGTGTACCTATATGTGTATGTATACCTAGGTGTATGTGTCTATTCTATATACACTTTGTAGTGTTTAAATATTTTTGTATATAAAGGCAGTTAAAGTATGATTACCGTGAGCTCGTAACGCCGCTAGCAGGCACGCCAGCAGGCGGTGCTTGGCGTGCGGGTCGCGCGACATGGCAACGCAGCAGGTGATCAGCGCGGGGTGCGCGCGCGTCACCTCCTCTGGCGGGCTCATGTCGTCGGCGCTGAACGAGTGGAAGTGACGGACGCATTCCTGCCAAATAACAAAGCTATTGTCACAGGCACGCTTTTAAAACCACTCTTTAATAACATAAATCAACCTGTTTTGTTATGTACGACATTCATTTAACATACATACATATCCGGAATCGTATTAACTGATTTTAGAGATGGGTTTAATACCGGTAGCTTACATGATGAATGAATATGATTTGTTACCTATTTTATACATGCTGTTTCATTGATATTTTTGGATTTGATTGTGAGGTTGTTTAAAAATAAAAAAAAAAATCTTTGGTAATGTATTTGAAAAAACCTATTTTACAACAATACTAGCCATTAGTGCTACCCATGTTTTTAAGACAAAACGGGTCTTTTCGCGCACAGATTTAAATCATAATTTTCAAAATTGGATTAGGTTCTGCTAGGCAGGGTGGTCTTAGCACAGGATCGTTATGTTTGGAAGGAATGGGGGGAGAGCCTTTGCCCAGCAGTAGGACACAAATGGCTGAAAAACTAATATTAAAAACTATGTATAATTTACATTTTAACTTGTATATTATCAAAAATTGACATTGAAAGGGTGGAACTCGAATTATAAAAAAAAGTTTGTGCTTGTTTACAAACCGACGAAGTGAGATTGTTTTAGCCAAATTTTGATGATAATATTTCTGTTGGCGGCTTATCTGCAGACAGCCATCGCCTCGTAATTTTTTTTTATCAACCTATATTGTCCCACTTCTGGGCAAAGATCTCCCCCAAGTCTTTTCAGCTGTCTTTATCCTGTATCCTGTGCGATACTCCGCCACTCCTGCTCGAAGGCAACAGGATCGTCTCTCGGCGACCCCGATCGCGTCTTTCATCAGGCCTCCAGGTTAGCCCACCTGTCGGGGTGCATTCTGCTAATGAGTCCCGCCCAATCACAAATAATTAATTAATTACATTAATTAATTAATTAATTAATTAATTAAATACTTAATTAATTACTCATTGTGTCATCTGGGCCCATATTGTAACACCATGGACGCCTGAAGACGCAAGGCGACGTCGGGATCGGCCGAGAAAGCGTTGGCGGGACACTTTCGACATCTTCCAAAGTATATGGTGGGAGATATCAACTGATATGGATGCTTGAAGGGACTTTGCCCAGCAGTGGGACGAGATAGGTTAAAGAAAAAAAAACAATGTCAATAAATGACTGTTATGACATATATCTATAACGCTATTACTGTTGATAGTTACCTTAGCAGCAGGGGTAAGGTCCTCCCTGTGCATAAGCTCCTTAGGATATTTGGCGCACATCTCCGGTATCCACGCCACTTCTTGTCTTTTGTAAAATTCCTTGCTATTCAATGCCGCACAAGCATATCCTAAGATTTCCGGTTTTACTCCTGAAAACAGTCATTCTAATAAGAACAAGTAATTTTTGTTTGGAGTTTGAACCCTCAAACCGACCAAAAGACGTTTCAAAGTGATCCTTGTGATTTTGATAAATAAATGAATATTGACTACTACATGTCGGCGGAAATAGATACTTTTCTTGACAAGGGGCTCTACTACTACTGCTAAATGTGAATAGGGCAATTGTAGCTGGAAGCGTGTTAGTTCAAGTGGAAGTTATTAACATACCATTTATCCTGATAGCATTATCCCCATCAGGACATAAACTGTCTTCATCATCTTCTATCACCATACACAACTCAGGAGTCAGTGTTAGGAAAGGCACAACTAATCTGCAACATTTATTATTGTATTACACTCAAAACTAATTTGAGCAAGAAAACTTCCGCAGATATTGTTGTGGCACTTAGGTAAACTAAAGTAAAACTCCCATTTTAGTTCTGCCCATAGTAACCAAAAACAATAAATCTTTGAAAAATAAAAATAATATTCCGGGTACCCCCGTTTATAAAAAAATATGCATATAAATATGTATAGTACATATGTTTTGTGTGAAGACCTCCGTGGCGCCGTGGGCTGGCTGAGACGCAGAAGGTTGCGGGTTCGATTCCCGTAGCGGAATAAATGTTTGTATGATCTTCAGACATTTATTTCGGGTCTGGGTGTTTTTCTATAAGTATATAATTATATCAGTTATTTCAAAAACTCGCGTTGTTTTCTATCTATGAGCCTAACATAATATGCATCAGTTAAATACAAAAACCATATGTATTAATGTGGGTTGGTTGGTTACTGTCACAGATACCCTTGCTATAGGAATGTATACCAATTTCATCACAAAAATATCGGTAGTTTAAAAATCAAAGGAAAAGTAACGGTCCGAAAATTGTACCCTTAGGGATTCCATGCTCTGATGTTTTTATAGCTTCATGTAAATAGGTTGTTGCAGATCAAATTTAAACCGAATTGTTTTCTTAGGATACTAACCAACGTTATTTATCAATTTTATCATGTTCTGTTTACAACACATTGGAGATTGGCAGATATACTTTAGTAAACGCCTAACCAAAGTAAAAAAAAAACATTACTACCATTATCAATTGAATACTACAAATATCATAAGACGTTTTGAACGCCACCGACGTATCTTACCTATCTGCAGGTAATGTTTGGAGGTCACTTGGGAACAAATCGCTGCAATCTGAACCGTCTCGGCACGTTTTATGGCATATTTCGCATACCTGAAACGATATTTACATATTAAAACATACTTCATATTATATTTTAGAAGATCTTCCATATATGAAAGAAAAGTCATTTATTTTTAACAGAAAACAATTAATTAACACAGTTCACAAAATAAAATTAACAACTTTGTAAAAATATGAAAGAATGTGTGTCCCCTGATTTTTAACAGGCTTCACAAAACGGCGTCCAACTCAGCATCTATTGCGCTGATCTTCCGTTGGAACAGTTCAAGATAAATAGACAATATTATGAGACAATTACGTATATTTCGTTGCTAATGAGCCACTTTCTGGCAGTGTCAAAATCTACAGAAAAATAAAATCAAAACTCTTTTAAGTTTCACTTACCGCTTGTTCATCAGATGCAGAATACGGTCGCACGGTGGATGGTGGCCCGTTCGGTACTATCTGAAGCCGTATCAGCTCCCCGCTGCATTCCACTGGAAGCAGTCGCCGTAAGTCAGCGGTAAGACCTCCTCGGAACACCCAGGGCTCTTGCGCACCGCTCTCAAATGCTTCCCGCCAGCCTTTTGAAAACCCTGAGACAATTTACAATTTAGTAAATGACAAACACGTAATGGCAATAATATAGTTACAGGATATTAATTAGCCTAAAATACATATTATAATAAAAACTTATATTTATTTCCTACATAAACACTTTGAATTCAAAACAAATTAAACCTAGCTTGTAGCATTCTGGAAGGCGATAAAACAGCCTCTCTGAACAATTTAGGATTATATTATTTCAATTCACAGACATAGCCAAGAAGATTAGCAAGCTAAAGTACTAGTTGGCGGGGCAAATAGCTCAAAGAACTGACGGCCGTTGGGGCAGAAAGGTTCCCGAGTGGAGAGCACGCACTGGATAGCGCAACGTAGGACGGACAGACGTCCTGATAAAGGTTGCTGGGAGCCGCTGGGTGCAGGCCGCACAAGATCGGTCGCTCTTGATATCCATAATGGGACCTATGTCCAACAGTGGGCGTCCTATGGCTGATGATGACGATATTTCAATTAACATAATAAACAGATCTTGTATGTATATACCACTTACATGTATAACTTCCTGGAGTATTTGATGGCATATTCGCGGGGAATTTTCCAAGTTCTGAAATGAAATGTCCTATCATGGCATTGTCAAATACCCAAAAAGTAGACTTAATTGAAGCATACTTCCTTAACCGACGAAGCCCAACTAATGCGCTGAAGTGGTATCAGGAACGCTACCCAGACCGCGATTGAGGAAGTATGCTTCAATTAAGTCTAAATTTGCATTTTAGATAATGAGGAGTAAAGGGGTCCCTAAGGATTGAAAATAGAAGACATACAATTCTTAACTTTCTTCTGTCACGAATTGAGAGCCAATTCAGTTTGGAGACACATGATCGTACTTACGGAGACCGTAGATGAACCTAATGCACGTATTGAGTAGTCGATCCAATATGTTAGGAAGGTCCTGATTAAGGTCTAGGTACGATATATGTATCTGCATAGTCGATTATAATCGATTATATCCTACCTATAGGTAGGAGCAAAGAGTTTAATTTTTGTTGTTATTGAGTTATTTATTAGCCATAATAAAAACAAAACTTTGACAAAATTCACAGGGCACACCAGTGACCCCACAATACTGAAATTTGGTATTCGTGTAGCTTTAGTGACACAAATATAGGGAAAAGTCTAAAATCCGGAATAACTACAATTTCTACGCCTAAAGAATAACCAAATACATGAACTCCCGTTACCTCTAATTTTAATGAAACTGTAGGTCAAGTAAGTTGGTTATGGATTTCGTTGCACTAATTACTAGTCAAAGATTAAGGCCAGCATGCACAAAACTCACTAAACGTATTCAGCGACTAAACGTGTTTAAATATGACGTATTTGTATGATTTGACAACTCCTTAAATCAGATTTAGCCACGTTTAGGCATCGTTGTGCAAGTCGCCCTGAGAATAAGATTTATTTTGTTTTTTGGGAGATTCGCGAGATCACAGTTCGGGGCGAACCACTAGTTATTATAAACACGGGATTTATCACGTATCGTCTTATCGGTGTTTCGACCGACAATATTTCGGTTCAATTCGTGAACCTCCACCAGGGTGAGTGCGATCCGCTCCGAATAACGTCTAACGAATAACGCGAATAACGCACCGAAACATTGTCGGTCGAAACACCGATAAGACGGTACGTGATAAACCCCGTATTTACACAAAGTTGTTACGGATAAATAGTTTCAGATATGAACCCTGGCAGTATTTTTTAGTTATATTGTTAAGCATGTTTTTAGTTTAACAAATTTATCATAATATTAGGTTGGGGAAAGTCTTTTCGCATTTATAGTATGTATAAACTTGTAATAAAATCTCTGTGGCTATACTATTTGTATCGGGCTGGTTTTGGTATCATTCAAAGTTTAAATTTTAAAGAAGATAAATTCAAATTAGGAAAATGTGTGATTTTTATTGGTTTTTCGTACTGTAAAGATGAGTGAATCTAATGTAGAAATTCGATACAAGTTTTACTACAAAAAAGGTATAAATGCAACGCAAGCCGCAATAAAAATATTATGTATTACTTATTATGTCCTTTTACACATTATTATTTTATTATCATTATTTTACCGATATATCGAAGAATATTGTAATTTATCAAAGGATGGACAAATGGATTAAATTTGAATTGAAAAAGTAAACAAGGAAATTATTCTATATAAATTATATGTTGTAATTTATTTAATTTCACATCTGCTTTAAAGATTATGTGTATTGGGGTCCGGGTTTGTGTGTGTGTGGGGTGTGTATGTAGGGTGTGTGTGGGGTGTGTGTGGGGTGTGTATGTAGGGTGTGTGTGGGGTGTGTATGTAGGGTGTGTGTGGGGTGTGTATGTAGGGTGTGTATGTAAGGTGTGTATGGGGTGTGTCTATGTGGTGGTGTGATTGGGGTGTGTGGATGGCTTTATATGTGTGGGGGTGTATGTGTAGGGTGTGTGTATGTGTAGGATATGTGAGATGTTTGTGTGTTCGAGCGTGTGTGATGTGTCTCACTTAAAAGCACTCTTTTTCACGTAATTTCGTAAGATAACTTACCAAGCCACCTCAAGAAGCCGTCCAAGAGAGACAGCACAGCACATAGCTCCCACAGATAGGGCTGCAGCTCTGAACAGAGTTCCTTGTTCGGCGCCGCAGACAAGCGCCGCGCAAGACGCCGCGTGCGAGAGAACCACCACGCGAAGCGACTGCGGCGACGGCGCCATTCACTTGTCTACGGATATAAAAAAGGCATATAAGTAAAAAGCTTATATCCGCGGCTTCGTACGCGTGGTATGTCAATTAAAAGTATCCTATGTCTCAATCCAGGTTTATAATCTACCTGTATAAATTTCCTCGAAATCGGTCCAACCGTTTAGTCGCGAAACCGAAAAAACAGACAGAGAGACCGAGTAACTTTAGAATTTATAATATTAGTATAGAATCTCTTCAGAATAAAATCATTGTACAATTAAATAAGTTACATCATTGAAAGTTTGCAATTTCTAGTTAAAATTGTATCCATAATTTTTTTATTATAAGTTTGTATTTTGGTTTGTGGGGGGTGATTAATATTACATTATTATTATATTTAAATAAGAAGGCGAAGAGTATAAATTATTACATTAATATTTTATGCAAACATCTTTACCACTTGCCGTTTTGGTTTATGAATCAACCAACCTTCAACCTTCTGTTATTTTTTATATGTTATTTTATTTTATTTAACAACCCGATACTAAAACTTGGCTACGCCCGTGGTTAACAGTAGACTGCGCCAGTTTTTCTTACATTAGTGACCTCCAGCTTGGTATGGCTAGGTCGCGAGCAGTGCGTCAGCATTATTTTCATATTGTTTTATTCCCCCCCCCCCTCCCCCTCTCTCCCCCGATACTAAAAGCAAAATGAACCCGTGATAATAATGAGTTGAAAAGACTGCGCCAGTTTTTTCTTACATTGAGTGACCTCCGGCTTGGTGTGGCTGGGTCGCGAGTAGTACGTCAGCATTATCTTAATGATGTTTTATTTTTTGCCCCCGCCCCCTCTCCCCCGATACTAAAACCATAAAAAAACCCCTTCGTTGATAATAATGAGTGGAAAGACTGCGCTAGTTTTTTTTTACATGAGTGACCTCCGGCTTGGTGTGGCTGGGTCTTGAGCAGTGCTTGTGCGTCAGCAGCCAGTTGTAGTCGTGCAGCATGCGCAGACCGCGCGCGCCGTGCTCGAACGGCAGGTAGAACAGCTCGCACAGCAGCACCAGGTCGTCAGCCGTCAGTAGGTTGTCGTCGATTGTTACGTCGTCAGAGTCTACAATTCTGGAAATAAAATTGTCATTAATTATTAAACAAAACATGCACATAAGTATAGTAGTTTTTAATGAAGAATTTGGCGACCACTGAAATTGCCGCCCAGGTTCCCCCCCTCCCTAGATCCGGGGCTGATTTATGAAGGTTGTTTGAAAATTTCAAATATTGAATTTGAACAAAATCAATTTTACAACAATACTAGCCATAAGGCCTACCCGAGTTTTCATTTCTTATCGTACACGACAAAACACGTAGTATATTGTGCTGATACTCACTCGTCACTGGCTTCTGTAGGCTCCGTCAATTCGACCATCATATCAGTGCTGAGAGGACTGTGGCTGGGTTCTACTTGCATCGAACCGTTCTGTAAGCAAACACCATTTATAAGTAACTAGCTGACCAATCCGCGGCTTCGCACGCGTGGTTTGCCAATAAACAGTAGCCTATGTGTTAATCCAGGTTATGATCTACGTACATACCAAATTTCATCGCAATCGGTTCATCCGTTCCGGCGTGAAAGAGTAACAAACATCCATACATACAAACTTTCGCGTTTATAATATTAGTAGGATTCTTTTAACTTTCATACTACAACTTATCGTACAAGTATACCTTATCTGTATAATATGTCTAATAAAATATATTTATTATTAATGTTTAAGTATTCAGTATTTTATTGCGTTCATACGTGGATTAAAATGTTACGTGTCAGATCTTATTGACTAGTCAAAAGTCAGCCACGGAGGTCGACTTACCTACAGGGTACATATGAATATGTGCCCTGTAGGTAAGTCCACCTCCGTGGCGTATTTGACGTATAGCCGGCTGAGACGCAGGAGGTAGCGGGTTCGATTCCCGCCGCGGAACAAATGTTTGCATTATCTATAAATATTTGTTCCGGGTCTGGATGTTTTTCTATATATTATAAGTATGTATTTAAAAAAAAAGTATATAAGTATTCTATCAGTTATCTGGTTCCCATAGCACAAACCCTGCTTAGTTTGAGGCTAGATAGCGCTGTGTGAGATAAAAATAATAAACACGTCTGGTCGTTAAAAAGTCGTCTAGTATGTAGTAACTCTTTTTTTAGTATAAGTTTAAATCTATTTTCAAAGATGTCCTTTTCTTGGGCTATAATTTGTTCTGATATTTTGTTTTATATTTTTACTGCCATTACATTCGGAGCCGAGCTGTACCAAATCTAAAGTTCATCTATAGCTGACCTGTAGTTCACGATGGAGGGCGATGGGAGCCGGGAAACATATCATAAATCATAAAAATATTTATTTGGAACTTAAAAAATGGTACAAACTAGTGGTTCTGTGTGAACCGTAGAACTCGCGTCCAAAGTTCAAAAAGTAATTTGCGCAACAAAATTAGCGAAGAAAGTCCAATTTTAAAGAGAATTTCAGGTGCTTGAATTTTCCAATAGGCTTACCTATGTAGACTTTTGAGAAAATATTGGTATAAGTTTTAGCGACTACTCGCGACCTCGGGTCCTAGGAGGTCTAATCGAATGTCTACGGGTTCGTTTCGTGTAGACGGAGAGGACTGCGTAGTCTTGATTAGTATAGGTAGGTATACATTTTCAAAAAAAAAAAATGAAATCCGTCCATATATAACGCAAACTTCCCCGTCTTTCCCCCCTTTTGGATTTTTTTTCGCAACATCTTTTGTAGTATGAAGTCCTTAGTTTTCCTCTCAAATTTGATTGAAATCCGTCGATAAATAACGCTACATCAAACATCCCCCCTACTTTCCTCCCAATCAAAAATCACGATCGACTAGAAAATTTAAATAAATGAAGGAACTTGTGTGCCAATTTAGGTCAAAATCGATTGAAAAATGCGACCAGTAGACGAGAACAGACAGGCAGCCGGACAAAAGCATTTTTTGGTCAATCTCGAAACTGAGACACTTCGCTTGCTCGGTCAATGATGTGAAAAACGATGATATCTGCAGAAACATTATACTGTGTCGCAGACATCAACGCCCTCCTCCGGAAAATATTAAAGTAGGTCCCAGTCAAAGTACATTACGGTTAAAGAAACTTTATTCTCAAAAAAAATAATGCATTCACTTAATACGAGAACTTAAAAAAAACTAAATAGGTGCTTAAAACTATGACAGTATGCGAGCGCATTAAATTAACAATAACATTAAGAAGGTACGTTATTTCTGTTTGTTTCCTTCAATATTTGTATGGAGTGGGTAGTTTTGTATTACTCTAACAAAAACACACCACTACGTTCTGCGATGACATTTCGTAACCAGCGAAGTGTAGTGAGGGAGTTTACATAAAAGGATCGGCAACAACTAGATGCGACAACGCCGTTTAACTATGAATTAAGTTTGAGTTTATGAATTTTGGTTGGCCAAATGTATTTTAAGTAATTTTTTGAAGTTATATAAGGTTTTACATTCTTTTATATTGTTTGGAAATTTGTCATATATTTGTGCACTTTCATAAGTAATGTTGTTTTTACCATAGTTAGCTCTTGGTGGGCGTAATATAATATTATTTGCATTCCTTAGTCGTCGTAGCTGGCTATACTCGCGTTTTAGTTCTAAAGTTATATTTGTGTGTATACCTTTTGAAAGTATTTTTCTTATTAGGATACATGTATAATATTTGTATGTTTTATCTATGTCCATTAGTTTTGTTTCATCGTATAAATCTTAGTGTTGGCGTTAAGTAATCATAGTTAAAGAGTGTTTTGATTAGTTTGTTTTGTGACCTTTGTAATATTTTAAGATTGGTTTTTGCTGCTGAGCCCCAGACTTCGATTAGGTAGTCGATGTGCGGCTTTACTAGCGAAGTATATATATTATATGTTACGTTTCGTGGTAAACATCGTACTATGCCGCGGAGAGCACCAGACAGAGATGTGAGTTTGTATTTTATTTTCAGAATATGTGGCTTCCATGTTAGTTTATTATCTAAAATAAGACCTAGATATTTTTCGCTGTCCGATCGGTTAATTGATATGTTGTCTATTTTAAGGAGGTCAAAAGTTGTATTTTTTTTATTTTTTGCTGCAAATATTACAAAGTGTGTTTTATCTATATTATTAGTTAAAAGGTTAGATTTGAACCAAGAGTTAAGGAGATCTAGATCATATTGGGCATCTTGGATTATTGATTCCATTTTGTGACCGAAGTAAAATAGACTAGTGTCATCAGCATATAGCGATAGTTCTCCTTTTAATTCAAGGTTGCTGATGTTATTTATATAAATAAGGAATAGCAAAGGTCCCAGGATCGATCCTTCTGGAACTCCATATGTTAAGGGCTTTGTAGAACTTTGAAATTCCGCAAGCTTGACTACTTGACTGCGACCTGTGAGGTATGATTCGAATATTTTATATGCATTGTCAGTTATACCTATATCAATTAGTTTACTCAAAAGAATTTTATGACTAATCGTATCGAATGCTTTTTTTAGGTCGATGAATATGCCGAGACCGATTTTCTTTTCATCTATGTTGTTTTTTAATTTTATTACTAGGTCTACAGTAGCAGATAAAGTATTCGATTTTGATCTAAATCCATACTGTCTGTGATACAAAAAGTTAATCGAATTAAGGTAAGCTTCGAGGCGATGGTAAATTACTTTTTCAAAAAATTTTGATATCACCGGCAGTACGGTGATAAGGCGATAGTTATAAGGATCTGACTTGGTCCCTGACTTGTAAATTGGCGTAACTTTGGCAATTTTTAGGTTTGTTGGAAATGTTCCCTGTCCTAAACAGTAATTTATGCAATTAGTAAGTTCTTCGACAATTTCATGTTTGATGGGTTTGATTGATTTTGTATTTATGCTGTCATACCTACCTGAACTAGTATTTGCGTCTAAATTAGTGATTATTTTTAAAATTTCATCTTTTGTTGTTAGATTTAGATTTGTTATGCCGAACCCAGTTTGATGTTTGTCAACCGCTGCAGTAGTATGCGTTTTGTTAGAATGATAGTATAAATACAGTAGGAATAGCATGAGCCAGTGTTGAGCCAACCGTTGAAGTTAGTTACACAATTCAATACGTTTTCGGATACTGTAAGTAACTATGGGTGTGTGTATGCGAGACTGTGCCTGTAGGCGGTGTGTGTGCGTGTATGTGTGTGTATTCATGTGTGTGAAGGTGTGTGTGTGAAGGCGTATGTGCGTATGTGCGAGGGTGTGTGGTGTGATATATCCTGCGCTTTACAATGCGTGGTATCCACTAGATACCACGCGTCGTTACGCTGCCCGTTGAATATACGAAGATTCGATCGTCGTTAGTGGTCGAGGCAACATCGCCTATAAAAGGCTCCTCAGATCGCGCGGCGCGCATTCGGTCGTCGTTAGTGGTCGCCGCTATAGCATGCAGCGGCCACACCTTAGGAACCTAGGCTGGTAGAGGGGGGCTCGAGTGCCGAAACACTTTGTTGTAGCAACGGCGTGTTTCGGCCCTCGAGTCGGCACGGTCACTCCCCGTGCTAGTGCTCGTTGCTTCGGCGTCAACGCAATCCACCTCAAGTGGCGAGGCAACCAGGCAACTGTAGAAGGCCTGAAGGTAGCGATAGGAGTTTTTATCGTTGCCAGATACTGCGTCCTGTTCCCTTCCAGTCGTAGCGGTTCTCCGTTCCACTGGGTCAAGGGGAGTAAGGAGGAGAGGGTGCATCTGTGTACGGCGCGCACACTTATGCAACTTAATATATCCTGCGCATCTGACTTGGCTTTGTCATTCCGAGTTTAAAAAAGTCCTGGGCTTGGTCTAATACCTGGACACGGGTGGCCTAAGGAGAGGAGAGTGGTCGCTCTAGCACTGCATCGGGGTGACAGTGTGGTTCGGCAGCACTCTTTGAGACAAAGCAGCTTTATTTAGAGAGGCACTGCTTTCCTCGCTCAGCCGGGGAGGGGGCTAGAAAAGGTGCCCCAAACAAACGCTCATTCCTCGCAATAAGAATAAATCTAAAAACATGCAGATGAATATGACGTTTGGTGCGTGGAATGTACGTACTCTTTTAGACCGACCCAACAACCTCTGCCCAGAACGTAAAACCGCCATTGTGGCTCGCGAGCTCAAACGCTATGACGTCGACATAGCCGCTCTCAGCGAAACACATCTAGCTGACGAAGGTGAGCTTGTTGAACGTGGTGGTGGGTACACTTTCTTCTGGAAAGGCACACCAGCTTCTGAGCCTAGACGGTCAGGAGTAGGCTTTGCTATTAAAACTACTTTAGCCTCTAAGTTGGAAGAACATCCAGTTGCTATCTCTGATCGTGTCATGTCCTTACGTTTCCATCTTCGAAACAATAAATACTTAAATGTTATCAGCGTATATTCGCCAACACTCGACAAAAGTGATGACGTCAAGGACAAATTTTATGAGGAAGTGTCAGAAGTGCTGACTAAAATCCGGCGCTGTGAGAAAGTTTTGCTTCTTGGCGACTTTAATGCTCGCGTCGGACGTGATTTTGAAGCTTGGCCTCGGGTGATAGGGCGACATGGCATTGGTAACATGAACAGTAATGGGCAACTGTTACTAAGCCTCTGTTCCCAATTTCATCTGGGTATTACCAATACCATGTTTAGACTCCCAAATAAATACAAAACTACCTGGATGCACCCAAGGTCCAAGCATTGGCATCTTATTGATTATGCTATAGTCCGTCAACGGGATATAGCGGATGTCAAAGTAACGAGAGTAATGAGGGGCGCAAACTGTTGGTCGGATCACCGACTTGTTGTTACAAAACTATTTTTGCGTCTTAGCCCTTGCCGTAGACCTCGCAGGGCTAAGCCTAACTGTCTTCATCTGAAAAAGCTAGAGTCTGCTGAAATATTGGCAAATTACAGGGAAGCTGTCAATACCTTTACAGCAGGCATACACCCCGAAGATGAACAGTTGGACGAGGGCTGGAAACTGTTAACTACAAATACCATCAATGCGGCTACTGAGATCTTAGGCCAAAAACCTCGTGTCTGTGAAGACTGGTTTGACGAAAATGATAATACATTGACAGTCGCCCTAGAAAAACACCGCCAGCTCCTTCGAAAGGGAAATCAGACAACTGCTTCTGAAAAAATAAAGGAGAGTACGAGCCAAATAAGGAGACTAACTCGAAACGCAAAAGATGAGTGGTGGCTGAACAAGGTTCGCTATATTCAGTGGCTTGCTGATTCGAATAGACTCGGCGATTTCTTTAACGAGATTAAAAAGTTAGTAGGAAGTCCACATCGAGTAAACGTACCACTGAAATCACTTTCAGGTACCCTCCTGGTAAGCAAAGGAGAAGTTCTTACTCGCTGGGCAGAACACTATAACAGCTTACTCAATGTGGATCGTTCTGCTGACATAAACTATTTAGCATCACTTCCTGCCTTACCACAAGCCGTAGATCTGGATCAGCCTCCTTCTCTTGAGGAAGTTATCATCGCCATCAAAGCGCAGAAAAACAATAAGGCTGTCGGCATCGATAACATACCAGGAGAACTATTAAAATATGGCGGAGATGAGTTGCACTACAAGATTTGGCAATTTTTCCAGCGCATGTGGGAAATGGAGTTCGTTCCTCCTAGTTTTGGCGTATCACTAATTTGCTCTTTGTATAAAAATAAAGGTGATCGATCTGTTTGCAACTCTTATAGGGGTATATCACTTCTGTCTACTCCAGGAAAAACTTTTGCCAGAGTACTCTTAAATCGTCTTATGGAGCTCTCTGAAAGTATATTGCCTGAAACGCAATTTGGGTTTAGACCCAATCGCGGCACATGCGAGGCCATATTCTCTCTTAGACAACTGCAAGAGAAAAGCAGGGAACAGTGTCAACCTCTGTTTCTCTGTTTTGTTGATCTGGAGAAAGCTTTTGACAGTGTACCTCGCGAAGCTTTGTGGATTGTGCTTTCGAAACTTGGTTGCACCGACAAATTTATACGCTTGATAAGACTTCTTCACGACAACATGACTTGTTGCGTAACCGTCAATGGTGAGCAGACAGAGCAATTCCCTGTCACTTGTGGTGTAAAACAAGGCTGTGTATTAGCACCCACTCTTTTTGCTCTGTACTTTTCCGTTGTCGTGAGGGAGACTTTACAAGCCAACACCGAAGGGATCCGCATACGTTTTCGCACAGATGGCAGTATCTTTAACCTGGCTAGGTTAAAAGCGCACACAAAGGTATCGTATGACCTCATTACCGAATTGATGTATGCTGATGACCTATGTTTCGTTGCGGAATCTTCTGAGGGACTCCAGGACTTGATGACTCGGCTTGACGCTGCGTGCTGTAGATTTGGCCTCAAAATTAATATTACAAAGACAGAGGTGATGGCCATGGACACTGTTAACCAAGCTCCACTGAATCTGCAAATCGATGGAAAGCCCATAAAACAGGTCGATACATTCAGATATCTGGGAAGCAGCATAACAACAAAATGCGACCTTGACTCGGAGATCAACAGCAGACTTGGCTCCGCTATGGCTGCTTTTGGTAAACTACGAGTCCAGGTATTTCGCTCCCATAACATCAAATTGAGTACCAAGATTAAGGTGTATATGGCTATTGTACTTCCTAACATCTTGTACTCGTCAGAGACATGGTGCCTGTATCGCAGACACATACGCACGTTAGACAGATTCCATCTGAAATGCCTCCGCGACATTCTTAACATCAAGTGGTCGGATCGGGTCCGTAATACCGATGTTCTACGACGGGCTAATGTCTGTGGCATAGAGGCATATTTGATGCGGCGTCAGCTGCGTTGGTGCGGGCACCTGTCTCGGATGTCTGATGAGCGAAGGGCGAAACGCATTTTCTTCTGTGAACTAGAACATGGTAAGCGGAAACGCGGAGGTCAGTTCCTACGTTTCAAAGACGTACAGAAGAGGCACATGAAGAGGTGTTGTATCGATCCGTCGCGCTGGGAGGCTCTCGCTGAAAAACGACCTGAATGGAGGCGTCATGTTCAGGACAAAGTGTACGAGTTTGAAGAAGAAAGGAGGCAAGAACTAGACTTAAAACGAGATCAGCTTAAAAGTCGACCGCCGGCTAATATCAATTACAACTACATTAATGGCGCCTTAACTTGTGTTCATTGTAACCGGACTTTTAGCGCAAAAATAGGGTACATCAGCCACATACAGGCTAAACACCTAGGCCAATAATCACAAAGTCAAGTCTCTGTAGCCGAAATCGGCTAGGAGGATTATTATTATTATTATCCACTAGATAAACTTTCTGCCCCAATAATCGTCAGTTCTTCGAGCTACCCTGCATAATTAGACATTTGTTTAGAGTAATTACCTCGCTTATAGTATCGTTCATAACGATATCGGACTCGGTAGCTGTGGTGGAAGGCGGGTCCACGTCTAAAGGCTCTATCTCTACTTCCGGCGGGCTGGGTCGACTGGGGCTTAACGTTCGAGGCGTGTCTGTAATAAAAACAAACAACTTTTTAAACATTCTTATCATTATTTCTGTCGCCATGGACTAAACCTCAATATTCCACGTAATTTTCAAATCAAAATCAAATCAACACTTTTATTTGCAACACATAACTACATATAAAACAACATAAAACTTAACGCTAGGTACACAAACTGGTTGCAAAGAGGACTCAACTCAGCGTCTGCAGGTCGTTAGAACCTGCGCTGGTCTTCCGTTGAGACCTTTAGGACTGAGTAAGACAAATAAATATAATAAATACATAGCGGACGTGATTTTTAACGACATACAAAAAAACTTACGAAGAATTTACCATGACTAAACCTCAATATTCACACATGAAATCTGTTAAACAGCATTGCTGTACGACCAACACAAAAAAAAATAACGCTGAATTCCAAATAGGTGGTTTAAATGGAACATCCTTCAGTTCAGGTTTAAGATTATTTATTTTCTTATCATCATCATCATCTCAGCCCGTCTGCACCCACTGTTAGGCCTCCTCTTTATTACGCAATTCTTTCCGGTCCTTTGCGAGGTCCCCTACGCTTTCAGTGGTCTGCCTCTTGGTCTACGAGCATCCTTCGGCCACCACTCTGTAATCGCCTTCGTCCAGCGTCCGTCATTCCTCCTAGCCAAGTGTCCAGCCCATCTCCACTTCAGCCGTGCGATCCTCATGCCCACGTCCACAACCTTTGTGCGACGTCGGATTTCGACATTGGGTATGCGGTAATTTATTTATTTCTTTATTTTCTCATAAAGAATAAATTTAAAGACACTAATAATAGCAAGGAGGAAAGACAGAAGATGGACGAGGGCAGCAACCGAGTGGTGGCCGCGAGTAGGGCGCAGACCAGTTGGCAGACCACCAGCTAGATCGCGACGACGACATCGCGAGAGTTGCGGGAAGGCAATGGATGCGCTTGGCACAGGACCGGAGAGAGCGGCGTGATAACGAGGAGGCCTATACCCAGCAGTGGGTGGATGTGGGCTGAGATGATGATGATGAAATAATAAATTCACTTACATGAGAATGCACAACAATAAGCTTAAATATTTTCTAGGCTTCGTATATTTTATAACAAAACACTAAAATATTTAGTACACACAAAAATGGAGTACTAAATATTTTACAGAGTAAGCTCAACGAGATATCGCTTGCCGTACGTACGATGCAAAAGTTACTCAGTCGTAATTCAGTGTTTTAAAAGTTACTAAGGATTTCGCTTGTTTAATATCTGTTGGTAATTTACTATACTATTTTGTTTTTGTTACATAATTGACTAAACTTACCTCCAATACTCATATTCCCATTCCGAAGCTGCTCCTCGGTATCGTCCACTATAATATCCTCCTTCTTCTCGTCAAACCCTTCATCGTTCATCTTCTCCCCAGTGTCCAGCGCCTTTATCCCCATGAGGGGCACGGGCAGGGTAGACACGGGTATCTCCGATGGAATGGACATGTTGGAGCTCGCGATGGGGATGATTGGGTTAGGAATGGATTCGTTGAGGATCACCTTGGTAGGGGAAACTAGGGAGTTCATCACCGGGTTCGCTACGGGGTTGTTGAAGGCTTCGATCGATGATATCTGCGGAGAAAAGTTTTTGTAAGTTATATGGTGTTTGCTAATGTGATTTTGAATTGACTATTTCCTCTCACCATAAAGGTCTGGGTCCGAGGCTTGAAACAAGCAGATTATTATTAATTATTCGATTCAATAATATGGTACTTATTTTTATTCCTTTTGATACTATAAGTAAGTGTATACTAGGAATTCTAATTTTATTTTTTTCTGTCTAAGTCGCTGTTGGCCTCTGAGGCCGTTGCAGCTTAAACGAACTTTTGACGAGCGCAAATGGCGCTCAGCCTCACTTAGGTACGAGCCTCAGCGTAGGCCGTTGCCAGGATGGGGATAGGAGAGAATTGCCCAGGTAACACGGCTACACATCAAGCTATACATTTCCAGTATAAGCTGACCTCTCATTCTACGAAAAGCCTAAACAATGCGAGGTCAGCTTATACTGCAAAAATATAGCTTGATGTGTAGCCGTGTGTACATGTTTGTACCTCGTATAGGCGGCAACTGGAGGGACTCGTCGACCTCGCCGGCGAGGTCGGTGTATCAATGAAGTGATTGCACTGTCTATGTAGATGACTCAGAAATTCGTCATCTGGATCTCCGAGAACGTGCCTCGGTCGACGGAAGGTTTTGTACATTAGGAAACGTCACGGCAGAATAAAACGTGTAATTGATTACCCCAGGGGTCTGGCCCGAGTCCGCCAGCGACTGCAGTTGGCTCGGCGTGACGGTGGGGATGGCCGCGCCCGCCGTGGTGCACGTGGCGGTGGCGCACGTGGACGTCACCAGTGACATGCACGTGTTCAGGGACGGCAGGATCGGCAGGATGGGCACTGGAGCCACTGCGGGTGTATAGCGGTTCATATTCCCACAAGAGAACACACTTCCAAACAAATACCCCTCAATATATAAGCAGACCCCCGTCTTATTCAATTAGTATATTTGTATACTCCTAACCAACTTGGGCAAATCGGCGTGTTTGTTTGTCCGAGGATAACTTTCGAAGCGTTGATCCGATCATCGTGAAATTTGATATAATGATAGGTAGGTAGTAATGGCAAAATCCGGGTGTGACTAAATAAGCTAAAAATGTTGGGGGGTTGTTGAGAAGATATGGATTCAGGAGCGGTAAAAAAATATCAAAATGAGACTATTAGTACATTTCAACCCCGTTTTTATTTTTAGTTTATTCTTTGTAGTTTTTGAGTTATTAGGCATAATAAAAACTGAACTTTGACGAAATTCACAATGCTGAAATTAGGTATAGCTTTAGTGACACAAATATAGGGAAAAGGCTGATAACCAGAGTAACTGCAATTTCTACCACAGAAAAGAATAACCAGTTAACATGAACTCTCGTTACCTGTAATTTGAATGAAACTGTAGGTCAAGTATTTGGTTGTTCATTACGTGCTACTATTTTGATAGTCAAAGATTACAAATAATATTATTGTTGTTTTTATGTGAGACTCACGAGATCTCAGTTCGGGGCGAACCACTAGTATATTTGGTGTAATATTTGTTACCATTTATAGTAGGCTGTGGTTTGATGACGGGTCCTTGCGCTGTTTTAGGTATTGAGAATTCCGGCAGCCACTCGTTGATAGCTTGCCTGTAACATAAATAAATAAATATTGCTGGACATTTCGCACAGCGTTATCTACCCCCAATTAAGCAGAGCTTGTACTTATGGGAAACAGACTCTGATAGAATACTTATATACTATTTTTTGTAAATACATAGAAATACATCCAGACTCAGAACAAATATCTGTAGATCGTACAAACATTTGTTCCGCGGCGGAAATCGAACCCGCTACCCCCTGCGTCTCAACCGGCTATTCGCCCACTGCGCCACGGAGGTCGTCAAACATAACATCTTTCATTTCACATTTATTGCCTTGCTTTAGAGACACTCACACACACATACACCTAAACATATATTTTACATACATATATTGTTTCATATAATATATCTGCATATACAGCTCAGCATGTGTTGAGTAGGTACGTTAAAAACGTTACCTAAAACATATGTTTGTTGTTAAACATATTTATTCTCAAAGAGTAGGGTTCACTTACAGAGAACATCTAAATACATCCCACTAATATTATAAATGCGAAAGATTGGATGTTTGTTACTCAATCACGTCGTTGCGGCTGAACCGATTTCGATGAAATTTGGTATGTACACACGGCTGCATATCAAGCTATACATTTCCAGTATAAGCTGACCTCTCATTCTACGAAAAGTCTACACAATGCGAGGTCAGATTATACTGGAAATATATAGCTTGATGTGTAGCCGTGTGTACGTAGATTATAACCTGGATTAACACATAGGCTACTTTCCGTTGACAACAACGCGTGCGAAGCCGCTGGCGGAAACTAGTTATTGTGATGTAACAGTAACATTGTATGTGTTTAACTCAATATATGTATTATAAAATAGGTTTAGTAGTAGTATCTCAATTTTTTTTTACAACGTACTAGAGGCTGCTTTAACTACATTTAGGGATCATTACACAAGCCAGTCTTAGATTTAGGACTTGCCTCAAAGCCTGTCTATGATGGTAGACGTGTTTTCCCAGAGGTACCGGCGATTCGTCGTCGCAAACACCTTGCTCGCTTTCCCGCTCCAACTTAATGTCCCACGAGACAGATTCCACTGTAACAGAGAGATGGTGACGTCACGGCATTATGCCAGATAGATACATACAGTGGCGAAACCACGATTTTGGTTTGTGGAGGGGCTTGACACAGCTGAGGGTAGGCTTTATCACTTTTATGTTTTGTAGAACCGCCTGATTTTATCACCCCACAGGAACAGTTACCACCCGGGCAGGATCTGCTCTGTCCAGTCTCAAAGTCCTCAAACAGGCTTCGCACACAGGTTAGCCGCTGCAGACTTAATTTGTGCAAATGGGGATTCAAGGACCCTAACTTAACGCAGTGCGAGTGCAGTGATCCCGCGCAGTCAATGCAGAACTTGCTAATGTGCCCTTTGTGTCCGAACACCGGCACGATAGAGGACTTAGTAACCGCCTCACCTAATGCTATTGTTGTGGCCGAACACCTATCCAATATAGTATAAATGAAAACGTTGAACTCTTGACACGCTAAGAAGCAACACATCACTTTTATAATGGGACCAACTTCGAAAAAAAAAAATCTGCTATAACGTGTGCCCTGTAGCCCCTCCATGGATCCGCTACTAGATAGATAGACAAGTAACTTTTTAACAAAAATATAACCGACTTCAGATAACAGAAAAACCCAAACTACTGAACTGATTTTGATAAAACTTCTATGGGACCAATCTAAAGTATATATCCTTTTTAAATAAAGAATTTTCCAAATCTGTTGAATAATGACGGAGTTCTGAGGTAACAAACAAAAAAAAACAATTTTTTTTAACTCCATACTACCAATTGGAACTTTCTCCTTTTTATGAAGTCTGTTAAAAAATACTGATCAGGGACTATAAATAAATAAATAAATCTTTATTTTAGACTCATGATCCATAATTCCCCCACACATTCACACAATACACATAATTTTATAAAAAAAAATACTTAAATAATATTAGGTACATACATCCTATAGTATAAGTAGCAATATCCACCCAACATCTATACATCTTAAAATGTAGTCTTTCTGCTAGACTTCTAATGGTACCGTTATTACAAGTGTCAACTCTATGTTAGCTATGTAAGCCTCCATACAAAAATGATCAAACTCCTTTGTAAATATTAATGAAGTTGTGTTTGTAATAGTTACTATGAGCCGGTGCGTCGAGAGTACAGGCCGCCCAGTGTCCCAGCGTCCAAATGGGGATCATATTAGCATTGTACTCGCAGTTGGGGTTGGTCAGCACCCCGCGGAGCAGCGGGATCAGCTCCGGAGACCGGCCGCAGTACGGCCCTGGAAAACACATTCTCATTGATCGAGCGAAGCGACAACTCTAAATCAACTTGGGCAAATCGGCGTTGTATGTATAATAACTTTCGAAGCGTTGATCCTATCATCGTGAAATTTAATACATAGGTAGGCAGTGATGGCACAATTTTGGTGTGACTAAATGAGCTAAAAATGTTGGGGGTTTGTTGAGATATTGGGGTTCAAGAGGGGTAAAAAATATGAAAATGAGGCTAACTGGTCAAGTGGGACGTCAAATGAAAGGTATTCATTAGTACATTTAGACTCCTTTTTTATTTTTTGTAAATTCTTTTTAGTTTTTGAGTTATTAGCCATAATAAAAACTAAACTTTGACAAAATTCACAGGGTACACCAATGACCCCACAGTGCTGTAATTTAGTATGTGTGTAGCTTAAATGTCACAAATATAGGCAAAAGTCTGAAATCCAGAATAAATGCAATTTGTACATCAAAACAATAACCAAATAACATGAACTCCCATTACCTGTAATTTGAATGAAACTGTAGGTCATGTTGTTTGGTTATTTATTTCGTGGCTTGATAGTATCTTGATAGTCAAAGATTATAAATAATATTTTTTTGTTTTAATCGAAGACTCGCGAGATCTCAGTTCGGGGCGAACCACTAGTTTAACACAAGGTTATAGAAACGAAATCATGTCTCATCATGGCATTTTGAAAACCGACGTCAACACCTCGACTGGATTAATCATTACCTAGTGGATCAAAATCATACATTCGTTAATTGATTCTCCTGATTTATCATCTTGTATTAACTTTAATCTTTTCTACCCAATTTTGAGGGTTTCGTACCTCAAAAGGTAAAAAAGGAACCCTTATAAGATCACTCTCTTGTCTGTCTGTCCGTGTGTCACCAGCGATTTTCTCAGGAACGGGAAGACCTAGCAAGTTGAAATTTATACCAGATACTGAGTACAGATATATAGTCCCTATTAGGTAAATAAACATCAAGGTCCTGAGTCAAAACGATAATAAGATATAGGCAAATTTAGATTTCCGCGAAAACTTGTAAATACTAAAATTTACCTTAATTTTCAACTTTTTTTTCGTAATTTTCGCTTTACTTATGCTGCAAGACCTTGATTTTAACCAAAATTGACAATTCTAGGTCAACCTGAAGTACCCTATATGGTAGTTCCCGTTGACCTTGAATCACGAAATTTGGAAAAAAAGGAATCTCTTACAGCACAAATAAGGAAAAAATTCCAAAAACAAAATGTTCAAAATTAAACAGTGTCCCCATACATAGTTGACGCCAATTATGATAGTCCTCTGAGTTGTATGGGCGCTCATACAATTTAGAAGACTAGCTTAATCGGCACCAACCTCAAATAAGGTAAATAAATTATGCTATTGAATAAAATAAATATTTAAGGGGGGCTCAAATACAACAGACATGATTTTTTTGCCGTTTACATAGATAATGGTACGGAACCCTTCGTGCGCGAAGGGACCTTCGTTCCGACTCGCCCTTGGCTGGTTTTTTTTATTGATGATAGCCAAGCGCTTGACCACTACCTCACCTGATGGTGTGATCGAAGATGGAGCACGCTTGCCTAGAAAAAGTACATACATCCCTTCAGCCAGTCTACACAGAACTGCTCTTGAACTATCATGCTGTGTAGGTACATATGCTTTGGGATACAAGCTAGTTCTAAAGTTGATAATTATATTTTGTATCTGTATGATTGTATTCAGTTTTTTTGTGCCATAAATAAATTAATAAATAGAATCTAAAATGACGCCGTAAACCAGTCTTGCTCGCACACTATTGCATGTAATGATGTTGTAGAAAATGTTCAGCCTTGCATTTTACGTGGCATACACGAAAATGCTTGGTTTAAATTTTAAAATAAATCTGGCGAAGTGCGTGTCGTACTCACGCAAGAAGGGTTCCGTACGATTATCTATAAAAACGGCAAAAAATCACGTTTGTTGTATGGGAGCCCCCCTTAAATATTTGTTTTATTTTAATTTAATTATTTATTTTTTAAGTGAATATACACGTTGCCGTTATCAAAATCGAGTTAAAACGAGCAAAAAAATTACGTTTGTTGTATGGGCAACAGAAATACATCATCTGTGAAAATTCCAACTGTCTAACTATCACGGTTCATGAGATACAGCTTGGTGACAGACAGACAGACAGACAGGCGGACAGACAGCAGATCCTTAGTAATAGGGTGCCGTTTTATTCTTTGGGTACGGAACCCTAAAAAAGAAATACTAAAAGTACAAAAGGTTGATTAGTTTTTGTTCATAAATTACTCAGAAGTCCCAGGAAGTAAATTAGACTTTATATCTTACCTAAAAAGATTCGTTTTTGATCGTAATCATTGGCGTGTAGGTTGTCCCAGATAACAGGCGGCCGCCGCAGCACTTGCGTTATTTCTTCTATACATTCTGTGGTCAACGTCTTCGATATTACTTTCGGACCTGAAATTATTAATGTATGAATAAATATTATATATTATATTATAACTTACAATCTAGATACCACAAAATGAGTATCAAGAAACAGCATAATGAGCGATGATTGCAAAAAAACGAGTGTGCTTTAGACCACACGACTGAAGTAAAACTTCTTTAGCTCCATCCGTTTCTGCTGCTGCCTGCCATCTGTTGTGGAATAGCTGAACTGTTTCGTAAATCGAAGCTGGTAGGTTCAAAATACGAAACGTCGTAAATACTTTTTTTAACTATATAAAAATGAACTCTTATTACATATACAGCATGAGCGTTTTGTTTTTGCAATTTGTATAATTTAGGTTAATTTGGGATAGGAGATATGCGACAAATCAACTGGCTATGAGAGAAAGAAAATGTGTGCTCGCACCTCTCTCTCTGCTGCCCAGTCTTGCGAGTTGTCGCGATGTCGAGTGAACGTGTTTTAATTAAAAAAAACGGTGGTAAGTTCTATGACAATAACATAATGTTCTCTGTAGAGTTTCATGAATGAAATATTATTATCAGAAGACTATCTTTCCGCAGCCATTTTGAATTCGATAAACACTCGTAGGCGCAGCAGACAAAAAAATACAGGTTCCGCTCACAACTGTCCGGCTAGCACTGACGAGCTACTGCCTCCAAACGATGAGAGTGATGACCGAGCTGCTGCCATGTGCGATCTGCTGCCGGGTGAGTAGGCATGTGAAAACTAAAAATGTTGAAGTAACTCGGATGCGAGCTGCTGTCCAACACGTACGAGTTACTCGTGAGTTACGTCCAAACAGTGCGAGTTACTGTAGTGCAGCTACTCGGCTGGCTGACTCGTTCAGTAGCTCGCACTATGTGAACTAGCCATTATGGAAACTATCGACCGGTGTAAGCTCGTTAGCATTCGCAACATGCGATAGACATCAATAATTGATAAATGAATGAACCAATAAGTAGATTAGCATTGTGTTGTATATGGAAAATGACCCTAATGTCTTAAGATCTAAGGATCGTATCTTTGTAGCGATCATACATTCAAATTACTAATAATATTTTACTGAAAAACTTTAGGTTTCCGTATAATCAAATCTGTCATTTGAACCAACCAGTATAACAACCAACATGCCCAATAATCAGGTTCTTTGAAAATATTGTACTAATACAAAACTTTCTTTACGATGTCAAATATCCAAATAAAAAAATAGTTTGTGGAAGGATCATCATCGCATGAATGCGTTGAAAACTTTTGACACAAATACACAGCGCCATCTAGTTAAGAATTCGGTACTAATTTATTTATGTTATGATTACGGTGTTGAGATAGTCCGAGTGTTGATTGATGGTAGGCATCGCGCGGGTCGAACGTTCTTTACGATATTAGTACCTCACACACATCTCCAGAGCACGAGTAAAATATGTATTAGCAAGATTTATCAACAACTCATGAATGACTTTAAAACTTTTGACACGAATTCACAACGCCATCTAGTTACGAATTAGGTACTAGTTCAATGTATGCTCACCAGTCCACATAATATCGATCTGCTGCGACAGCTTAGTGCCCAGAGTGTTGAGGTACTCCGAGCTATTAACGGTGGGCATCGCGCGGGTGGAACAGTACTGCGTGGGGCAGAGCAGGAAGCGAGGGCAGCCTAGATGCTGATGGATCTCATTCGTAACTGATACCTGGAGAATTCATTTAATCCATTTATTTATATGCAAGTAGCAACATAGGTAAATGGAGATTTTCAATTCCTCAAGTATGTATGAGTGCTAGCATGTTACTAGACTCAAGGAACTCATAGTCATCTTCGACATCAGCATATCACCCTTGCCTTGGGGACATTGCAAAACTGTTGCCATCAACCCAAAGTCATTCTCTGCTACTTTCGAGTTGGGGTCAGGATAGAATACCACCCTAAGCATGCGGGATGTCAGAACAGATCTCACCCCCCCCCCCCCCCCCCTAGAATTAGTAGACTCAAGGGTTAATCTTTGGTCTATCTTAGTTCCTATTGAAATATACTGTCTTTAGTTTAGTTTAAAATAAACTTCACTCCTTAGACACCCGACGAATTTATTTTGATTTGTTTATTTTTATAAAGTTATACATTCTATAATTGATTCACCAGAGTTTTTGTCGCAGATATCTTTCAGTATTAAATTTAGAGCACGTAATTCCAATTAAACTTATTTGTTCGCCTTACAGGTCTATAAGAACAATATTTCTTATTACAATCCTGTCAGCTCGTCAATACAATGCTGCAATAAACGATTGTATTAAAAAAATAACTGGCATCAATTACTTACTTGAGCATGAGCAAAACTCTGGAATATCTGCTTATCAGCTTCGCTCATCTCCGGTTCAATGTCATCAAACAGCAGCGCAAAGCAAGTGCATCCAAATTGAGAGACCTGGAATAAAAATATTACTAAAACATCATCAGCTGGGGCTCCATGAAGCATCAGAGCTACACAAACTCTATTTATTCTTACAAACATGTAATATGCCTAAAAAGATGGCATACACTGGAATTATACCAAAGGAACGAATTAGTTCTCTACAAACAAAACAGTTCTTCAGTTGTTCTTCGGTATACCAAACCTGACCATATCTGATTATGGCTGAAGAGCTAAAAAGGTTCTTACAAACTTATCACTTACACAGGATGAATTTGTTAACCTTTAGAGCTCTAGGCTCTAGAAACGTAAGTTTGTACATAATCATAGATTTTTATCAGCAATATTGTATTGAGATAAACACTGATTAAGTGTTATATGGATTACTAGCCGATCAATCCGCAGCTTCGCACGCGTAGTTTTTCAATAAAAACATTACCCTCCTTCTGCGCAGTTGGGTAAAAAGTAGCCTATGTCACCCGGGGATAGTGTAGCTTCCCAACAGTGAAAGATTTTTTTAAATTGGTCCAGTAGTTTCGGAGCTTATTCAATACAAACAAACAAATCTTTCCTCTTTATAATATTAGTATAGATGACCAATTTCTCAAAAGTGATCATTCAGCTGTTTACAAATTCACCTTGCTTAAAACACATTTAATATGTATTAAAAATACCTGTTCCAACTTCCGTTTCAAAGTAGTAATCTCCTTCTGGCTACTGTAAGTGATGTCCAGACCGGGAGAGAGAGCATAGCAGAACAATATCCCCTGCTCCTTGGCTGCGGAGATCAGGGACGTGAGGTGCTCGGCTTCTTCAACGGTGTACAGCTCTCGCCAGTACGCTCGGTGTTTGTAGTCGTCTTTTGGAGCATAGACATACATATCCATGCCCCATTTCTTAAGCCTATTTTACAAAATATTATCATCAACATCATCTTTATTCTGCTGATTTAAGGCTTGCGGTAAGATGATTGGGGGTTATAACAGGGATGGAGGGACAATGCATTCATCCAAACTATTTATAGATATAACTTTTATCTTCTTTACTGTTTTTAGTCACTACTTCACTAGCTTTGATTGTTTCTTTTAGTATCATAGTGTTGTCTATGTTGATGTTCTTTTAAATAAAAGTCTAGTACCTATTTCTATTCTTCATGACCCTTTGCCTTATCAAGGTTAAATCAAATTACCTTTTGACACCCGGGTGTTTTAGACTCATCAGGGTGCTAATTCATTGACTGAATTAAGGATGTCTGCTAAATATTAAACTTAAAACATTCATCATCATCATCATCATATCAGCCGTAGGACGTCCACTGCTGGACAAAGGCCTCCCTCATTGATCTCCAGGAACTGCGGTTGGAAGCGGCCTGCATCCAACGCCGACCTGCGTTTCTTACCAAGTCGTCTGCCCATCTTGTGGGTGGACGCCCTACGCTGCGCTTGCCGGTCCGTGGCCTCCACTCGAGAACCTTTCGGCCCCATCGGCCATCTGTTCTGCGCGCTATATGGCCTGCCCATTGCCACTTCAACGTGCTAATCCGTCTTATTCCGTGCTTAAAACATTATTCAATAACAAATTACCTATGTGTAGGTTCTCATCTCACAAAACTATTCTTTCCTTAGGATTTCCCTGAGGCGATAGGCTAATAGACCCACAAATCAACTAAACAGCCACTTTACTAAACACTACAGCCACTACAGGCTAAAGAAGACAATGTTCAATATTAAAATGATCAATGAGGCCGCGTAAAATATTGAATCAATACTGTTACCTCACACATAAACAAAAATAAAATGCAAAGTTGTTTAGATGCATGAAAAAAGATGATGATTTCCATACGAATATTTTTTTACAACCAACTGATTGATGAGAGATGAAGGCAAGTAAGTAGGTACTTACTTTTGAAACAGATCTTTCCTTTGTTCGGTGGTCCACGGCCGGCCGTAGAAGCCTGTAAGACAATCCTCAGGTCATTCACACTACTCCAAACCGAACCCACACGAAATACTTAATTCTCCACATAATCTCTCCGCATAATATCTCAAATTTTACCTTCAACGACTCCACAAATGAAATCTTTCCTCTTAGTATGAGGTTCGTCAGGAGAAGCCTCAGTCATTCTAGCAGTATTCACAAGAGAAGCGTACAAAATGAAAGTGCCCTAGTTACACACGTTTATCACAAAATGTACGTGATAAACTCTAAAATTCACTGCTCTATCGAACAGAACGATGCAAGTGAATCTATGGAAGATTTATAACGCCTAGAAGCACTTTTTTATTCGTATCAGATGTAAAATGAACAATCGGAAAAACGAATAAATCGTCTTGCCCGACCGACTCGATAAATTCCAGCGGCCAGTAACCAGACAGACAGACAAACACAAAGTCAGTCACACAAAGATAGGGTGGGCGGGCACTAGGTGTTGAATGAAATGAACGGACTAGTTGAATCAGCCGTCCACGTACAATCAACGCATCGACCGACGTCGCAACTGCCACGAATCAATCAACGTTGAATAAAAGAATCGTTCGCCGCAAATGAAGGATGTCATTAGTAGTTGTTTAGTAGTAGGCGATGGACTGGCCGAACGTTACGAGACAAACCGTCTATACATGTTGTTGTTTGCACGCTTGACTTGAGGAGTAAGCCGGTGAATGCGTTACGAAAAGTGCGAACGGAAGTTGAGAGGGAGATATAAGTTTATACGTTTCGTATATTATTAAACATTAATGTGCGAGTGCGAGTAGCGTCTGTCCAGAACACGTAGTACATCTAAGTGGTCTGTGGTCCAGAATGAACATAGACTGATCGACCTACAGACGTGTGGCCAATTTTGTAATTGAACAATTTTATAAATTATTATTTTTAAAATTAGTTTTACTTCAGTCGTGTGGTCTACAGCACGCTCGTTTTTTTAACGTTATGAAGCTCTGATTTCAGCCGTGCACGAAAGAGCTGTCACCCATGTAATTTTACAAGAAACGCTGTTTACGGACTAGGTTCAAGCCTTGTCTAGCAGCTCCAAACAGAATTAACTTTTCAAAAAGTCAGATTTCGCTTTTAAAAAGTCTGTAGATCTACGGGTTTCTCAGCATTACCCAACGGATTTTTAAAAATCTGAGCTGGCAACACAACACTGCTCCCACTCCACTCAAAAGGCTCCATCAAAATGTTATTATGCACTGGAAATTGTTTTACGCATTTGGCTTTTTGGCGCTCCTTGCCATCTGGCGCCTAGAGCGACTGCTCATCTCGCTGTACCCCAGGGTTAGCGCTGGTGATTTTAAATAGACTTAAAACACGCAAAATACTCAGTTTTAAGCTCTACAGCAATATATTGTTCAAAATGTATAATCTTGGAGTCTTCAACTCCAGAGTGAATAAGTTCTTTCTAGGCAAGCGTGCTCCATCTTCGATCACACCTTCACTTACCATCAGATGAGGTAGTGGTCAAGCGCTTGGCTATCATCAATAAAAAAAAAAAGTTTTTTAATAAATAAACGTATGTACTTAGACTACTGTCGACAAGACTACTGTCGAACTACGTTATGTCAACCCTGATCGACTTTGTTGCGAAACTTAGATAGTCCTTCTGTACAACGAAGTCGATACGATAGCTATACTAGAAAAAACATAGCTTGATCTCTGGGACACCTGTCAGTAAAATCGCGCCTATGAAGTTCTGAATTTAACAGTACGGACAAACATACCCGTCAATGTCATACTTTATTAGCATGCTGAGCTAATTATAGTGATGCCTGCGATGAATCATCGTAACCACAGACTATAAACTATCGATATTTTGTATAAAACTTAATTCAAAATTAATTTATCATTTAATTTAAAAAAATAACATTATTAAACATTTAAAAAAAATAACATTATTTACAATAATGAGTAAATAAAATCTAAATTCTAACCTACTCGTAACATTCCTTCCGACAACTTTGGGGTTCGAGAGAAGTTTGGCCGTGGCGTGTCTTCTTCCGCAAGATGGCGCCAACGCGCCGCTATCTTGTTTGACATGACCCATTCTCCTCAGTATGAGTGCTAACACCTTATACGCGCCACGTGTTTTCCGTTCTCATCACTTTGTTTTTGTTACTATTGCTGTTAATTTGTTAAGTTTATTTATTATTGTTAGTTTCTTTGTTGTTATTGTTTGTTTTTATTGTTTGTTTTCATTGTTTGTTGGCATAATGCCAAAGAGGACGAAGAAAACTGTTTTAACAGTCAAAGTCGTGAGTTTGTGATTCGCTTGCGTGAATATTTTGAGCGAGAAAACCAAAATGGTGGACCGCTATTACCCATGGCAAAATTTTGTGACAAGAGTTGCAGATGCTCTTGGCATTGGACGTGCGACAGTAATTCGCATCAGTAAAGAAAAATATGGCGAATCTTCAACCGCATTATTGACTGAAGACGAGGAAAAAAGCATTCAACGCCAAATAAAAAAAGAAGAAAGGCTGCTCCTGTCACAAAAGTTGACGACTTTGACGCCGCTGCGATTCGCAACCATGTATATGGCTATTATACACGGGGCAAATTACCTGTATTAAAAAAACTGGCGGCGTCCCTAAAAGACGCAGACTTGTTTAAAGGAAGCTTGCCGTCACTATCGAAGATTTTGAAAAATATTAGATTATCCTAAAAAAGAAAAATTATAATGGAACGAACCGACATTGCACTTGCTCGAGTGAATTTTCTCCGGAAAGTAAAAAAAATACAAATTGGGACAAAGTTGTCTTTATAGACGAGACATGGCTAAACGCCAATCATATCGTATCCATAGCTTGGACCGATGATACGGCACAATCGACCACCAAAGTACCCGAAGGCAAAGGTCAAAGATTAATAATAACTCATGCTGGGACGTCATCTGGTTTTGTGCCTAATTGCCTATTGTCATTCAAATCTACGAAGACCAATGAATACCATGAAGAAATGAATTTTGAAAAATTTAATGAGTGGTTTTTAAAATTATTAGATAATTTGAAGGAGCCACATTATCTAATTATGGATAACGTCCCATATCACTGAGTCCAAAAGCACAAACCACCAACTTCGGCAAACAGGAAGTTAGAAATAATTGCATGGCTTCAAGAAGAAGGAATAGAGGCCAATGAAACAATGCTTAAAAACGAATTATTGAGACTCGTTGGTCTGCACAAACCCAGCAGACCAACGTATCTTAGATGACATAGCCCAAAAAAGGGTCATAACGTCATAAGACTGCCTCCATATCACTGGATAATAGGTAGTTACAATGATGCCAATATACATATAATTATGGCAGACAGCCTTCGTGGCGAAGCGGTAGTGAACACGACTGCTGCGCAGGAGGTCGCGGGTTCGATCCTCGCTCAGTGCAAATATTTGTATGCATGAATATGGGTTTTTGTACTGGTCTGGTCGTGCCTCGGAAAGCACGTTAAGCCGTCGGCGGTCCCGGCTGCCATACGAATATCTAATGGTAGTCGTTACGGGTTGTTGGAGCCCTCAAAAGTCCAACAATTGGTCTTACTGCAAAGCTTCTATCGATAATTACTATAGATATTTTTTTCTGTATCATAACAACCCTAGGAATGTCAGTTTAACAAATGTCGCAGAGATCAAGCTATGTTTTTTCAAGTATAGGTTACACCATTTTAGCCGAAATTACAATGGATTTTAAATTTAGTGGTTCTATATAGTAAAGAGGATTAGTGCTCGAATAAAAAATAATAAGTCTGTAAGCAGGCCGTAAATTATATTTATCCACATTTTTATGGTGAAAACGTGACTATGGGCTTATATTTTGTAGACGTGGGCAAGGTGCTAATATACTAAAATTCAATATCGAAATCGGTTTTAATCGGCAATTAGGCACAAAACCAGATGACGTCCCAGCATGAGTTATTATTAATCTTTGACCTTTGCCTTCGGGTACGTTGGTGGTCGATTGTGCCGTATCATCGGTCCAAGCTTTGGATACGGTATGATTCGCGTTTAGCCATGTCTCGTCTAGAAAGACAACTTTGTCCCATTTGTAATTTTTTTGACTTTCCGGAGAAAATTCACTCGAGCAAGAGCAATGTCGGTTTGTTCCATTATAATTTGTCTTTTGTCACTTTTTTTGTAGGAAAATCCAATATTTTTCATAATCTTCGATAGTGACGGCAAGCTTCCGTTAAACGCACGTCGCACGTCCAATGCCAAGAGCATCTGCAACTCTGTCACAAACTTTTGCCTTGGGTAATAGCGGTCCACCATTTTGGTTTTCTCGCTCAAAATATTCAAGCAAGCGAATCACAAACTCACGACTTTGACTGTTCAAAACAGTTTTCTTCGTTCTCTTTGGCATTATGCCAACAAACAATAACAACAAAGAAACTAACAATAATAAATAAACTTAACAAATTAACCGCAAAAGTAACAAAAACAAAGTGATTAGAACGGAGAACACGTGGCGTGTATAAGGCGTTAGCACTCATACTGAGGAGAATGGGTCATGTCAAACAAGATGGCGGCGCGTTGGCGCCATCTTGCGAAGAAGACACGCCGCGGCCAAACTTCTCTCGAACCCTAAAGTTATCGGAAGGAATGTTACGAGTAGGTTAGAATTAAGATTTTATTTACTCACTATTGTAAAAAAATGTTTTTTTTTTTTTAATATTCAATAATGTTATTTTTTTAAATTAAATGATAAATTAATTTTGAATTAAGTTTTATACAAAATATCGATAGTTTATAGTCTGTGGTCACGATGATTCATCGCAGTCATCACTTTAATTAGCTCAGCATGCCCATAAAGTATGACATTGACTGGTACGTTTGTCCGTACTGATAAATTCAGAACTTCATAGGCGCGATTTTACTGACAGCTGTCCCAGAGATCAAGCTATGTTTTTTCTAGTATAATTATAAAAAACTTTTAGCGGCACAAGAATTTAATGGCCTTTGGAAATTAAATACGTACTTTGATTGATAGATTGAAAATTTTATAATGCACAAAAATACATAATCTGTACATGGGCGAACTTAGTGCTAGCCAGCATTCTCTTCTAGTTAACCCTTGCGTAGTGTGGAAAAAATATTATCGTAGTTAGTGCATGACATATGTAGCAAGAAGAAGTTAAGAAATAATAAGACTAAGATATATTGATAATAATACCCATATCAAACATCAAATAGAGTATTTTCAATAAACGTACTTTCTATTAATACACATCAATAGTTGAAAATAATAGATTAACTAATAAATAGGTAGTTACAATGATGCTAAATAAACTCGTATGATATAAAGATAACATTGTGGATAAATAACAGAGCATCTACAGGACACCACTCATTTTGTAGACCTCGTTCATGAGAGTGAGGTAGTGCTTGCACACTTTGGATCTGAAAACCTCAATAGAGGTAACTTGCCGAATCTCGTGCGGAATACTATTCCATAGTCGGATAGCAGTAATGGTGAATGAGTTAGTAATGAGTAGTGAACGTTGTGTTGAGAAGTCATTATCTGGAGATGTTGTGTAGAACGTACAAGACGGTCTGCAGCATACAGGGTAGAAAACCGCTCTTTGACGTAGTTAGGTTATATGGGGTCATGTAGGATGTTATAAAGTAGACCTAGTATATGTAAATCCCGACGCTCTCTGACCTCAATCCACTGTAATTGAGCGTGGAAAGTAGATACGTGATCATATTTCCGGAAACCATGGATGCAGTGGTTTTGCAAACGCTCCAAGTTGTTCAACCCATCCTCTGTAGCATCGGAATAAGTGACATCAGCGTACTCAATAATTCGAAAGAGTAGTGCGTTCACCAGTGTCCTCCTTGCAGATTGAGGCAGAAGTTTTTCATCAAGTTCAGGGAATGCATGCTGCCATACATTCTCTTACTAACGAGCAATGTGACGGTCCCGTGATAGGTCGTTGGTGATATACAGGCCCAGGTTTTTTACCTCTGTGCAGTAAGGAAGAACTTTATGGAATTAACTAAGGGAGAACTACTGTATCTAACTGGGAGGAGGGAACTAACGGCTAGTCTGGAAATGTGATACTTACTACCAACAATCTTCACTTGTGTCATAGTAGGATTTATAAGTAGACTGTAGTGGGTCCACTCATACACAGCACTGAGGTCATTGGTAAGGTTTTCTATACCACGTACCACCAGATCGGGTTCAAAACTCAGGTATAGTTAGACATCATCTGCGTACAGGTAGTGTAATCACAAGCTTATGTTCGATACGAGAGTGGGCGTGGGCGTGGGCGTGGGCGTGGGCGTGGGCGTGGGCGTGGGCGGGGGCGGGGGCGTGGGAGTGGGCGTGGGCGTGGGCGTGGGCGTGGGCGTGGGCGTGGGCGTGGGCGTGGGCGTGGGCGTGGGCGTGGGCGTGGGCGTGGGCGTGGGCGGGGGCGGGGGCGGGAGCGGGGGCGGGGGCGTGAGCGTGGGCGTGGGCGTGGGCGTGGGCGTGGGCCTGGGCGTGGGCGTGGGCGTGGGCGTGGTCGTGGGCGTGGGCGTGGGCGTGGGCGTGGGCGTGGGCGTGGGCGTGGGCGTGGGCGTGGGCGTGGGCGTGGGCGTGGGCGTGGGCGTGGGCGTGGGCGTGGGCGTGGGCGTGGGCGTGGGCGTGGGCGTGGGCGTGGGCGTGGGCGTGGGCGTGGGCGTGGGCGTGGGCGTGGGCGTGGGCGTGGGCGTGGGCGTGGGCGTGGGCGTGGGCGTGGGCGTGGGCGTGGGCGTGGGCGTGGGCGTGGGCGTGGGCGTGGGCGTGGGCGTGGGCGTGGGCGTGGGCGTGGGCGTGGGCGTGGGCGTGGGCACGCCCACGCCCACCTTCACACAAACAAACTAGCACGATTTATAAAGTTGGATCGTACGTACATCGTTACATCAATCGTACGTATCTTACAAAGAATAGCCAATTCGTATCATCATCATCATCATCACCCACAGCCTGATTTCAAAAAAATATGTAGATCCTGAGGTAGCAAGAAATCTTGAAAAGCAGTCCTATGAACGACGTATTTGACCATTTTGGTTTTTTGGTCACAAAATGCAACATGCAGAAAGCTGATAACGTATGGCTCTAATCGAACCCAAGTGCTTTGGAGATAAGGATGAAGAACAACTAAAAAGAATGCCAGCTGAATTTTACTAAGTTAAGGTACTAAGTTTGAAAAACCATCGTGGTGATTTCCTATACGAAAATCTCGAAGCAGTAATTTCATTATGAATGACTATACTAGAAAAAACATAGCTTGATCTGTGGGACAGCTGTCAGTAAAATCGCGCCTATGAAGTTCTGAGTTTAACAGTACGGATAAACGAACCAGTCAATGTCATACGTTATGGGCATAATCATAGTGATGACTGCGATGAATCATCGTGACCACAGACTATAAACTATCGATATTTTGTATAAAACTTAATTCAAAATTAATTTATCATTTAATTTAAAAAAATAGCATTTTTGAATATTTAAAAAAATAACATTATTTACAATAGTGAGTACATAAAATCTAAATTCTAACCTACTCGTAACATTCCTTCCGACAACTTTGGGGTTCGAGAGAAGTTTGGCAGCGGCGTGTCTTCTTCCGCAAAATGGCGCCAACGTGCCGCCATCTTGTTTGACATGACCCATTCTCCTCAGTACGAGTACTAACGCCTTGTATACGCCACGTGTTTTCCGTTCTCATCACTTTGTTTTTGTTACTATTGCTGTTAATTTGTTAAGTTTATTTATTATTGTTAGTTTCTTTGTTGTTAATGTTTGTTTTCATTGTTTGTTGGCATAATGCCAAAGAGAACGAATAAAACTGTTTTGAACAGTCAAAGTCGTGAGTTTGTGATTCGCTTGCGTGAATATTTTGAGCGAGAAAACTAAAATGGTAGACCGCTATTACCCATGGCAAAAGTTTGTGATAGAGTTGCAGATGCTCTTGGCATTGGACGTGCGACAGTAATTCGCATCAGTAAAGAAAAATATGGCGAATCTTCAACCACAGTATTGAATGAAGACGAGGAAAAAAGCTTTCAACGCCAAATAAAAAAATAAGAAAGACTGCACGTATCACAAAAATTGACGACTTTGACGCCGCTGCGATTCGCAACCATGCATATGGTTATTATACACAGGGCGAATTACCTATATTAAAAAAAACTGGCGGCGTCCCTAAAAGACGCAGCCTTGTTTAAAGGAAGCTTGCCATCACTATCGAAGATTTTGAGAAATATTGGATATTCCTACAAAAAAAGTGACAAAAGAAAAATTATAATGGAACGAACCGACATTGCTCTTGCTCGAGTGAATTTTCTCCGGAAAGTAAAAAAAATTACAAATTGGGACAAAGTTGTCTTTCTAAACGAGACATGGCTAAACGCCAATCATACCGTATCCAAAGCTTGGACCGATGATACGGCACAATCGACCACCAAAGTACCCGAAGGCAAAGGTCAAAGATTAATAATAACTCATGCTGGGACGTCATCTGGTTTTGTGCCTAATTGCCTATTGGCATTCAAATCTACGAAGACCAATAAAAACCATAAAGAAATGAATTTTGAAAAATTTTAAGAGTGGATTTTAAAATTATTAGATAATTTGAAGGAGCCACATTATATAATTATGGATAACGCCCCATATCACTCGGTCCAAAAGCACAAACCACCAACTTCGGCAAACAGGAAGTTAGAAATAATTGCATGGCTTCAAGAAAAAGGAATAGAGGCCAATGAAACAATGCTTAATAAAAACGAATTATTGAGACTCGTTGGTCTGTACAAACCCAGCACACCAAGGTATGTCTTAGATGACATAGCCCAAGAAAAGGGTCATAACGTCATAAGACTGCCTCCATATCACTGCCAGTATAATCCGATCGAGATTATCTGGGCCCAAGTAAAAGGTTTGTTTGCTCGAATTTCAGTTAGACAGATTCTTTATGTATTAACTCCTGTATAATTTATGATATTAAAATATGTTTTTCTTTCAAGGTTACGCTGCTAGACATAACACAACACCGCCTTTCACGGCAAATAAAATGTTGCAGTTACTAAACACTGCGGTTGAAAATGTATCTGTAGAAGATTGGAAAAAGGTAGTTACCAAATGCAGAAAATTAATGGAAGAAGATTGGGAGCGGGACGTTCGATTTGATAACATTTGCGAACAAGAGTTCATTATAAATTTACAAGATTGCTCTAGCGATTCTGAAAGTGATTCGGATATTGATTTGGGGTGTACTCCTTTGGAATAAAAAAATGTATGTATTAAAATATTTGTTTCATTTTATTACCCAAATCATAATATAATCCAATATACATATAATTATGGCAGACAGCCTTCGTGGCGAAGCGGTAGTGAACACGACAGCTGCGCAGGAGGTCGCGGGTTCGATCCTCGCTCAGTGCAAATATTTGTATGCATGAATATGGGTTTATGCACTGGTCTGGTCGTGCCTCGGAAAGCACATTAAGCCGTCTGTCCCGGCTGTCATACGAATATCTAATGGCAGTCGTTACAGGTTGTTGGAGCCCTCAAAAGTCCAACAATTGGTCTTACTGCAAAGCTTCTATCGCTAATTACTATCGATATTTTTTTCTGTATTATAACAACCCTAGGAATGTCAGTTTAATAAATGTCGCAGCGATCAAGCTATGTTTTTTAGTGTAGTTGACGAATTCAACTAGTGTACTCGTCAATCAACGGTGTTTTATATTGTAAAGGTAAGACCGCATTAGAGCGGCGCTGCGCAGCGCAGCGCTGCACTTCACTTCACCTATCGCACTACAGGCTTAAGGTAAGACCGCATTAAAGCGGCGCTGCACGCCGCGTCAAAATATTGTTTTAATGATTTTGAATGGCACGTGTCGCACTAGAGCGGCGCTGCAGTAGGCGTGGCTGCACGTCGCGGCATAGTTGCCTCCAAAATAATATTGTGACGTGCAGCGACGCGCCGCCCGCGCGGCGCGGTACAGCGACGCTCAATGCGACATAGCAAGCTGCGCGTCGCGTCATTCTGCGTATTGCGCTCGGTGGAGAGGCAAATAAAAAGCGGCCAAGTGCGAGTCAGACTCGCCAATGAAGGGTTACGTAGCAGCAAGTAACATAATATAAAAGTTCTTGTAGTCCGTTGTAACTTTTTTATATTTGAGTTGATTGAATGAAAGGTAAATTGCAGTTTACGATTTATGACGTATTAAAAAAAAGTACTTACTAGATCTCGTTCAAACCAATTTTCGGTGGAAGTTTGCATGGTAATGTATATCATATATTTTTTTTAGTTTTATCATTCTCTTATTTTAGAAGTTACAGGACACACACACACACACACACACATTTTACCACATTGGAAGTGTTTCTTGCGCAAACTAGTTGGTTTAGAAAAAAGTATATTAGAACCTTCAATATCATTTTTGAAGACCTATCCATAGATACCCAACTCGTATGGGCTTGATAAAAAAAATTGAGTTTCAGTTCTAAGTATGGGGAACCCCCAAAATATATTGTTATTTTTTCTATTTTTGTGTGAAAATCTTAATGCGGTTCACATAATACATCTACTTAATACCAAGTTTCAACAGTATATTTCTTAGTTTCGGAAAAAAGTGGCTGTGACATACGGACGGACAGACGGACAGACATGACGAATCCATAAGGGTTCCGTTTTTTGCCATTTGGCCACGGAACCCTAAAAAGGTGACGTGAAGTGACGTGCAGTGCTGCGCCGATCTTACCGTACAAGCATAGCCACAGCCTACTTAGATGAGCATAGCCTCATAGAAGGCTATAGTACAAAGTCAAGTCAGATAGACTATGACAAATTGTTCTTTGTCTATGGATTTAATTGTCATTTACAATGTTGACATTTAGGTTGACATTGACTTGATACATCTTTTCATTCCCTTCCGTCGACGTCAAAATTAGAGTATAGTCTGTGCTAACTGAGCTCAGATTATATACGGAACCGGAAACCATCAAGTCCGTGCATTAGAAACATTGTCGGAACATTTGCTAGTTTCATCTCCAAGTTGGAATAAAAACTTTAGATTGGTTTTTAGATGAAAGTTAATGTACCTATATTTCATGTGATTACTAGATATTGGTTAGGTAGGTCAGTTAATATATCATAAACATAATATATGATTTTTCCCGAACTCTTAGGATAAATTATATTGTGATAATTAAAACCATTTTATTGAAACTATATAAATTGAAACAAATGCAATGAATTTCCATGATTTATTAGATCTTTGAACAAATTGTCTCTAAGATTAGGTACGAATTACATAGGTTTTGAATGGCAAGAATTTTTCAAATTCTCTATTACGACAAAAACGTGTATTAGCATTTCTTACAAGTAACTACTTAAATTTAGACAAAACTAACTTTTCATGACTAGAACATTGTAATACTGGCATGATCAATCAAAACTTAAAATAAGTTGGTAGGTATTTACAAAAAATCTTGATTCTTATTGTTAGCTACTTATAGATATTTTTATTATATTTACACTCATAATGCACGTTAGCCGAGCGTGGCCAAACCATTACTGTACACAAGATTTCTCTGAATAGCTAGGTATTTATCAAGTGGACGCATGATTCCGAGCACATAGGTAATCGCTGTAAAACGATTCCTCTATTCATCCTCTACGTATGCCGATGGCGGTTGGTAGAATGCAATAGCGAAATTGTGACATTTATAGTGATGTCTCAGTGCTAGGCTGTCCATTTAATTTGTCGTGCATACCTACTGAGAATAGTCGATTAACAAAAAGGCGATTTATATATTTATCTCAGCGGGCTTGTTGAATACTATTTCTTTATCTACCTTATATCTCATGTAGTTCTATCTATTACACTAACTATAATGTAAATCCCGAATACAGGCCTACCTATCCCATGGGCCGGAGTATCGTATGTATCTCTAGCTGTCACAATCTCTCTATCAATCCTACGATTTTTAAAAACAGGCCGAGTGGAGGCGATTTTTTTATCCATCACTTAAATTCTGATTCCATATCCCACGTAGCTCTTCCTATCCCGAGAATAGACGGCTGATTGCTCTTAGCTTTCCGTTAGCCAATGGTTGGTAGAATGCGATTTCCCTATCACGCCGCCCGCCACTGACTCACAAAAACACGCGATCAATGAAAGCCGATATCTCTATTTCGTGTAACTCTGTTTTCTTTCACGGCCATGTTTAGAACTGCTAATTTATGGCGCTGCTCTGCTCTGCGCTGATAACCAAAGAATGTGAATTGTCAATGTCAATTGCCGTGTCATCATTTTGTTCCAAGGAGATAGAAATAAAAAATAATAATTTGTGTTTGATTTCAAACTGATGATAGGTATGAGATTGATCTATTGATACTAATGTATCTTTGAGGCTCTGGCAGATTGGCATTTAACCATCTTTTCAGACGTCTTATCTTTTGACAGCGCCATCTATTACGCTAGTTGGAACTAGTTATATTTAAATCAAAAATGACAAGTTCCTATTCATTCCGAAACCAGTTGCTGGTAAAATGCGATTTATATATAGGCGCGTTCCTCTAACCGTCGGTAACCAGAGGGCTTAGCCAAGTTACATTCGATTAGCGTTGACGCTAGTCGATAAGTCCGAAAATGTATGGGATTTGACACATGCTATGGAAATTACACGTGATATATCGACAAAAAACCTATGTAGAAATCGAATCGATTCGAAGCGAATGTAACTTGGCTACAAGGCCAGCTACGACTCGTTTCTCCTTGATAACGTGTCAAAAGTTTGACACTTTTTCAAGGAGATACGAGTCGTAGTCGGTTACCGACGGATATAGGAACTCGCCAATAATCTATATCCCATGTAGCCATCATCTATTCTGTGATTCCCCAAATCAGGTAATTAGCAAACTATGACGTGGAGAGGTTATTAATAAAAGGAGATTTCTCTGTCCATCCACGAGGCCGGTAGCTGGTAGAATGCGGCGTTTCTATCTAGCCCTAGAGTGTCGGCGCCGGGCCGCGCGCGCCACTGTCAGCCGAGCATGCCGCCCGACATGTTGCCGTGGACTCGCATGTGACGATTCAGGTTACCTGACTGCGAAAACCTGAAAAAAATAACATTATTTGTTTTCATCATTCATGCTCTGAAAGTTGGTCATTGTTAGTTCGATTGTAAATGCGATTTACGCTCCTTGGGTTGTAAGTAAATTAGAAAATAGAATAAGTATCATTGCATTCTTATTATACGAAAATGAAATACCTAATAGGTACCTCCATGACATAATCCTTATTTCTATCACACTAATGTTATAAAAGTGAAAGTTTGGATGTTTGTTTATTTATTTCTTTGTTTGTTTGTTACTCAATCACGTCGTAACGGCTGAACCGATTCCGATGAAATTTGGTATATGTACCTATACGTGGATTTTAACCTGGATTACCACATAGGCTACCTTTTATCTCATATATCAGTTCCCATTGGGTAAAAATGGGTTGTCAAGTCAAGCTGCAACAGCGAGTTTAGCTTTATTTTATGGTTACCTACACATTTAGTAGTGTAACGCGTACGAAGTCGCGGGCAACAGCTAGTTTAAAATAAAAGAGATTACATTCTTAAATGCTAAAATTAAATACAACCTCCATGAGAAATCCTTATTTCTATTTAAAACTGAAAGAGGCCACATTAAATATGCTTTAAACATACACCATTCCGCTTCCATCAAATATTAGAATCCTTCTCTCATCCTTAGATCCATCCGTGTACCAATGTCTAGAATCATTTATTTGTACCTACAAATATTAATAATATATAAAATCACAAATTTGGACATAAATGTTAATTTTGTAAATATCTCTTATCTTGTATAATTTGTATTCCTTTCCTCTCCTGATCCTTTCCTAGTTTAGTGTAGATATATCCCGGGTTTTGTGTCTATTCTGTTCCCCTAATTTTTATTTGCCAATGGCAAATGCACAAAACCTTGCGACGCCAAAAAAAAAACATACACCAACAAACGATGGGGCGGGTGTACTGCTAATACCCACATACAAGACCACCTACCAGACAACCTCTGGTAACTTACCTGAGTAAACAAAGTTTGCATTGATATGGCTTCTCTCCTGAGTGTATCCGCAGATGCTTGGTTAGTGTTGAGCTGTCTGAGAACGCCTTCTTGCATGATCTGCATCTGTAGGTAATCGAAATAATAGTATGACAACCCTGTTAGATAGTATCATAATCACATCAGCCAAAGCACGTCCACTGCTGAATATATAAAGCCAAAGTCAAAATCTTTTATTCAATAAATTCACAAGGATCACTTTGAAACGTCAAACTGCCTGTTCCTTCGCGACCAAGCAAGAAAAGAAAGGCAAGAAACAATGCTGGTTGTTTTTTTTAATGATCAGATGTATTTTTAGAATAAGTACATAACAATAAAGAAAATAAATTACGTCTAAATTTTAACATTTTTTAATGAGTATTTTTCAAACTTTAGCGATCACTGTACATAATTATTGATTAAAACGGGTATTTATCGCGTATGTACCTTTTTTATTTGTTATCCCGACGTTATCATATCACTCAACCCGAGACCATGATTGTTGCAACACAGCCGAAACGTCGGGATAACAAATAAAAAAGGTACATACGCGATAAATACCCGTTTTAATCATTAATTATTTTTTAATGAGTTGGAATTTCAATCCCAAGCTTCTATATCGTCTATGTAATGTTATAGTAGGCTTTTTTATAAAGATTTAGTTTAATTACGTTTTTAAATTTGTTAATTGTCAATTTTTGTACATCACTTGGGAGTTTGTCATAAAAGCGTACACCTTGCCCTTTAAACGATTTACTAACTTTAAGGAGTCTACAAGAGGCAACAGCGTAGTATTAAAATTATGATTACCTATCGCTATTTTTCATAAACAAATTAATATTTTTGTGAACATACATCAGATTTTCATAGATGTATTGACAAGGGAATGTCATAATATTTATTTATTTGATACGCCTCCTCTATTTAATTCCCAAGCGACCGATCTTGTAATTTGCAACCAACGGCTCCCAGCTACCTTTATTAAGTGTTCTTTCCATCTAGTGGGGGTCCTACGCTGCGCTTTCCCGTGCGTGGTCTCCACTCGAGAACCTTTCTGCCCCAACGGCCGTCAGTTCTTCGAGCTATGTACCCTGCCCACTGCAACTTCAGCTTGCTAATCCTTTTTGACGTGACTTTGGTTCGGTTACGAATCTCCTTATTTCTGATTCGGTAGGTAGTACAACGAAGATTAAAGAGACGAAAGAGAAGAAAAAATGCTAAATATATTTTTTTGCACTAGCTGCCCCGCTAGCAACTTCTACAGCAGTACCTTTCTTGAATTTAAATTTTCTAAATATTGAGATTTCATACTGAAAACTATTTTAATTATATCTAAGAATAATATAAGCCTATATCACTCAGGGATATTGTAGCTTTTGATGAATGAACTTTCAGAATCGGTTGTCTAATGCTTAATCCTAATTCTACGCAAATATGTACGTAAACTTCACACTACACCTACCTTATGTCGTCGTATCCTACGAATAGAGTCACACTTGCAAAACACCAACTTTACAGTAGGCGGTTTTTTCTGATTATTTCTATGAGTTTAAAACTTTTTAATTAAATTATATTTTTATTTGTTTTTAATACGTCCTATTTACCATTACGAGTACTTTTTATTAAAATAACACTTTGTTTTTCTTTACTTTTGTCACTTAGCACCTTACTCCGTGTATTATTTTCTGGTTGGCTTGGTCCAAAGCGCCTTAGTAACCTTTTTCCACGGAGATTTTTGTTGACTACGCTACCTAAACGCCTTGGTGACCTTGTTCGCCCGGAGTTGGCGAGGTGCTGATGGCAATAAAATAAATATGGGCATGAATGTAAATAATATGGGGTCAGAAGTACGTCGAAACATAACATATAATATATGGTACTGCCTTAGATAATTATATTATACTCCAAGTATTTTGTAGGTACCAACTAGATACTTAGGTAGGTACCTAAGTACAAAAAGATATAATTAAGTATTTAAGTTTTTAAGTAGTATGTATCTAAGTATTTATTTACCTACTCACTAATACGTAGGTAGAATGGAAATATTTTATCCCCGTCTACCGGATGTTTTTTTTTATAATACCTGTTGATGGAACAAGCATATGGCCCGCCTGATGTTAAGTGGTAACCGTCGCCTATATCAAAATAATGCCGCATAGGTCACGCACCATAGAATCGTGCTCTACGATGCACTGCCCTGCGTCCATGAACTTGAGGCATACAGGTGTAAAGCCTCATGCGCCTGTAATTTCACCGGCAACCATACCCTTGTACCAAGACTACTCTCGAAAACTTCAAAAGGTAAAAGTACCTACTCATCAAAAATATTTCCTCGTAATTTTATTGAGGAACAATATAATAAAATAATACTTAAATTATGTAGGGTCTCAAAAAACACTACACACACAAGATTCAATCTTTTTTCTAAATACTTTATAAACGGTTGTACCTTAGTAGGCATTTAAAAAAGGTCTTGTGGTATTATGACTGCACCTAAGATTTGATTAGTTTTGTTGCTCTGACACGTTATTTTATTACCTACCTAAATACATTATTATTTGCTAGCACAGGAGGAAAGTATAGTCGCCACTCGAGAACCTTTATTCTCCAGTGGAGACAATTATAAAATAAACTTATGTAAAAAAGAACTAAGTAATTTATTAAAACACAATATATTAATCAACATACAGGAACATAATTTTATAAAATTATTTTTAAAAACTAATAACCTTATTCTAGGAGTTGCGGAACACGGAGGGTATTTAAATTACAATATAATATTATAGCTTATTACTTACTAATTTGTGCTTACTTTAAAATTTAAAATTATCAATAACAAATTATACCACCAGCATAATTAGCTCAATTTTTCTTACTAGAATGTTCTCTTATATATTTATATTTAATCACAATTTCTATAAATATTTATAAAATAATAATATTTTCTTCAGTTTGGTGCAATAATAATCTACTTTTTTAGTAACAATATATTTGGTTCTATAAAAATTAGCATTGAAATTAGTATTGAATATTAATTAATATTTAAGATGACTTGATTATTTGGTAAATGTTTAAGTTTTTGGCAATTTATAATATTAAATAAAAGTTAACGTGCACATTAATCAGTTTTAAGGAAATTACAAACAAATTGTATTATAGAGATCAAAATGTTATCACATTTATATTAGGTGGGATTTGAGTGAGACGAGTGATTTTGAGCTTTCGGAGCATTGTTTCTATTATTTTGCTCGATTATATAATGAGAGACCTCTCATTCTCATTAATCGAGCAAATCCATTAGCATCTTAATTAGGCTTTATTGTTCTTAATCTGCACTGGCATTAGCTGTAGAAGCTACAGATTCATGGGGCAATGACTTAAAAAACTGCTGAAACTCTTCCGGAATTATATTTGCTGTGCATAATGACAAGAGGTCTTTGTACTTATCATTTTTTATTTTAATAGGTTCAGTATTCACGTTTTCTACACATGTTACTATGTTCAAATTCTTATTTGTTTTTCTTGTCGTTATCTTTTTTAGAGACGTAATAGTTTTGTAGTTTTCATTCAACTCATACTTATATTTTATAGCATTTGTGTTTTTTGTATTTACGTGCACTTCCTTTATTTTATTCCAATAAACTTTTTCACCATCGTCATTAACAATCCAGTTTTTTCCGTTTAGTAGTGGGCGGTAGTTGTAAATATCCTTAAGCGTCATTTCTTTTACTCTGTATGATTCTCCTTTTACTTTAGCCCATCGTACTACGTTGTACCATTGGTCAGGAGTGTAAAGAGTTCTATTTTTAGACGCTCCTTCAATGACTGAGTGGACACTGTCACCTTCACTTTGCGTGTGTCCCACTTCTAAAAACCGATGTGTTATTGATTCAATATCATATTTTTCGACGAAGAATTGATACATAGCAAAGACTATTCGATTTCGATTTTGTCCTGAACAATTATCTGACCAAAATCTAAATTCTTTAGCGCCCTCTTCTATTTTCGATGTCATAAATGATGCAAGACCACTACTAATTTCGTTTGCACCCTTCTTTCCTATTGTTTCGTTCCACATATAACAGAATCCTTGCTTTTTTGCAAGGTCATAGACTGTGAAATTGTAAAGATTAAGTTTTCTTTTATAATAAAACACACCGACATTCCCGAAAGGACAAGTTAAAATTTTTTGCATGTCAAAGCATGCTGTTAATATGCTACAGCATTCTAGAGCTTCTTTTTTGTCGGCTTCTTTTAAAGATCTTGCTACCTCTTTACATTTCATGTGCTTGTCTTGCTCAGATTTTTGCTCATCAGTTGTATCTTTAATGTTGTGGAAAGCGTGGCACTTTTCGCATTGGTCTTTTTTTGGGGCATAAAACGCTATATTAAAGTTATCATTTACAATATCTTGATACTGCCGAGCGGTCGCCATAACCGTGCCATATTTTTCAGTTTTAAACCATTCGCTATAAAGTTTATGCAGTCTTGTGTATGAAAGTTGCCCGTCTAAGTAATATTTTGTACTATATTTTCGGCAGTAGTGAGATTCGACCGGAGCCAGAGAAAGTATATGATTCCTTACACTGTCCACAATACTGGGTTTTATTTTATGTGGTCGATTATTGTGTCGTCCTCTCATGTCAGACAAATTAACGTTCTGATTGTTTTCCTGTAGTTTTTTAAATACGGTTCCAACAGTTTTAGAACTAATCGACAGCGTGTTTAAAAACATAGTACGACAAACTACGACATGGTTGGCGACAATTCCGTCAGTTTTTTTGGGCAATGTGTACATCATGATATGAGTTTTATTTGGTCCTTCCGTTTTAATTCTTTTAGGCTCGTGTGATGACACATATTTACTTATAAAGTTCCACTGCAGCTCATGACTTCCTAAATCCCAATAGAATTTAAAAATTTCAGTTCTTTCAACACAATCTAATTTTTCCCTGCATTTTCTTGGACACCGCCACGAGCATGGCGGCTTTATTTCTTTTTCTTGTATAGTTTTGCCTGACCTGTTAGTGAATGGTTTTCCTTTATTTTTCAATTCTTTTCTCTTAAAATCTTGCCATTGTAATATATTTTTAGTTCGTACTTTACCTGGTCCTTGTTTTTTTACATATTTACGCTTTCTTGAATGAGTTGATGCAGGCGAACTCACTACTGATGATTGAGGAGTTGGAATCGTAAAACTGGAAGCCGGGCTTTCTAAATTTATGTTAACAGAATTAACTGATAGATTTTGAACTTCTAACCATGGATATGGTGATAGAATTTCAATTTCGGCGTGAGTGGCTGTTATCAAGCTATCAGACACATTGGTAGTATTGTCAGCCCATTGTGTGGAATCTATAACTTCTAAGACTGATGGACTGGTGTTAGTATTTTCGTGCTGGATTGATTCATCGTTAGAATGCTGGCAGGTTTGTTGGTCTTGATGTTCCAGGTTTTGTACTTCTCGTAAAGATGGACGTATGTTGTTTATGCTGATTGGAACCTTAGGGTCCGGGCAATTGTTTTCATTTTCATCACACTAAAAATAAAGTAAGTTACTTAGTTACTCATTATAATACCTATGTTAGTCATCATCATAAGATAGAATAGATAGGAAAAAAATCTTAGTAACAAGGATTAAAAGGTGGCACCTACATACTAAGCCAACAGTCATGACGTATGGAACAGGGCGATTAAAGGTTTGATTCCATGAAAAGTTGTTGTTATTGATAAGTATTTTCACCCTACAATGTTTTCGGTAGTAGTCTTTTTACAACCTGTACTTATATTTTGTAGTATTAAATCGATAGGCAAAGGAAGGAAGTATCAATTGAAAACTTACAAAATCTAGTTCACTTCCGATTAGGTTTGATAGAAATATAACTTCTTTTTCACATCCTTGTGGTACCGGAGACTCATTACCATTACGTAAACTAGCTATACCTAAAACAAATAAAAATAAGTTAAATTCAGCTCAACCACAGCTGTACCTACCTACCATCTTGTACCTATAGTACACTACCTACTAACATTAAAAAATAATAATCACACACTTCGTAATAAGCATTTCCTTACTTAATATACATAGAAAACAATGTCGCTTCCCGCTGTCTATCTGTCTGTAGGTACGCTTAGATCTTTTATAGGTACTTACTACGTAACGGATTCTAATGCGATTTTCATCAATGGATAGAGTGATTCAAGGGGAAGGTTTTTACATACATATGTACCTATATTAAAATCTGCACGAAGCTAGCGCGGGTCACCTAGTTAATAATATAGACGTACCTACAAACAGACATATGTAGGTAGGTACCTAACATGAAAATTGAGATAAGTAGGTACTTACATTTTACTTTCTGTCTTTTATATTCTTCTTTCTTAACCATAGATATTAATTTATGAGCTCGCTTCATTGTGTATTTACGAATTGACGATACGCAGCACATGCATGTCCGCACTCCACGGTAATCTTGGACGAATAAAGCGCCACTTGCGTTTATCACCCGCGCTCCGTCCCACCCGGTCGATTTCGCGCGTGGAACACTACTACCAGAGCGTTTGGAACCGTATTCGTCGGGCAAAACTCAGTAATGTAATTGTGACCGAATTTTAAAACTTTAATATTTAATTGATTTAAATTTATTTTTGAACTTTTTTCGAATTGTTCAGATGTAAATGATAGTGAAGATTCCAAAAATGCAATAAAAATAAAAGGTGACAATGGCGTCTGTTGCCTTATTCGTAGGATACGACGATGTAATTCGATCTATAACAAAAAAAACAAGTGTGCTTTAGACCACACGACTGAAGTGAAACATCTTTTTCGAAATATTAATTTATAAAAATTTTCAATTACAAAATTGTCCACACGTCTGTAGGTCGATCAGTCTATGTTCATTCTGGATAGACGCAACTCGCACTCGCACATTAACGTTTAAAAATATACGAAACGTAACTCTCTCTCTTTCTATCTTCACTAACTTATATCACCCTCTCAACTTCCGTTCGCACTTTTCGTAACGCATTCACCGGCTTACTCCCCAAGTCAAGCGTGCGTAAAGAATTTTTACTTCAAAAAATCCTTATTCAGTATATTTATTTTAGATTCGTCGATTCACAACTGTTTCTTGCGAAAGGAACTGAAATACTGAACCCGGCTATTTATAATTCATTTTTTAAAACCCAAATTTATTTATTTTATGTATTTGATCACCAACACAATGAATAAATTAATATTTCTACGAGCTAAATGTCACTATCGTGAAGACTACATTATCTAGTTTAAGATGAAGTAAGAAAAATACAAAAACTAAAAAAAATCAAATGGTTTGTTACCGTTTTGATTGCTACACTTTATTAGATGTCACATAGCGGTGTAGACCACGTGATTTTCTCGTAGAGGAAGCGTAGGTCTACGATTGACGAATTTTTCGTTATATTACCTACTCGTTGGTTATCTTAGGATGAATGATTTACAGAGGCTTCTTGGAGAAGCTTTCAAAGGTTTTTATAAACCTGGGAAATAATAGTCATCGTCCACATTTGGGGAATGTGCTCAGGAACTATACGATCTGATCCCGCCATCTCCCTTCCATCAAAGAGCAAGCAGGCGCACGGCTCATTACTATCCGTACCTAGTTGATATACCACCCATTCGCACACACCGTATTAGTTCTGCTTACGTTCTTGATGCGCACAGCTAAGGTAGGGAACACTTTACCGTCGTCTGTTTTTCCTAAAGAATACAATCTGGGTCTCCTTAAGATAAAAGTAAATAGGTTTCTTCTAGATCTACGTGCTTCATCTTATACTACACCCTCGCTTACCATCAGGTGAGATTGTGGCATGAGGCAAATGTCTGTGTTCGGTTTTTGTTGTATACGAGTATGTGGCGTTTCCGAACGAAAGGCGCGGTAAAAATGTCATTGACAGGGGGAATAGATACTTAGCTCGTAGGAAGAATGAAGCCGCAATATTTTTTCTCTCGGAAATACATCACCAGGTTTCTGGGCTGGATCTCTGGGTCTTCCAGACTACTTCATCCTAAATTATCAAGCGCGGCCGCTTAATCATTGTTATAAGTGTTGTTTGTTCGTGGACGCTTACGCTCCCGGCACCGATAAACGATCGAGAACTCTATGTAGTTGTGAACTTTCTTTGTGAGCTCAATCTTCGTGTATGTACTCGTCAGAACAGATTAAAATAAACAGTTATGGTAAAACACCGTGTTTCGTGATCCTCCCCACGTGTTTTCCCAAATATATCTACTTAGAATGTGTTCTGTGTTCAAATAAAGGAAAATAACACATATAATAACAGAAAGATTATACAAATATTTACAAGACTATATAATACAGTAGAAACAGATGAAAAAAACTAGGGTGTGGCTGTGTCATAGACACGACCGAGTGTTATACGCGAATGTGACAGGTAATATTTTCTATACAAAATATAAAATACGCTATTTTAATTATGTTATAATCATTTTCGAACACTAAGAAGTCCTTCGGGTCATACATGGAAATCACGAAACGCAGCAAAATGACGTCAAAATGGCGGCGCTTCCCCCTCCACCACGCGCGACGCGTCACAATCGCTCACTTAGCGTAACGAATTCATTGATCTCTTAGCTTTCTTGTAATTAAATTTTGGATGGAGATGATAGATATGTAGCTGCAACACTAAACTGTAGCACCCGATTTTGATAACATTCGTTTTTGAATTGCCTCCCACTATGGAAGCAATTTTAAAAACGCATTCACTTAAAAAAACAAGAAAATGAAATTGTAATATTAGTAACTCACTGATAAGGTCGCTCTCCAGAATGAGTCCTCATGTGTGTCGTCACACTGGAGCTTTGGCTGAACCGTCGGTCGCATATCGGACACCTGAAAATACACAACGTAACTATTAGCGCATTCATTCATATCAATAACCCCGCAGAGCACGCTTGTGGCGAGCGTTCGGTGCGTGGCGACACCCTTGGTTTGCCTTAGCAGTCTGGCGAGGGTGGACGCGCAAGAGCGGAACCTATGCTCCAAGAGTTGAAGTGTTAAAGGCATAAAGCCGGGAGTAGCGCTTAGTGAAACTGCAGAACACTTCTCAAAACCCTGTAAGGGGGTGCCTTTTAAAATTTTATGATTTTTGTCGGAATGTCGCGAATACACCAGTTTAGTAAATAGTAGTCAGAATGCGATTCTGTCAAAACTCACAGCCCAGCCTTAACGTTGCCCCATACGCTGCGTTCTATTGGCGCCACTTAAAATGGAATAATAATAATGTTGGACATTTCACACAATGCTATCTAGCCCCAAACTACATATATTTGTTTCTGGTCTGGATGTTTCTCTATATATGATAAATAAATATTGCTGGACATTTCAGACAGCGCTATCTAGCCCAAGCAGAGCTTGTACTATGGGAACCAGATAACTGATAGAATACTTATATACTTTTATTTGTTAATACATACTTATGACGACGATATAATATATAGAGAAATATCTAGACCCGAAACAAATTTAAGTAGCTAGTAGCTCGTGCAAACATTAGTTTCGCGGCGGGAATCGAACCCGCAACCCCCTGCGTTTCAGCCGTCTATTTGCCCACAATGCCACGGAGGTCGTCTGTTATTAATCATGCATCTCTGATACTGTGGGGTGGTTCGATTCCTATACTAACAATCAGTGCAAATTCACTAGATAATGGAACAGTAGGTACAATTGTGTAAACGTAGGTACAATTGTGTAAACGTATGCGTCTCGAATTAGTTACGTCCTAATAATGTCGGCAAATCAATAAAATTGCACATTATTTATTCATAAACACATATCTACATTCATAATTTTCACTAATTTGAATTGTCATTAAAAAAACCGGCCAAGTGCGATTCGAACTCGCGCACGAAGGGTATATAAACGGCAAAATAATCACGTTTGATGTATGCCCCCCCCCCCCCCCCCTCCCGCAAATAGGAATTTTATTTTAATTATATATTTTTAAAATAAATATATAACTAAATATTCTGTGAATATTTCAAGCGTTTACGTGTTGCCGTTAAAATATCGAGCAAAAACGAGGAATAAAATCACGTTTGTTGTATGGGAGCCCCCCTTAAATATTTATTTTATTCTGTTTTTAGTATTTGTTGTTATAGTGGCAACAGAAATACATCTACAAAAAATTCAACTGTCTAACTATCACGGTTCGCATGAGTTACAGCCTGGTGACAGACGGACAGACAGACAGCTGAGTCTTAGTAATAGGGTCCCGTTTGACCCTTTGGGTACGGAACCCTAAAAACTATTTTTTCGAATTATTATGTCTTTTAATATTAAAGAAACCACTGGAAAAGGACACAGATCTTTTTGTTGAGTCACGACTTACCTGATCTATATATCCTAACTATATACCGTTGTATATAGTTAGTACAGATTATGGCGGCGCAGAAATATCCATGCGCCTCTCAAATGAGAAAGCTGGGCCCTGAGAGATGGGGCCCGCTAAACCGGACCAATGCCACCGGCGCGGCGTCGCGGAACCAGTTCTCTGTTCCCGTGTACCCGGTATAAACCGAGAGGAAGAACGCCGTGGAGGTTTAGCAAGTATGAGTCCGTCATACCGCTCCCTGGGTTCAGAGTGGTATCCACAAGGATTCATAAACAAATAAAAACGGGCTTACCTAAAAGGTTTCTGTCCTGTGTGCGTCCTCACATGAGCCGTCAGATTCGCAGCCTGCGAGAAGCTCTTATTGCAGTCCGCACACCGGTAGGGGCGCTCGCCCGAGTGGGTCCTCAGATGAGTCTTCAGCGTGCTGGGCCGGGCGTATGTCTTGCCGCAGATCCGGCAGAGGTTCGGCTTCTGTTCGTCGTCATCTGAGCAGCCGCTTAGAGCTCCCACCTTCATGGAACGAAAGTTAGATGCCATGCTATTTTGAGCGTCTTTATAATGACCTTAAAAAAATATCAGTCTCGAACAACCCGAACGCTAGATACCACCGATTTGTTCATACTAATATACTAGTGGTTCGCCCCGAACGGAAATCTCGCGAGTCTCCGATTAAAACAGAAAAATATTATTTGTAATCTTTGACTAGCAAAATAGTGCCATGTAAGAATAACTACGTTACTTGACCTACAGTTTCATTCAAATTACAGGTAACGGAAGTCCATGTGCTGTGTTACTTTTTTTGGGGTACAAATCGCAGTTATTCTGGATTTCAGACTTTTGCCTATATTTGTGTCACTTAAGCTACACGCATACCAAATTACAGCACTATGGTATCCTGTGAATTTTGTCAAAGTTTAGTTATTATCATGGCTAATAACTCAAAAAGTATAAAGAATTTACGAAAAATAAAAACGTAGTCTAAATGTACTAATAAATACCTTTCATTTGACGTCATATTTAACCAGTTAGCCTCATTTTCATTTTTTTACCCCTCTTGAACCCCAATATCTCAACAACCTCCCATCATTTTTAGCTCATTTAGTCACACCAAAATAGTGCCATCACTACTTACCTATGTAATAAATTTCACGATGATCGGATCAACGTTACGAAAGTTATCCTCGGACAAACATACATACGTATAACGCCGATTTGCCCAAGTTGATTAAGAGATCTCGCTTCGCTCGATCAATAAATTCGAAACACTCTGTCCCTCTGTTTCTCTGTCTGTCTGTTTGCTGTTACAATCCATACTTAATATAAACTAGCTGTTGCCCGCGACTTCATACACTTTACACTACTAAATGTGTAGGTAACCTAGAAATAAACTAAACTCGCTGTTGCAACTTGACTTGACACCCCATTTTTATCCTATGGGAACTAATGTACGGGATAAATGGTAACTTATAAGGTGATCCAGGTTTAATCTACTTATATACTAAATTTCATCGAAATCAGTTAAGCCGTTACGGCGTGATTGAGTAACAAACAAACATCCAAACTTTCGCATTTTTAATGATAGTGTGATTCAAAAGTAACTCTGTCTCTCTTCTGACCGGGATTGAGACATAGGCAACTTTGACCCGACTGCGCGGTAATTTTTGACGTGTAACATCTTTCCTCTCGGTTGAAATGTGCAACAGGAAACCGGAGAAGCGCTTTGACTAATGAGCGCGCGCTATTTGATTTGACCAATGAGCGCGCTATGGTCAGATGTTTTTCACTACGAGACTATAATAAGGCCTCTTTCATTTAATAGAAATAAGGATTTGTCATGGAGGTTGCATTTTATCATAGCATATTACGAATACAATGAGGCTCATTCTATTTTTAAATTTACTTACGGTTAATCGGATTTACGGAGATAATGACTTTTCAATGACTAACTTTCAGAGTGATGAATTCGGATTAGGTTTGTGTTCTCTATTTTGTTTGTAATTTTTTGTTTATATGGTGAACAATAAAAATGTGTAAGAGTACTGTAAGGCTCGTAGATATTTTTTTATTGACAAACCATGAGTGCGAAGCCGCGGGCGGGTCAGCTAGTTGTTTAGATAGCACAAAGTTACCTTGACAGGTGCTAACAGTGACAGAGCTATTACAAAATAGTGTTCGTCTTCGCCACACACTCTGAATTGTTTTTATTGACAAACCACGCGTGCGAAGCCGCGGGCGGGTCAGCTAGTTGTTTAGATAGCACAAAGTTACCTTGACAGGTGCTAACAGTGACAGAGCTATTTCAAAAAAGTGTTCGTCTTCGCCACACACTCTGAATTGTTTTTATTGACAAACCACGCGCGCGAAGCCGCGGGCGGGTCAGCTAGTTGTTTAGATAGCACAAAGTTACCTTGACAGGTGCTAACAGTGACAGAGCTATTTCAAAAAAGTGTTCGTCTTCGCCACACACTCTGAATTGTTTTTATTGACAAACCATGCGTGCGAAGCCGCGGGCGGGTCAGCTAGTTGTTTAGATAGCACAAAGTTACCTTGACAGGTGCTAACAGTGACAGAGCTATTTCAAAAAAGTGTTCGTCTTCGCCACACACTCTGAATTGTTTTTATTGACAAACCACGCGTGCGAAGCCACGGGCGGGTCAGCTAGTTGTTTAGATAGCACAAAGTTACCTTGACAGGTGCTAACAGTGACAGAGCTATTTCAAAAAAGTGTTCGTCTTCGCCACACACTCTGAATTGTTTTTATTGACAAACCATGCGTGCGAAGCCGCGGGCGGGTCAGCTAGTTGTTTAGATAGCACAAAGTTACCTTGACAGGTGCTAACAGTGACAGAGCTATTTCAAAAAAGTGTTCGTCTTCGCCACACACTCTGAATTGTTTTTATTAACAAACCATGCATGCGAAGCCGCGGTCGGGTCAGCTAGTTGTTTAGATAGCACAAAGTTACCTTGACAGGTGCTAACAGTGACAGAGCTATTTCAAAAAAGTGTTCGTCTTCGCCACACACTCTGAATTGTTTTTATTGACAAACCACGCGTGCGAAGCCGCGGGCGGGTCAGTTAGTTGTTTAGATAGCACAAAGTTACCTTGACAGGTGCTAACAGTGACAGAGCTATTTCAAAAAAGTGTTCGTCTTCGCCACACACTCTGAATTGTTTTTATTGACAAACCACGCGTGCGAAGCCGCGGGCGGGTCAGCTAGTTGTTTAGATAGCACAAAGTTACCTTGACAGGTGCTAACAGTGACAGAGCTATTTCAAAAAAGTGTTCGTCTTCGCCACACACTCTGAATTGTTTTTATTGACAAACCACGCGCGCGAAGCCGCGGGCGGGTCAGCTAGTTGTTTAGATAGCACAAAGTTACCTTGACAGGTGCTAACAGTGACAGAGCTATTTCAAAAAAGTGTTCGTCTTCGCCACACTCTCTGAATTGTTTTTATTGACAAACCACGCGTGTGAAGCCGCGGGCGGGTATATTAGTAGTTGGTAAAGTTAATTACAGTCTTTTTCAAATAGCTAGTCAGCTGAAACACTTCCGAAATGACGTCTCGTATATTATGTGTCATAAGTCACTAGCTATTTGAAAAAGGCTAGTGCAAAAAAATTGCCGTACTTTGTTTACCAATCCTTGTTGACTGATTACCGTCGTTATAATACCACCACAATACCGAAAAAAACGCATAACATGCAATGGAAAAGCATTCCAAAAAGGGGATATCTTCAGCTGAGGTAATGTTCTTACCTGAACCTTCCCCGACACGGCGCCACATCCGTATCCATACTCCTGAGGGTGCATCTGGCCCTGATGGTTCAATATCGTATAACTGCCCATGTTCTGCTCCTTCTGCTCATACAACTTAGGGGAAACCTCATATAGCTTCGGAGACTGCTCGTACAACTTTGGACCTGAAAAAGAAATACCTACTTAGAAAAATGCGGTCTCTTCCCGACTTGCCCCCTTTCTGATTTTGTCTACAAATTATTAAACCCATACAAATTGTAGGTTTTTGCCCCCTTTTTGGAAACCCATACTTTTCAAGCTCTAGTAACAGTAGTTCAGTTTTTTATAATCAGTTTTTCAGTTTTTTTAATTTTTATTAATTACCGCTGTCCCCGTTCAACGGAGACAGACTACGTCGACTAGACTACCTAACGACCTCCTACCATCCTGCCAGCCTGATGGGAAGTAGGTCGATAGGTTTTTTTTACTTTTTAGGGTTCCGTACCTCAAAAGGTAGAAAAAGGAACCCTTATAAGATCACTCTCTTGTCTATGCCACTCTCTCTCTCTGTCTGTCCGTGTGTCACCACGGATTTTCTCAGGAACGGGTAGATCTAGCAAGTTGAAATTTATACCAGATACTGAGGTATATTGTCCTTATTAGGTGTATAAAAATCAAGGTCCTAAGTCAACACGATAAAAAGATATGGGCAAATTTAGATTTCCGCGAAAATTTGTAAGTACAAAAATTTACCTTAATTTTCAACTTTTTTATTTTTTAGAGTTTCCCTTTATTTGTGCTGTAAGACCTTGCTTTTAACCAAAATTGACAATTCTAGGTCATCCGGAAGTACCCTATAGGTTTTGGGTCGAAAACCTATGTAGTAGTTTCCGTCGATCTAGAATCACGAAATTGGGCAAAAAGCAGGGCCTTACAGCACAAATAAAGGAAAAATGCCATAAAATAAAAAAGTTGAAAATTAATGGGTGTCCCCATACATACATAATTCACGCCAATTAAGATAATCCTTTGAGTTGTATGGGCGCTCATACAATTTAGAGGACTAGCTTAATCGGCACCAACCTCAAATTAAGTAAATAAATAAAATTGTGCTATAGAATAAAATAAATATTTAAGTGGGGCTCCCATACAACAGACATGTTTTATTCCGTTTTTATAGATAACGGCACGGAACACTTCGCGCGCGAGTCCGACTCGCACTTGGCCAGTTTTATTTTGTTGCAAGCATGAACTACTATTTATTTAATTTATTGATGATATTTGAGTAAAGGGGGCAAATAACGAAAGTGTAAAAGTCGCGAACAGAACAAAAATAAAAAAATTGTGTGAGGTAGGTTACAACTCGAATGTTACAACAGTTATGTTAGTGCCCATACCTGAAGTGCCCTTACAGGGTACATGTTCTTACTCACTAAGTTACTTACAAACTAAGCTGAACATTGTATATATAAGCATAATAAATAATTATGAAATGAGAAAATAGTATAACTAAAATAAACAAATGCTGAGTTGAACGCCTTTTTGACAACTATCGTTCATAATTGTGAGACACACATTTTTTAGGTATTGTTTTTTGTCCCACTGCTGGGCAAAGGTCTCCCCCTCTTCCTTACACTTATCACGGTCTAGAGCCAGATCCCGCCAATTTTTTTTTGAATCATAATTATTTTTTGTGTACCTTGTGCAGTAGCGTAGCGTGGGTGACAGCCGCCCGGGGCGGAAGAAAATTCTGCCTCTTATTTAGGTATTCTGATTTAAGACTTCCTTACACTTATCACGGTCTAGAGCCAGATCCCGCCAATTTTTTTTGTATTATAATTATTTTTTGTGTACCTTGTGCAGTAGCGTAGCGTGGGTGATAGCCGCGCGGGGCGGAAGAAAATTCTGCCTCTTATTTAAGTATTCTGATTTAAGACTTCCTTACACTTATCACGGTCTAGAGCCAGATCCCGCCAATTTTTTTTGTATCATAATTATTTTTTGTGTACCTTGTGCAGTAGCGTAGCGTGGGTGATAGCCGCGCGGGGCGGAAGAAAATTCTGCCTCTTATTTAGGTATTCTGATTTAAGACTTCCTTACACTTATCACGGTCTAGAGCCAGATCCCGCCAATTTTTTTTGTATCATAATTATTTTTGTGTACCTTGTGCAGTAGCGTAGCGTGGGTGACAGCCGCCCGGGACGGAAGAAAATTCTGCCTCTTATTTAGGTATTCTGATTTAAGACTATGTACAAGGATTGAAAGATTTCGTGTTCATTTCGATTGGTCCGAATCGTCAGCGCCTAAAGTATGAAATGGTTCAAATATTTATAAGGTATTATTTATTGTGATATTTTGCCGCCCCCTAAAGGTGCCGCCCGTCCTGGGTGGCTCCTGTCGCCCCTACTACGCTACGTCACTGACGCTGTGTGATGTGTGTGTTTTGTTCCGTCACAAATAAATGTTTTTTCTTTCTTTCTTGCAACATTTGTGAGTTCTAGCAAAACAATAAGTCAAAACAAAACAAACCTTCGTACTTAGGCCGTTTTTGATTCAAACTCTTCTGTCCAAAGTTATTTTTCTGCTGGAATATGTAGTTAGAGTTTGGTTTTTGGTTCTGGATGATCGGCTTGAACGTGGAGGTCGCTGTGATGAGAGGGTCTGATTGGGTCGGTGCTCGGAAGTCGGCGGTGAAAGAGTAGGTGGCGGATGGGTAGGTTGGACTGATGACGTTTTGAGCCTGGGGGTAGACGACGTTCACTGAGGGTGACGTTGGGTTCTGGTTCCATTGGACCTGGGAAAAAAATAAGTTTTGAGATATATTTGGATCTTAAAGGTTAGACACAATAATCAAAAAGTCAGTGTAATGTATTATTTTCTACCTTTTCTTTTGGCTCTGACTGTCTGACAGGCAGAAAAACATTTAGGTAAGTTATAAAAACAATTTAGTTTTTTTTATCTAGCCTATGCTGTCCCACTGCTGGGCAAAGGCCTCCCCCTCATCTCTCTACTTTTCTCGATCTTGTACTAAATCCCGCCAGTTCCTATAAAAAGCGTCCATCATCGCGCCAGCGCTTCTTATGCCTTCCACGGTGTCGCTTTCCATCCACTGGAATACATCCAGCTACGATCTTAGCCCACCTACTTGGTTGCATGCGGGAGACATGACCCGCCCAATCTCACTTCAACTTGGCAGCCTTGATACTTTTTTTTATATATTTCTTTTATTTACAAAGTGAAGTATTTTGTTTAACTTCATTCATACTAATAAAAACTTACGGTTCGAGACTGCCTTTTAAGTATGTAGAGACTTGTGTTAGAGGGCCTCACTCTTCCTTAATAAACGATCCACAGGGTTTATAAAATAATCACTTAAAATATAAAATGATAAATAAGCATAAACATTATTCACCCGATTTCAAAAAATATCTAATAATGACTAAATAGGTTAGTAAGTATTGAAATACTTCGTATAACAATAAATAAGAATAATCAACTTTCAATCTGGACCCATTTTTTGATCTACAGTGTCTCCTAAATCGTGGATTCTTCACTGACTTATATCTCTCTCTCAACTTCCGTTCACTCTTTTCGTAACGCATTCACCAGCTTACTCTCCAAGTCAAGCCTGCGTAAAGAAGTTTTACATCAAAAATATAATATTATTATATATTTTACAAAATAAACTTACAAAATGAAGTACCTGTACGGATTCACTTGAAACGCGTTGATGTCTTTTGTATGAAATCGTCTTGCATTTGCGATCTATGAATTTTCCTAGGCTATCACTACCTAATCTACCTACGAGTATATTTATTTTGGTTAGTAGTGTTAAAGAAAAATAAAAATAAATAAACTGAGAATTATCAAAATTTACAAAAACACAGATCTGTTTTATCAATTTAATTGTATCCCTAGCGTTGTCCGTCGGCCGGCGCGACGCGTAGAGCTTCGTAGACGTTGGTAGCAAGTTCGTAACATTCGCGTAAAATGATTCTTCGCTAAAATTAGTATCCCGGGACAAATATCGCTTGGTCAATGATCTTCTCTTTCTTGGGGGTCATATTCCCCATTCACACGTTGTCTGAGCGGGGCATAAAATATACCGAGCTCAAGGTAAGCGTGAAAAAATATCTTGCGCAGAACCAAACGTACAATACCGACGACAGATCTAGGCTAACGTGAAGTTCACCATTTAGCTGCCCGATAAGTTATTATAGTATTGTTCTATGCTGCATTCTGTGTGTTGAACTTGTAAATAGTGGAAATCACTACCAATGTCTGTTTTCCGGTTTTTAGGGTTCCGTACCCAAAGGATCAAACGGGACCCTTACTAAGACTCCACTGTCTGTCTGTCTGTCACCAGGCTGTATCTCATGAACCGTGATTAGACAGTTGATATTTTCACAGATTATGTATTTTATTGCCGCTATAACAACAAATACTAAAAACATGATAAATTATATATTTAAGGGGGGCTCGCATACAACAAACGTGATTTTTTTGCCGTTTTTATATATAATGGTACGGAACCCTTCGTGCGCGAGTCCGACTCGCACTATCTACTTACTAAGCTATCAACCTTTGACATATTCGTAGTTAAATACTTCTGCAGATATCATCGTTTTTCGCATCATTTGTACCATTGTTGAAGTTTCTAATAGGAAATGTTATGATTATGATTTGGATCCGTATCGGAAAGGTATCTGAGCTTTATGGTAACTTAATGGTGAACTATTGCTCTCTCACATGAATATTTATATGTATATATTTGTTCACATAGATCCTGTCGATTCAAAGGTTGCCTGGAAGAGATCGCTTTTAGCGATAAGGCCGCCCATTGTACCTATGATTTAAAAGTGTATCTTCTTTTATATTTATATTTAATGGTGTGCAATAAAGAAATTATCTAATCTATATAAAACAAAGTCGGGTTAGTTACACTATTTATAACTCAAGAACGGCGGGACCAAATTTGATGATCTTCGATTTGTTGGATTTGTCACCGCTCCAAATAGCAGAATAATTATTAAAACATCGGAAAATTCACGCAAAAAAAATATGAAGAATGTTAATTTTCATAAATATGCAAGACTCACCTGTGAACAGAGCTGGTCGGGCGGACAGCCATGCATGGTCATGTTCATGGAGACGTTCACGCTCATGGTGGGGAAGAGGGGGGGCATGCTGGCTCCATAGTGCTCGTAGTACGGGTATCCACTTGATCCACTGTTCACCATCATCTGCACGTCACAATAGTTACACACGATTATAACAATTATTTCCCCCAGAGATTTTCCAAGTGGGCTTCAAAATGAACGCCTTCAAGAGTGGTTAATATAAAGTATTAAGTAGTAGGTGACTGCAGTACCACGAGTGTTGCAGGAGTTTATAGGCGGCGGTGACCACTTAACATCAGGAGGCCCGTCAGCTTATGTGTCTACAAGTATATGATGTGTAACACCTGATCACCGCGCGCGCTTATTGCTCAAATCAAATAGCGCGCGCTTCCCCGGTTTCCTGTAACACATTTCCGTCCCTTTTGCTAAAATCCCTCACACAAACCGAGAGGAAAGATGTTAAACATCAAAAACGAAAGTCATGCTTGATGTTAGTTAGATAGAAAAATATTCATTCATCACTAGCTGACCAATCCGCGGATTCGCACACGTGGTTTGTCAATAAAAAGTAGCCTATTACCGTAGCTCTTTCAAACATTCGTTCCGCGGCGGGAATCGAGCCCGCAACCTCCTGCGTCTCAGCCGGCTATTTGCCCACTGTGCCACGGAGGTCGTCTATTACTAATCGTAATCATGTCTCTCGGACACTGTGGGGAGGTTCGATTCCTATACCTACTAACAATCAGTGCACATTCACTAGATAACTGAACAGTACAAATGTCTAGAACTAGTTACGTCTTATTAATGGCGGCAAATCAATAAAATTGCACATTATTTATTCAAAAACTAGCTATTGCCAGCGACTTCGTACGCGTTACACTACTAAAAATGTAGGTAACTTAGAAATATAGCTAAACTCGCTGTTGCAACTTGATTTGACACCCTATTTATATCCCATGGGACCAGGGACCATAAAAGGTAGCCTATGTGTTAATCCAGGTTATAATCTACGTCCATACTAAATTTCATCAAAATTTGTTCAGCCGTTACGACGTGATTGAGTAAAAAACAATTAAATAAATACAACATCCAAACTTTCGCATTTATAATATTAGTGTGATGGGCAAGTAGGTTGCGTAATAAGAAAAAATACTCCCCCGATGCAACTAGTTGCCGACAATGAGTATAAATTCCTCAATGGCAACTGGTTGTGAAACTCAGTTGCCATGGCGGCCGAAAGGAGTCTGTAAGATATTTATAGTTATGGGCCCTTGTATTGTTAATTTTGTATTTACACGATATTTCATAACCGTTATTGTATTGTACTTTTACTCAACAACAAAAGCTCTTCACATTCTGCAATAAAAATCAAATGAAACCTGCCAACTGAATGCGAAACCCTAACGGATACCATATTAATTACAATAATTCATAACAGGGTCCCGCCCCCCACTTTCCCCCTTCTTCCCGGCTTTTCCAATTCTCCCTAAAGCGAGATGCAAATAAAGAAGCCCTTTGTTAAAAAGAGATAGAGACTTTTCAGTATTCCACTTTAATTTAGAGCGAGATGCAATGAAAACGTTTCTACATATTGTGAAACGGCTTCATAGCTTATATTTAATTTTACTAAAGATTGTATACAGTAAAACGGGGTGAATAGGGATGATTTCCAAGCTTAGTCTTGATTTTAAACATATTTTAACCTCCATTCTTAGAGTTAAGGATATGTATATGATTCCGGTTCCTTAAACATTATGTAGCCACTGATTTTTAGGGTTCCGTAAGCCTCAGTAATAATATTACTGAGGCTCCGATGTCTGTCTGTCTGTACTACCTGTCTGTCACCAGGCTGTATCTCATGAATCGTGATAGTTAGACAGTTGAAATTTTCACAGATGAAGTAGGTATTTCTGTTGCCGCTATAACAACAAATACTAAAAACAGAATAAAATAAATATATAACGGGGGCTCGCATACAACCAACGTGATTTTTTTGCCGTTTTTATAGATAATGGTACGGAACCCTTCGTGCGCGAGCCCGACATGCACTTGGCCGGTTTTATTAATCATATCGTATTATATTCATCCAAATGAATTGTTTCCATTTAGCCAATATTACATAGATTCGCCGTAAAACAGAAGTTTTTTATGGTGATAATGGCGCGTATTTCAAGGCTTGACTTTGACTGCGTTTTTCAATTGTTTAGTGACAGTTTCCATTCTTGGTATTGCCAGAAAGAAGAGATAATATAATCTACTGTAATGGTAAAAAAATCGTGGTTGGGGTAGACAACGATGTGTTCTAGAGAACAATAGTTAAGTACAATCTGGCTTTCGTCCCTAGTCACCCCGCAATCTCAAATTGTCCCGTATTACGGTATTTGCCATGATTATGTGAGTTAATGTAAATAACAGATAATATTCAAAAGATATTCACAATGGACGAACTCGCTTAAAGCGTTTCTCTTTCAGGCAACCTTAGGACCGATATCCAGGCACAATTGCTTGCGCCATGATCACGGTAGTACCGAAACATCGGGACAAATCCCGCAAATCAGGGTATAATGTTAAAAACCTTGATATAAACCAAAGACCTCCTATTTCTAGAGTGAAATTTGATATCGGGACATAGACTACTTTTTACTTGAGTGCGAAGAAAGAGTTTATTGACAAAAAGCTAGTACATAATAAAATACCTAAAGCTAAAGTCAGGCCATTTTAATAGGTAACATTTGACGTCTGTTGACGTCTGTCAGTTCGGTATAACTCGTACCGAACTCGTACTCGTATCGGTCATTAATACAATAAATATGTAATCGTAATTGAAAAAAATTACGCAATTGTGCAGTTCTAACAAAACGAAAAAATATATTATTTTATGCCCGCCGTTACAAGTTTACGTTGTTGAATTTTGATGAATTGTCAAATGTTGCCTATTAAAATGGCCTGACTTTAGGTAACGTCTTAATAAAAATGACTACTAAAGTCCAGTTATAAAGCCTTTTCAAGTTCCTTGCAGACAACGATTTAAATTAAATTTAGATTATCTTCCTTATCTATTTGACGTCATTAGGCGTAGGTAATTTAACGTCAAAATAGTATTTTAAATCAAAAATACGGAATGCACAAGAGTAAAACAATAATTATATTGTGCAACTCCGACACATTTATATCCGCAGTATACAAAGGTTGTCTGGAAGAGAATGTTTTGAGCATTAAGTTCGCCATTGTTAAGTGCAATAAAGTATTATACCTACAAATAAGTAAATAAATAAATATTACTGGACATTCACACAGCGCTATCTAGCTCCAATCTAAGCAGAGCTTGTACTATGGGAACCAGATAACTGATAGAATACTTATATACTTTTTTTGTAAATACATACTTATAATATATAGAAAAACATCAAGACCTGGAACAAATATCTGTAGGTCATGCAAACATTGCGTGGATCACCGGTACTTAAAGTCCTTCAGAAGCTTTTTAATTCCGCCTTGCTTGAAGGTACGACGCCAAAAGCATGGAACGGGGGCGTGGTGGTTCTGTTCTTCAAGAAAGGTGACAACACCTTGCTTAAGAATTATAGACCCATCTCGCTTTTGAGCCATGTTTATAAGCTGTTTTCGAGGGTCATCGCGAACCGTCTCGAACGCAGGTTTGATGACTTCCAGCCTTCCGAACAAGCCGGGTTCCGTAAAGGCTACAGTACCATAGACCACATACATACGCTGCGGCAAGTCATACAGAAGACCGAAGAGTATAACTTGCCGCTATGTCTAGCGTTTGTGGACTATGAGAAAGCCTTCGATTCGATCGAAACATGGGCAGTGCTTGAGTCTCTCCAACGATGCCATATTGACTATCGGTACATCGAAGTGTTGAAGTGTCTGTATAAAAACGCCACTATGTCAGTCCGAGTACACGAACAGAGCTCGAAGGCGATTCCCTTAAAAAGAGGCGTAAGACAGGGAGATGTCATCTCTCCGAAACTGTTTACGACCGCATTGGAAGATGCCTTCAAGCTTCTGGAATGGAAAGGACTGGGCATCAATATTAACGGCGAATACATCACTCACCTTCGGTTTGCCGACGATATTGTGGTCATGGCAAAGTCGATGGAAGAGCTCAGCACGATGCTCGAAGGCCTCAATCGAGTCTCCCAACGGGTAGGACTTAAAATGAACATGGACAAGACGAAAATCATGTCGAATGTCCATGTCGTCCCTGCCCCAGTTATGGTTGAGAACTCGGCTCTTGAAGTTGTTGACGCGTATGTATACCTAGGACAAACAGTCCAATTAGGTAGGTCCAACTTCGAGAAAGAGGTCAATCGTCGAATCCAACTCGGATGGGCAGCGTTTGGGAAACTTCGCAACGTCTTTTCGTCCAACATACCTCAGTGCCTTAAGACGAAAGTCTACAATCAGTGTGTGTTACCAGTGATGACATATGGAACCGAGACGTGGTCCTTCACTATTGGCCTTATAAATAAGCTCAGAGTCGCTCAACGAGCTATGGAGAGGGCTATGCTCGGGGTTTCTCTACGGGATCGAATCAGAAATGAGGAGATACGTAGGAGAACTCAAGTCACCGACATAGCCCGACGGATTAGCACGTTGAAGTGGCAATGGGCAGGCCATATAGCGCGCAGAACAGATGGCCGATGGGGCCGAAAGGTTCTCGAGTGGAGGCCACGGACCGGCAAGCGCAGCGTAGGGCGTCCACCCACAAGATGGGCAGACGACTTGGTAAGAACCGCAGGTCGGCGTTGAATGCAGGCCGCTTCCAACCGCAGTTCCTGGAGATCAATGAGGGAGGCCTTTGTCCAGCAGTGGACGTCCTACGGCTGATATGATGATGATGATGATGCAAACATTTGTTCCGTAGCGGGAATCGAACCCGCTACCTCCTGCGTCTCAGCCGGCTATTCGCCCACTGCGCTACAGTCCTAATAAAATACAAAAAAAAAATCTAAATAATAATAAATTATCTTTATTGAACAATTAAAATCATCTATAATAGCAATCATTTTCCCTAAAAACGGCATATTTACTACGATTCTCGAGTTTTTTGAGTACGAAATACCCGGATACTTAAAAACTCACATAAATCCTGATAAAAACACGTTTTAGTGAAAATAGTGATTAAACCATGACAGTATCGAAAGTAATACATATTATCAATCAATCAATTATTTTCATTAAATTAGGCAAAATGTACGTAATTGCGTACTCGCTATTGTTATGCTTTAGACATAGACAATCATTTATTCACTACATTAGCACACAATATACAATACAGTTACATTATAAGAGATAGAAAATACTTAAAATTAAACAATTAAACAGTATAAACGTAAAACTCAAACAAAAATAAGGGAGAACTTGGTAGCTACTGTGTGGTACAGCAGTAAATGGGACTCGACACAGCATTATGCCCGCCGTGATGGTAAGCGCTGATATTCTGTCGAGACCGCTCCATTTAGCCACTTGACCTTGAGAGTATTGTGTTGTCAAGTGAGAATATTATATGTCATGGTAGATATGTCATGTTGTGTCAAAATATAATCATATATAGTAGAACATGCCAAAATAATTATAAATATTTAAATAAATGAAGTCAGAACATATAGAAAACAAATTGATAAATTGGTTAAAGGCAATTATAGGTTAACCCCAATCGGCTGCCCCAATGCTTTAAAGCTGAGCTATTCATCTATCAAGGCTTGATTGTTATTCTTTTAAAACGCTCCATCCTTTCTTACAAGTCTGGTAGATATAGGATTTTAAGCAAAACCGTACTATATCATTTCACCGCAGTAACACACAATACAAAAATTCACGTTTCAAACCTTATAAAATACCTTCATCTCATTCCAGCACTCTACAAAACTGCAGGAGTAAGAGAGACGGCTGTACCTGAGGGTGTACGGACTCGTTGCAGTCGCCATGTACCACGGCGTGTTTGAGCGAGAGTAGGACGTCCGCTGCCTCCCCTCCCCCTCGCTCCCGGCAGTCGGGCGGGTTGTTTCTGCTGTAAACGGATGATTAAGTTTAATCGGAGATTTAACTCGGATATAAAAAGTGCTTTTGGAATACAGGGTTGCCACAGGTATACGAGGTAAGTTAGGTGTAGTATTAAAATGCTGTTTTAATAAAATATCACACTAATATCACTAATATGAAAGTCTGGACGTTTTTTTTATTTATTTGTTTATTTGTTACTTAATTACGTCGTAACGGCTGAACCGATTTCGATGAAATTTGGTATATACGTAGATTATAACCTAGATTATGCCGTTTTTAATTATAAAGATTGGTACCGATAGATAGAAGATTGGTACAGATTCGATCATTATTTCTATTAATTTAACAATAAAACAAAATCAAACAATTTTTAATTCAAAAAACTTGCTTTCTAACTTCATTTAACCTGTATTGTAAAATTTGTAAGCACTCGTTAAATATTTGGTAGAGCCGACCTCTACTTCCGATCGAAAGTATCAACTTACCTACATGTTGGTAATGTGGGAATTAAGCTTAGCTACCTGCAAGACCGGATCCCAACTGTTATAGCCTAGCTTGGTGTGCAAATAGATTATGACCGGGGTGTGACATTGGCTCCTTCTATCCGACTTCGCAGAAGGAGGGCAATGTTTTTATTGACGAACCACGCGTGTGAATCCGCGCGCGTGTCATCAGACATTTACAGAGATTTACTACATAAATATTTCGATGTTAGACGTGAGTTCTCGGTGCTCGGTATCCGTCCTCAAAAACGACGAAATACGACACCCTGCAGCCAAAAATTTTCCTCCATGAAGGCCGACATACTGAACATTATTTTTAGGATCGTTCGTCTCGTTCGTGAACAAATGTTCAGTGGGGATTCTACTACATACACATAACAGAAGAAATACGCGTATCGAATTAGTTAGGTACCTACAAAGTCAAAATATTTTATTCATTAAAATCACAACGATCACTTTGAAACGTCAATTTTACTGCCTGTTCCATCGCGACCAAGCCAGGAAGGAAAGGCAAGAAAATAAGGCTGGTTGTTTTTTTAATGATCGATTTAGAATACTGAAAATTAATTACGTCTAAATTGTAACATTTTGAACGAGTTGTAGCAATTTCAATCCTAAGCTTCGCTATCATCTAAATAATCCGATATTTTATGGTAGGCTTTTCAATAAAGATTTTGTTTAATTGCGTTTTTAATTTGTTAATTGTCATTTTTTGTAAATCACTTGGGAGTTTGTTATAAAAGCGAACACATTGCTCTTTAAACGATTTACTAACTTTATGGAGTCTACAAGGGGCAACAGCGAGTTTATCTTTATTTCTAGTATTAAAATTATGATTATCGCTATTTTTCTTAAACAAATTAATATTTTTGTGAACATACATACATCAGATTTTCATAGATGTATTGACAAGGTACTAATATTTATTTCTTTAAACTTATTGCGTAATGATTCTCTGTCGCCCATATTATAAATTGCACGAACAGCCCTCTTCTGCAGCACTCCCCCACAGCAGTATACCGTTTACCTACGTACCTACGTCTTATTATTAACCAAATCAATAAAATGGCACACATTCATCCTTAAGTATCATGTTTCATCTTTTTCACTTAGATATTTGAAGTATCAAAAAAAATGTGTTTTTTCGAATAATTATGTCTTTTATGACGAGCTCAAAACGCGCGCGGTTACTTGCGGTCGGCGGCAAGGAAAATACACGCGCGGCGGCGATTTTACTATCTCTCATGGTTCCACTACCTACATGATCACCCAGGGCTGGAGCAGCGAGATGGCCATGCGATGGTTGAAACGTGACTACACGATGGCGATATTCAGTTGTGATTAAGTCGTTTTCCAAGATGGACGTGGAGGCATTAGCACGGCACTGACGGCATACACCACTTACCAATATTTTTTTTAATATTGGTACTAGATAACTGATATACTTAATATAATACATTACATTGATAGATATTTATCATTATACATAGAGAATAGCCAGTACACCCTGAACATATATCTGCAGATGGAGCACGTACTGTGGAATGGGCCACGTGAAGACGCGTACTGCCATCGCTGGCTCACTACCGTGGCCATCCCATCGCCATCCCGCCGCGCCATAAGCCATCCGATACAACTGCGCCCTCCACACGCTGGCCCATCTTAGTGGGCCATCAGATGTGAACGTTTCATTTTCTTGGATACAATGTAAATGTGGGGCTATTTGACTGTACTACATATTTACACCGATATCGGGTGTAGATGGGAATTTTGGGGGCTAAATGAATAATCGGTAGTACGACGTGCGATGGATGCGAGCTAAACGCTTTAAGAAACAAGTTTTTCAAACATTTATTTAGCGCCCCCTGAAATTGTGGCCCTGGGCAAGTGCCCCGATTTACCCCACTCCCCCTGGATCCGGAACTGTCTGATTTTTTACCTGTAAGGGGGACAAGGTGAGAAGGGGAACAGCGACGGCAGCGGCTCCAGCTCCAGCGACGGGAGAGAGAACGACCCCATCTCCTCCGTCCACTCGCCGCTCACGTCTTCCAGCACATCGCACGTGTTGAGGGTTTCTCCCAACGCGTTCAGGTCTTCGCCATTTTCTGGGCAGCAGTTCTCGTTTTCTTGCTGCAGAGGAAAGTAAGGTTTAGGAACAAGTATAGTATAGCATATCATCTATTTTGCGATGCAGGAAGCTTTCGTATTGTCATATTAGTTGGTAGGTATACTTCTATTCTGAGGCTTTATCCATATTCTACTACGGTACCTGTTAAACTGACTAAGCGTCACCGCCGATTTACATTAAAAATTGTTTATTGGAAATGTATCGATTACTGGATAAATATTCAAGCTAACGGTATTAAGATCACCTCTAAAATCAGTTAAGACGATTCCGGATGTGTGTTTTAAATTAATGTCGTACATAACAAAACAGGTTGTATATAATACTATATGTTATAGATGGTAAGCGATGATGTAGGACCACGCTTGTCTAACTGAAGAAACTTGTTCACCTTGGCAGTACGCATATAAACGTGGAAGAGAACCGCTTTGTGCGAATGGGAGGTATTTCTACCATGTGGCGGTGGCGCACCGCGGAGCGTCTGGTTGTTCGATGATAGGATGGGGATGGTGCAATCAAATTGAAAAGTCTCTAAAATTTCTATTGATTGGCATCATAGTAGGCGAGAGGTGACTTACGAGTATTTTAGACATAAGTATTTGAAATACAGATATAAAATACGTATTCACATCTCATATCTGAAATACTTTTTTAATTTTCATTTTGAATGTTATAATATTTTAGTGTATTGTAAATACTAAGTTTGCTAAACTATTTCACACCACCTCGACAATGTCAAGTTATATGTCATGTAAACCTCACCGAAAGCAGGCGATTAAATCCCTACGGCTGAGCCGGGAATAAAGTTGTATTGAATCACATTATACCATCACGGGCATAATGTGATTTGAATTTGGAATCTCATCTGTATTCAAATTTGAACTAAAGAGACTCACACAATAAGAACTTATTCGTAAATCGAACTAACCTCTGCACAGAATGCACCAACCTAGAATTGGTTTTTATTGTCTCGCAGAAAGTGTGAAAAGTAGAGTATTCTCCTCATGGATAAAGCTGTCTGCATCTTGGGCGTTCTTATATCACTCTCTGCACTTGTGATAACTCCGTCGCTCCGCTCGTGAGTTAACTCTAGAATCCTTCTTCGTTGCGTTCGGGATTCAATATAGCGCATGGGACGCAAGACACTGCTTTATCCCCTCGTGTAATAATCTACTATTACTAAATACCTATGCATTTTTTCACATTACGGCATCCCATCACACAGACAAAACTAAACGCACTTAAATTTTTAATTTAATAACTTATAAGATATTGTCTATGGTCTAGTTCAGCGTGGCAAAAATATGTTTTGTTTCAAAAATAATTTTGAATATAGGTAGTATTTTAAATACCATTCCCAAAGTATCTTGTAAGTATCTGTTACTGAAATGATTTGCTTAAATGTATGTTGTAAATTATAATCCAGATACTTTTGTACTATGTACATCCTGTACATCTCTGACAGTAGGCATTCCCTACACCAATTTCCTGACGGCAGTTACAAGTCATCGATCCGTCGTTTAGGGAGGCGTTCTACTCGGTATGATAAATATCGAGTAGAACGGTTTATAGTCGACATTTGCCATCATAGTAGTCGAACTAGGAACCCTTATAGCTTCACCATGTCTTTCTGTGTCTGTCTATTTGTCTTTCCGATCAATTCCAACCATTTTAGTCGTAGACATTAGTGCTGTAAAGTGGAAATTTGGCATGATGGTACTTTCTAGTGACGCCTAGTAAGTTATGAAATAAAAAGTAAACAAACTTGGTTTTTTGTTAGGGTTTTCCTTTTTTTTTATAAATTACAGGCCACCATTTGACCACGATCTCGCCTGATGGTAAGCGATAACGCAGACTACGATGGAGCACGCTTGCCTAGAAGCAACATATTCAAACGCGACTTAGGTACCTAGTAGTTATCAGGAAACACAGACTCAGGCAAGGCGTTCATCTTTAGGGCGGTGTTTTTTACCTCCCCTATATAGAAGTTCAGGGTATTTTTAGGGTTCCGTAGTAAAACTAGGAACTCTTTTAGTTTATTCGTGGTATAAAGCTGAAATTGACATGACTATACGTTTTAATGACGCCTCGTAAGTTATGGAATAAAAACAATTTATGTAGTACCTGCCTTTTTAGAAGTTGGGGTGTTTTTTTAATTATTGTACCACCTTGTGTGGTTTATCGTTGAATAGGTCTTCCAAAACACTATAAGGTTTTCTCGAGACTTTTTTGATACAAGAGCCACTTTGTGAAATATAAAGGGAGTTTTACTTAGAAAACTTTCGTGATTGATTTCAATCATTATTATAAATACGGGATTTATCACGTACCGTATTATCAGTGTTTCGACCGACAATGTTTCGGTTCAATTCGTGAACCTTCATCAGGGTGAGTGCGATCCGCTCCGAATAACGTCTCGCCTCGCACTGAGACGTTATTGCGAGGCGAGACGTTATTCGTAGCGGATCGCACTCACCCTGATGAAGGTTCACGAATTGAACCGAAACATTGTCGGTCGAAACACCGATAAGACGGTACGTGATAAATCCCGTATTTATAATAATGATTATAAAGGTAATATTTATTTTTATCGGATAACCGTTATAGACGGCCGCGGGACTTCTTTTGTGAAACGGAGCGTTTTCGGAATCTATGGAGCACCTATTTCTTGAAGGTGAAGTAAACACAGTAAAATTTTTACTAGTGGTTATTTACGCGTCCCCGGGTATTGAATACTTCAACATCCTGGAACAATAAAATTATTTGACATCTTTCTGCCCCAATATGATCACTTCACTATAATGGGCGACTTTAACACCTGTCTTTTGCGAAATGACACCAGGAGGAAAATACTACTTAATATAGCAACGTCGTATAACATTTCCATTTTGGATTTGGAATCAACTCATCACGTAGGTGACAGTCACACTAAGCTAGACCTTATTCTCACCGGCAACGCTTAGCGTATCTCTGCTCATGGACAATATCCGGCGCCGGGTTTCTCGCACCACGATCTTATTTTCGCTTCCATTAAAATAAAATCACCTAGACTAAATCCCAAGATCGTGATGCAACGGAATTTTGCAGCCATGGACCATGATGCGCTGAGTTCTGATGCTATTATCCTGGACTGGTCCCAACTCTACTCTGCTTGCGACATCGTTAAAAATATTGATATTTTTAACTCCACTCTGACCAAACTATATGATAGGCATGCCCCCATTAAACCAATTCGCATGAAAAGGCCACCTGCGCCATGGTTAACAGATGAAATTCGCAGGCTGATGGCTAGGCGAAACTGTTTGTATCGTAGGTACAGAAAAAACCGAACAGACGAAAATTTATCACATTTTAAAAGTGCAAGAAACAGATGCAACCAGGCTATCCGGAACGCTAAGCGTCGAAACATTTTTGAGGGAATTGAGAGCTGTACTCCTAATAACGTTTGGAAGATACTCCATGGCCTCGGCTTTGGTAAAGGCAAACGTGCTGCCGATCCATCTGCTGATGTAAATGAACTAAACCGGCACTTTTCAACTGTTCCTTTCAAAATAATCAAGCGCGTGAAAGAGGATACAATTACGTTCTTATCTATTGCCATTAGACAATTATACTTCCTTCAGCTTTGAGGTTGTTAACGAAGCTGAGGTTCGAAAAATCACCACGGGCATCAGTACCAAGGCGGTTAGAATTGATGGCATTGGCCGTAAACTTCTGACCCCGATCCTTGACATAATTCTTAGTTGCATCACCCACATCATAAACTTCTCCCTTACAAATAACTGTTTCCCCTCAACATGGAAGAAAGCTTATGTAATCCCTATACCTAAGAAGACCGATCTTAAAGACCGATCTTAAAGACTACAGACCCATCTCTATTTTACCTTTTCTCTCAAAAATTGTCGAAAAAGTAGCTCACCGCCAACTCTCCTCCTTTCTTCATAAAAATAATCTTCTCTCCTCTTTTCAGTCTGGTTTTCGTTCCACGCATAGTACTTCCACTGCACTCATCAAGATAACTGACGACATACGAGCTGCTATTGACGACCGGAAACTTACTCTGCTTGTCTTACTTGATTTCAGCAGTGCGTTTAGCGGTGTCAATCACGACATACTCCTGGCTCTCTTGCGATCATTTAACCTATCACAATCTGCTATCACTTGGTTCAGTTCTTATATCTGCGGGCGCCAGCAGTGTGTCAGGATTGATGAGATCACCTCGGACTGGTGCTGTGTTGATGCGGGCGTCCCTCAAGGAGGTGTTCTCTCACCCCTCCTTTTCTCCATTTTCATTAACACTCTCGTATCGAACATTGGCTTCTCATCATACCATCTGTACGCGGATGACGTCCAACTATACCTGAGTTTTGAACCCGATCTGGTGGTACGTGGTATTGAAGACCTTACCAGTGACCTCAGTGTTGTGTATGAGTGGACCCAAAGGTATATAGGTAAGGTCTACTTATAAATCCTACTAAGACACAAGTGATGATTGTTGGTAGTGTCACATTTCCAGACCAGACATTAGTTCCCTCCCCCCAGTCAGATACAATAGTTCTCCCTTACAATACTGCACAGAGGTAAAAACCTTGGTCTGTATATCACTAACGTCCTATCATGGGACCGTCACATTGCTCAGGTTAGTAAGAGAATGTATGGAAGCATGCATTCCCTGAACTTGATGAAAAGTTTTCTGCCTCAATCTGCAAAGAGGACACTAGTGAACGCACTGCTTTTTCCCATTCTCGACTACGCCGATATCGCTTATTCCGATGCCACAGAGGATAGGTTGAACAAGCTGGAGCGTTTGCAAAACCTCTGCATACGTTTCATCCATGGTTTGAGGAAATATGATCACGTGTCTGCTTTCCGCGCTCAATTACAGTGGCTCGAGGTCAGAGAGCGTCGGGATGTACATATACTTTGTCTACTTTATAACATCCTACATGATCCCAAATCACCTAACTACCTCAAAGAGCGGTTTTCTACCCTGTATGCTGCAGACCGTCTTGTACGTTCCACACAACTTCTCCAGTTGGTAACTCCTCAACACAACACAACCTGCTATTCTAACTCTTTCACCATTACTGCTATCCGACTATGGAATAGTATTCCGCACGAGATTCGGCAAGTTTTATCTATTGAGGTTTTCAGATCCAAAGTGTGCAAGCACTACCTCACGCTCATGAACGAAGCCTACAGAATGAGTGGTGTCCTGTCGATGCTCTGTCATTTATCCACTCTGTTATCTTTATATCATATGAGTTTATTTAGGTTTATTGTAACTACCTATTTATTAGTTTATCTTTTATTTTTCAACTAGTGTTTATTGATGTGTCATATTTGAAAGTACGTTTATTGAAAATACTCTATATATATATAAATATATATTTGATGTTTCGTTCGTATTCTCAATATATCGTAGTCTTAATTTTTTATTATAAAATTTTTCCTGCTACATTATGTCATGCACTACCTACAAAAATATTTTTTCAACACTACGCAAAGGTTAACTGGAAGAGAATGCTTGTTAGCATTAAGTTCGCCTATGTACAGATTTTGAAGTGGCAATGGGTAGGCCATATAGCGCGCAGAACAGATGGCCGATGGGGCCGAAAGGTTCTCGAGTGGAGGCCACGGACCGGCAAGCGCAGCGTAGGACGTCCACCCACAAGATGGGCAGACGACTTGGTAAGAACCGCAGGTCGGCGTTGGATGCAGGCCGCTTCCAACCGCAGTTCCTGGAGATCAATGAGGGAGGCCTTTGTCCAGCAGTGGACGTCCTACGGCTGATATGATGATGATGATATGATGATGTACAGATTTATGTATTTTGTGCAATAAAGAATTTTCAATCAATCAACGGAATCAAGAATTGTATACTACGATACTAAGAGTATCATAGACTAATTGAAGCTTAATGTGGCACTTTTGGTTCGTTTCGTTTTACCTTGCTTTTCCGCACAAGAGGTGCTGTGCTGTCAGGCCTACGTTGATTGCTATGGGCGGACTATGGAAACCAGCTCGGATGAGTTTGCTCACGAGCTGAGCGAAACCAGTCACTCAGGCATCATTTCTTCTTTGGTTTCGTGCTCAATGCTTCAATGCTCCGAATGCCGACGGTGAAACAGCACAATACGGGGTCTGCGTGCTTTCCATAACCGTGAGCGAAACGAGTCTCAAGAAACATGTGAGTAAAATAATGAAGCTTCTTTGGGTCTACTGAATTACCTGACAGCAATTGTTAAAAAAATAAACAAAATTCGATTAGGTCTACACTCTACCTATAATTGTGAGCATAACGAGCCTTTCACCAAAGATACGGCACTGCGGTTTCGTTGGAGTGTACAAGGTTACCTGACAGCAATGGTCCGGGAAGTCGCTGGTGAAACGGCACACTACGGGGTCCATAAACCTGAGCAAAACGAGCCTTTCGGCAAAGATACGGCACTGAGATTTCGTTGGAGTGTAGTAAGTACAAGGCTACCTGACAACAATGGTCCGGGAAGTCGATGGGGAAACGGCACAATACGTGGTCGGCGTGCTGCCCATAAATGTGAGCAAAACGAGCCTTTCAGGAAGGATACGGCACTGCGATTTCGTTGGAGTGTAGTAAGTACAAGGCTACCTGACAGCAATGGTCCGGGAAGTCGATGGTGAAACAGCACACTACGGGGTCTGCGCTCTGCCCATACACATGAACAAAATGAGCCTTTAGGTAAGATACGGCACTAAGGTTTTGTTGGACTATAGTAAGTACAAGGCTACTTGGAAACAATGGTCCGGGAAGCCGATGGTGAAACGGCACACTACGGAGTCTGCACTCTGCCCATAAACGTGAGTAAAATGAGCCTTTCAGGAAAGATACGGCACTGCGGTTTCGTTGGAGTATAGCAGGTACAAGGCTACCTGGCAGCAATGGTCCACGAAGTCGATGGTGAAACGGCACACTACGGGGTCGGCGTTCTGCCTATAAACCTGAGCAAAACGAGCCTTTCAGCAAAGATACGGCACTGCGATTTCGTTGGAGTGTAGTAAGTACAAGGCTACCTGACAGCAATGGTTCGGGATGTCGATAGTGAAACGGTACAATACGAGGTCGGCGTGCTGCCTATAAACCTGATCAAAACCAGCCTCTCTGCAAAGATACGGCACTGCTGTTTCTTTAGAGTGTAGTAAGTACAAGGCTACCTGACAGCAATGGTCCAGGACTGTCAGGTAACACATGAGCGAAACAAGCCTTTTAGGTAAGATACGGCACTAAGGCTTTGTTGGACTGTAGTAAGTACAAGGTTACCTGACAGCCATTGGTCCAGGGCTGTCAGATAACACGTGAGCAAAACGAGCCTTTTAGGTAAGATACGTCACTGTGGTTTCGTTGGAGTGTAGTACGAGATTACCTGACAGCAATGGTCTGGGAAGTCGATGGTGTCGAGGCACGCGCACGGTTGCAGCGGGTCGCAGCACAGCCCGCGCTGGCAACACGCCGCGAACTGCGGATTGTTGGGCATGTACTCCATGGCCCCGCCTTCTGAATCCGCGCATGACAGAGGGCGGGTTCACAGCCTCCTTGTAGCCATCTCTGAAATGGAACGATTCAATTTAGAATACAAAAGTGGTACGCAATTTGGAGATTACTGCGTAAACTAAGTTCTTCCATAGATCATATAGCTTTATTGTTTGTGGATCTGGGTTACAATGTCGGTAGGTACAAAATGTTAGTGTTTATATTTTTAAGACAGCGCCAGATCTTACCTTACAAACTGAACAAAGGAAAAACATTTTTATTAGACGCACACTAAAGCTCAATTTAATTCAACTTTTTGATCTACTAACTAAATTTAAATTTAACACAAGTATGTAGTTCCTTTTTTGTTTTAGATTTTATTACTTTATGTGACTTATTAAAAATGTTTGAAGTTTAAAAGCCTTAGTAACTTGGTTCGGTAAAGTTTGTAGCTGACCCGCTGAACTTCGTACCGCCTTGACATGCTTATGACGCGGGCTGCCAATGTACGTCGCCGGTATGGCCGGTATGGTCAATGGGCCAACATTTGCTTTATCTATGTATGAGAAGAAGTTTTTTTCATATATTTTATGTGTTAATATTTCCGATATTTTAATTGTTATTCTGCTATTCGGGGCGGAGACAAATCCAACAAATCAAAGAACATAAAAAATTGGTTCAGCCGTTCTCGAGTTATAAATGGTGTAACTAACCCGACTTTTTTTTATTGATCGAGCGAAGCGAGATCTCCAAATCAACTTGGGCAAATCGGCGTTGTATGTATGTATGCATGTTTGTTTGTCCGAGGATAACTTTCGAAGCGTTGATCCGATCATCGTGAAATTTAATATATAGGTAGGTAGTGATAACACAATTTTGGTGTGACTAAATGAGCTAAAAATGGAAGGGGGGGGGTTGAGATATTGGGGTTCAAGAAATAAAGCTATCAGGTCAAATGTGACGTCAAATAAAAGGTATGTATTAGTACATTTAGATTCCGTTTTTATTTTTCGTAAATTATTTATAGTTTTTGAGTTATTAGCCATGATAAAAACTAAACTTTGACAAAATTCACAGGGTAGACCAGTGACCCCTGAAATTTGATAAGCGTGTAGCTTTAGTAAGAGAAACATAGGCAAAAGTCTGAAATACAAAATAACTGCAATTCGTGCCCCAAAAAAGAAGTACCAATTCACATACCCGTAATTTGAATGAAACTGTGGGTCAAGTTAATTGGTAGTGTTACGTGGCACTATTTTGTTAGTCAAAGATTAAGGCCGGCTTGCACAACGATCCCTAAACGTATTTAGCGACTAAACATGTTTAAATTTTACGTATTTCTATGACAGCTGATACTAAATACGTTTAGGCATCGTTGCGCAAGTCGCCCTAAGAATATTTTTTATGTTTTGGCAGACTCGCGACGTCTCGGTTCGGGGCGAACCACTAGTAAAATGTCTGTTTTAATTTTTAATAGGTAATCTGTTTGGTACATTTTCACGACTACACGACTGTGCCGATTTCAATCAAACTTGCTCTTTTTTCTTCTTTCTGCCCTTTTCCCACATTACGCGGGGGTCGGCACATGTATTCCTCCTCCACATATCTCTATCAACCGTCATCTCCGTTGTCACTTCCTTCCTACCCATATACTTCACACAGTCCATCTCTTCTTCCGCCTTTCACTACTTCTATATCCATCTACACTCATATCTAACACTCTTTTAGTCACATGATTTTCTTCTCTCCGCATGACTTTTTTTTTATATATTATAGGCTTGCGTTTGACCACGATCTCGCCTGATGGTAAGCGATGATGCTAGTCTACGATGGTACACGCTTGCCTAGAAGAAACCTATTCACTCGCGACTTAAAGATACCCAGGTTGTAGCTACGTGCCTACACCACGCCACTTACTCCTCCATTTTAAATGAAACTTTGTATAAATATGGATTTATTGATTATGACCGGTATTGAGAATTAGACTAGTTTATACTCGATTGCGTAGAAAGGTAATCTCTAGACCACGGCCGATGTAACCTGGCCGACACGTCGAGGTTAGTCAAAATTGTGAATTTAGATATAAATCTGTGCGCGAAAAGACACGTTTTGTCTTAAAAACATGTGTTCGTGAAAATTTAAGAAGCTCTAAAAGGGTAATGTTTTCATTGAGGAACCTCGCGTGCGAAGCCGCGGGCGGTAGCTTGTTACTTATAATGTTGGATTGGTATTGGTATTAGCTATTATTAGGTTACTCTATGTCAGCGAGATCTTTGCTTTAGAGGAATTACGTCTAGGATTATTCAGACTTCGGATAAACAAAAATTAAGGACTTTTGTTAGAACTAGTTTCCAGTGCACAGTGGTCGAATTTCAACCGTCATTCTTTTTTTTGAGGTTCATTTTTGCATTCGTCCTCTCCTTCTCCATATAAACTTTACCTATGCCAAATATTACACTCCTCCGTGCGCCCAAAAGGGGGACAAAGTTTTTTTCACGTATATGTACAGAGAGCTAACCGCAGACAGCTTACGGTGCGCAGACATGGTCTCTGACTGAAGCTCAGAAGTCAAAGCTCAAGATTTGTCAAAGGGCAATGGAGCGCAGCATTCTTGGCTTTAAACGTGTCGACCGAGTGCGTAACACCATGCTGCGCTCACTTACCGGCATTGCAGATGTAGGGAAGAGATCGGTTGGACTTAAGTGGGAATGGGCGGGCGACGTTGCCCGAATGCACTCCGAGAAATGGGCCCATATTGCAACACCTGAAGTGGACGCCTGAAGACGGTGGAAGATAGCGACCGATAGGGATGCTTGAAGGGACTTGGGGGAGACCTTTGCCCAGCAGTGGGACGAGATAGTTTAGGAAAAAAAATATATACAGAGAGGTGACCGGAGCGGACGGATTAATCGTCAAGCCGCCCGCCTGCGCAAGACTCGCCCGATCAGGCGAGACAGCGATTTCAAAAATATTAGTTTTGATCGTCAACTCGCCCATTGTCGTAATCATGGTGTGATTCAGTACAGTGAAAGACAAAATTGTTAACTAAAATTAGAAATAAATTAAAGACTAGGATTTGATATAACATTTGATAAATCTATTGCCATCCAGTGCATTTGGTTCGCAGTACGTTTGTTTAATTATATATACTTATAGGGCTTTGTTGAGTAGGTAAAAAACTGAAACTTTATCATAGAGGATTTCGTTAGTTAGAAAAAAATACAGCAATCATTTCGTAGTTAGGTAACGCAGTTGACGGTTGGCGACTTGACGATTGACTCGATCCGACCAACAATTCGGTGGTGCAGCTATTCACGTAGTAAACGATCCCACTAGTTATAAATGCGAAAGTTTGTATGTATGTATGGCTGTTTGTTACTCTTTCACGTCGGGACAGCTAAACCGATTGCGATGAAATTTGGTATGTACGTAGATCATAAATCTAGATAAACACATAGTTGTGCTTCCCGTGTGGTCTCATGTCCATTTGGTTTAGTTTTGCCAATGCCATCCATGAGAAACCAAATAAGTCTTAAATTTGTTTAATTTTTATGTTAAATTATGTTTGTTAGCTCAGAACTCCGTTATATATCAACTGATTTAAAAAGTTAGTTTTTTATTTGAAAAATTATATTTTTAAATTATTTATTGGGAAACCACGCGTGCGAAGCCGCGGACGGTAGCTAGTATAAAATAAACTGTTAATGTATGATACAAGTTGGTTAAACTACATAAATGATTTGATTTGATTTCTGCCAAGTATAATCGTTCAATCAAGAAATGATAAAGAAGTTCTTGTTTTATCATCATCCCAGATAAAAAAATATTAATAAAATAAAAAAACATAATATATTCATTTTGCAATTCAATAGGTCGGCCATTGAGCTCGTTGGAACATTCACCAAATTATTGAATTAATCAAATTTTCAAAGAAACGGATCACTGGCAGTATTCGAATTATTTATAACTTTTGAAACTATCATGGTTATGAACACTATTTATACTAATAACGGGATATTTACCATGATTTGTGAGTATTTGGGTATCCCGATATTTCGGCGCAGTTGCATGCGATTTGATCACGGGTAAATCATGGTAAATATCCCGTTTTTAGTATAAATAGTATTCGAATTACTTGTAATTAAAATACGTAATTGAAATACAAATACATATTTTTTATTTGTAATTCAATTACTTCGTTGAAATGTAGTTTGTAATTGGTATTTCAAATACCTGACGCTTTGGTATTTTGTAGTTAGTATACCAAATAATGGCTTCAAAATACATTTGTACTTAAATATATTTAGCGATCTTATTAATGGTGCGTTCTACAGAAAATAGCGCTCGATAGTTTTCGTAACTAGGTATTTGTAAGCAAAATAGCGACCTGTAAATATGACAATCTTTAAAGTTGGCAACACTGCACCCGTACTGTACGTCAAATTGTCAAGTATCTTGTCAATTGTAATTTTAATTAATAAACAGTTCTAATTAATGGCGGGTCGGTAACCAGACCTCCTTGAAAACGTGTCATAAGTTTGACACTAAAGTCAGGCCATTTTAATAGGTAACATTTGACGTCTGTTGACGTCTGTCAGTTCGGTGCAACTCGTACCGAACTCGTACTCGTATCGGTCATTATTAGGTACACACGGCTACACATCAAGCTATATTTTCCAGTATAAGCTTACCTCTCATTCTACGAAAAGCCTACACGATGCGAGGTCAGCTTATACTGGAAATGTATAGCTTGATGTGTAGCCGTGTGTACAATAAATATGTAATCGTAATTGAAAAAAGTGAAGAAATTGTGCAGTTCTAACAAAACGAAAAAAAATATTATTTTATGCCCGCCGTTACAAGGTTACGTTGTTCAATTTTGATGAATTGTCAAATGTTACCTATTAAAATGGCCTGACTTTAGTTTGACACTTGTTCAAAAAGATACGAGTCGTAGTCGGTTACTGACGGATATAGGAACCTGCCATAATAGGTTGGGCTGGAATAGTTCTGTTCTGTTTGCATAACCTAACACCTGATTATATTTGTATTTTATATTTTATATACACGTCATAAAAATATTTTGTATTTCGTATTTTAAATACATACAAGATAGTATTTTGCAACTTGTATGCGATTTAACCCAAATCATGTATTTTGGCCCAGCACTGCCTGCACCCAACGGCTTCATTTCGATCTAGTGTCTGTTCTACGCTGCGCTTCCACCCGAGAACCTCAAGAAGTTATTTGTGATATAAGACAGGCTCATTGATTAATAATAGTTATTTGTTAAACAAGAATGCAAAGTTACTTTTTAACCGAGTGCTCAATTTTGATAACCGAGCAAGCGAATTATTCTAAATTCAAAAACTAGAATCCTGGGCGTTAGCGAGGGAATCAAAAGAGCACGAGGAGAAAAATCTTTGAACTCGAGTGCAACACGTAACTTTTCATTCCACCTCAGCGAGGAAATGACTAAATGCAAAAAAATATATACACCAAGAAGGTTCCGAGTCTGAGTTTTTAACAATTTAAAAAAGTTGTATGATAAATTCAGCACCATGGAGGTAGAAGTAAATAGGTTTAATGATGTTTTGAATTCACAAACTTAGTGCACACGATGTTCTAAATTCAATTTACTTTATCGTCTAGCGGATAAAAACGGCTTTTGCACTCGGATATCGAAGAGCAAAAATACTCTTTGCGAGGTGGGGGGATGAAAAATATATATTTAAATCCATAAATTAAATTAAAATATATTTTATTCGGATATCTCGGATTCACACATAAATAATAATTAGTTAAGTGGATGTCGGATGCATGCAGAGCGAAGTGTTCCGTAGTCGTAACGGCTGTATCTAAGTCATTTTAAAACACAAAGTTAACTTTGTAGTTGATTTTGGTCATTTTGTATGAACTTTATTAGTAACTGCTTATACTTTTTTTATAAGTAAATATATATATATGCTATAACTGTCGGTACTTTTAGGAATCCACAAATAGCGGTTTGGTTCACATTCATTTCGTAAACGAGCTCTTGTATCAAAAAAATCACACTAATATTATAAATGCGAAGTTTGGCTTGAACGGCTGAACCTGGATTACCACATGGTAATCCATGTGGTACCTGAACCTGGATTACCACATGGTAATCCAGGTTCAGCCGTTCAAGCCAAACTTCGCATTTATAATATTAGTGTGATTTTTTTACTACTTTTAGGCTACCTTTTATCCATATATCAGTTCCCATGTGATAAAAATAAGGTGTCAGGTCAAGTTGCAACAGCGAGTTTAGATTTATTTCTAGGTTACCTACACATTTAGTAGTGTAACGCGTACGAAGTCGCGGGCAACAGCTAGTGTTAAATAAACCTCATAAAGTTTTTAGAAAACCTATTCAACAATACCCCAGACAATGGGTTGCCATCGTGCTAATTTTTTGAAATGAAAACTTCTTAAGGCGCGTTGGGCATTTTTGAGATGGGAAAAAACCATTGATCTCACGACACTGTTACGACACCTCTGTATATAAGTGTCTGTTCAAGTTTTCAGTTCTTTCGGCACTCGCGAAGTGCCACTATTTTTATTTTATTGGCTGGACCTATTTCGATAACTCGGTCCGCCGTTAAACCTGAAAACGTTACCTACTAACAGACAGAGAGACAAGAGTTACTTGCGGATTTATTGATCCATCGAAGCGAGATCTCTAAATCAACTGGGGCAAATCGGTGTAAGTATATATGTATGTATGTTTGTCCGAGGATAACTGTCGAAGCGTTGATCCAATCATCGTGAAATTTAATACATAGGTAAGTAGTTATGGCACAATTTTGGTGTGACTAAATGAGCTAAAAATGTTGGAGGATTGTTGAGTTATTGGGGTTCAAGAGGGGGGAAAAAAAATTAAAATGAGTCTATTAGGTCAAGTAGGACGTCAAATGAAAGGTATTCATTAGTACATTTAGACTCCGTATTTATTTTTTGTAAATTATTTATAGTTTTGAAGTTGTTAGCCATAATAAAAACTAAACTTTGACAAAACTCACAGGGTAGGCCTACACCAGTGACTCGACAGTGCTGTAATATGTATGCGTGTAGATTAAGTGACCCAAATATAAACAAAAGTCTGAAATCAAGAATAACAGTAATTTCAATGAAACTGTAGGTCAAGTAGGTTGGTTATTTATTTCAGGCACTATTTTGATAGTCAAAGATTACAAATAATATTTTTTTGTTTTAATCGAAGACTCGCGAGATCTCAGTTCGGGGCGAACCACTAGTTATATTAGTATGAATGCTTCAAATTGGCCATTTTCTAATAGTCGTGGCACCAGTCAAACCATATATCCGCGCAGTCAGGTAAAAAGTAGCCTATGTCCCAATCCCGGTCATAATCTATTGGCAGATTTCATCGTAATCGATCCAGCCGTGCAGTCGTGAAAACGAAACAGTCAGACAGGTTACTTCAAATTCGAATTACATTCGAATTTATAATATTAGTATATCCAGATAATTTGAATAGGATAGATAGGTAGGTACCTAGTCCTTGTAATGAGAATTTCATGGATGCACAGAAATCAAAAGAATACAGAGCCGCTCGTAGAGTATTGGTACGAGTGTTTCTGTGTCGCTGCTAATTGTGTAGTATTATTGTTTTTTTTTATAAACTATAATCTAGCGTATGAGCGCGTTCTCGCCTGATGGTAAGCGATGATACAGTTTATGATGGTACACGCTTGCCTAGAAGAAACCTATTCACTCGCTCGATTCATAAAGCTTTTGTTTTAATTGTACCTTCTTGTTTTAACCATATCATTCGTAGGTATATCATACTTGATTGGTAGGTGGTATATCAGCTTGTAAAACGGATTTATTTGTTTGAACATTTATTAATTTATCTTGTTTAATGAAAAATGCGTTTCAAAGGAGGATTTAAATAGGGTCGACTCTATCGATTAAAATTAAATTATTCGCAAACAAAATTCAGTAAACTTCACAAACGCTTAAAAACTATTTACTGACCTCTATGCAGACTGAAATCCAAATCCAATATCCAAATAATGCACTGTGCGAGAAAAATATAAAAACACATCACAAATCACAAGGACACCTCATTGTTCCACTAATTAAATTAAACAGAACATGCGCGGTGGCAACACTAGCGCGCTGAAAAGTAAAACAATTTCTTTATAATTTTCATTTGTTCAGAGGACGCGCCGTGTCAGCCACTTGTCGGTGACTAAACTATCTATCAAGTGCAGTCCACCCGCCCCTAATGTAATTGGCTGTTTGTAACCAACCCCGATGAAAAAAAAACATGACATATTGTGCGCGGGAAAGTGGCTGTCAACGAACGGGTGTCAGTTTGCATGGCCGGCGGAAGCTTTGTTTTTGTGGCGGGCTCGTTTAGTGGTCCGATCGAAGTGTTATGATTATAAATGGAATGGTAAATGCTAATTTTTTAATCAATTGACCATTAAGATATACTTATCTAAATTAATTTGTCCTTCTTGGTCACTAGATATTACTTGGTCACTTGGGACAGTGGCACCTAATTTTAGTTAAATCACCATTATGTTTCAGGAGCTTTGTAAGTATAACATGTTGTGTTTATCCATTGTTGATCGAGCGAAGCGAGATCTCTAAATCAACTTGGGCAAATCGGTATTGTATTTATATGTGTATGTTTGTCCTAGATTTTCAATATTTTTAATTTTATAGATTAATTTTAAATTATTTCATTTCTTTTTAAATTAAATGATGTTACTATGTTGTATTTGTATATTAAACTCGATAAATTTCTTTAAAAAAATGTTTATTTACAAATAAAAGTTGCTGTGAATCTAAGTATTGTATATGAATTAAAAAACGCGTTCTTTGTATTATATAATAATGGTAAACATAAACAAAAATATGACTTCTGCGTTAAATTATAACCTTCTTCTGGGCATTTAAATTCAATCTAATACAGCGTGCTTCCTCCTCGGTTGTTTAAAACTTGTCGGCAACGATTCTGCATGGTGTCAATTAGGTTATTGATTTCCTCCTGGGGCAATTGGTCCCAGTGGAACTTGAACAGGTTTTTTAGCTGTTGTTCCGTTAAATCCCATCAAGATCTTTCAGGACCCTTCTCTGGAGCATATCCCATACATGCACAGTGGGATTCAAGTCATGCGATTGAGCTGGCCATGGCAAAACGCGTATATTTTCCCCCAGTAGCCATTCTTGAGTCCGTCTCGCTGTGTGCATTGTCGTGCATCAATGTAAACTCAGGTCTCAATATTTGTGAAAATGGACGCACATAGGGAGCTAACACATGTTCCACATTATTTTCAGCATTCAGGTTGCATGCAGAACAAAATTTGGTCCCATCGTTCTTGCGGCCATAGCACGCATGGTCTGCACCATTGAATACGACGAGCTCAATATCCGTGACGGATCTGTGGGCATCTGATTGGACGATGTGCACGTAGACCATACTCTCTCAGCCTGTTTCGCACAGTTTGGGGACAAACAGCGGGACCATCAGCTTGGGAAGTCAGCTTTGGTTCACCTCTACATGTTACCTGGATGAATCGTTCTAGACGACGAGTGGTATTACGCCCTCGGCCTGGGTGCTGTTTAGACGAATCACATGTGTCACAATAACGCCTCCATAGTCGGCAAATTACACTTCATTGAACATCGAAATGCCGGGCTTGACTGTTTTCAATTTCTAGCATCCCTACAGCTGTTAGCATCTCTTCCGTGGTAAGATGACGACACTCCGTTACACAGTAAAAACACGTAGACTATTCGCGGCACACAACCAATGCTTACTGTGGTTACTAATTTTTTTTCGTTGAATATGAAATAAAACCGCGTCTATGAAATGCCGTTGAAAATGACAAAATAATGTTTTTATTGTTTAAAAACATAATTTACTGAAAAAAACTGCCAGTATTTATTTGTTTATCAAAGTGGTTGATTATTCAAAGAATGTTTTATTTTCCATGAAAGTTTAAAACAAAGTAAAAAAAATAATACTAAAAAGTAATGTGTTGCTTAGACCAGAGGTTCCCAATTTTATTTGGCCATGGAACCTTAATTGATCATACTTTTTTTGGCGGAACCCTAGCTGGCTATTTTGATAACTAAAGTGTTTACCTTGTAGGTTGAATATATTCATGTTAGACTCGAAGAACGAACAAATTATAAATGAAAATAATTATTATAAGTATTGCAAATAAACAAGGAAATACAATGTACCTAGGTAATAATTTATTGTGAAAAATGAAGCTTGTTCACATTATTTCTTATAATAGCCGTAAAATTAGGCTTTATGTCTGACAATTGAACGCAAACCAATCTCGCATCGGTAAGTCTTAACAAACTGAATCAGAACCAGGACAGCTTTCTCAACGATTGCCGGGTAAATAAAATAAATAAATAAATAAACAAGCCGTTTAATCAGATTTTACTATTTCTGAAACTTAGGTACATTGGTAATTGCTAATTGTTATCATCTGTGTGCCCTTTGGCATAACCCTCCTCCAATTCCTTCCATTTCTCTCTACAATTTGTTGTTCTTGTCCATAGTTTGCCTGCCGTATTTTCAATGTCGTCTTTCCAACGTTTGTATGGTCTTCCTCTACTTCTATTCCCATTTCTTGGGTACCAAACTGTAACTCTCTTACTCCTCTGATTGCCGGGTATTCATCTTTAAGTACAATTCAACGTAAACACTCGGACAGACCGCGGAACCCCTGTGACCCATCCACGGAACCCCAGGGTTCCGCGGACCACCTTTTAGGAATCACTGGCTTAGACTGTTTTGATGTGTGGAGGTAGGTAGTAATGGCACAATTTTGGTGTGACTAAATGAGCTAAAAATTTGGAGGGGTTGTTGTTTTAAAAAAAAAATTTGGGACTGTGACCGGTCAAGTGGCACGTCTAATAAAAGGTCTTTATGAATACATTTAGACCCCGTTTTTTTTTTTTTTCATTATTTCTAACAATATTACTATCTAGTGGTTCGCCCCGAACTGAGATCTCGCGAGTCTCCCATAACCAAAAAAAAATATTATTTGTAATCTTTGACTATCAAAATAGCCACGAAAAATAGACAAATAGCTTGACCTACAGTTTCATTTAAATTACAGGTACCTAAAGGGAGTTCATGTAATTTGGTTAGTCGTTATTGGGGAAGAAATTGCAGTCATTCTGGATTTCAGACTTTTATACTTTTTTTTTTTTTTTTTTTTAATATTTTTACTTTTATATTTGTGTCACTAAAGCTACATGCGTACCAAATATCAGCACTGTGGAATCACTGGTGTACCCTGTGAATTTAGTCAAAGTTATGTTTTTAGCTAATAACTCAAAAACTACAAAAACTTTAGTGAAAATAAAAACAGGGTCAAAACGTACTAATAAAGACCTATCATTTGACGTCTCGCTTGACCTAATAGTTTGATTTTTATTTTTTTTACCCCTCTTAAACCCTAATATCTCAACAACCCCCAACATCTTTAGTTCATTTAGTCACACCAACACTGTGCCTACCTATGTATCAAATTTCACGATGATCGGATCATCGTTAGTTATCCTCGGACAAACAAACATACATACAAACATACAACGCCGATTTGCCCAAGTTGATTTGGAGAAAAAAAATAAGATATATGCGGGGCAGTGCATCGTAAAGCACGTTCCTAAGATGCGGGGCCTACGAGATAATACTGTGTTGTAGGCGATGGTTACCATCTAACATTATAGAATAGAATAGGATATATTTATTTGGCACATACAGAAGACAGAACGGATCATAAACAAAATAGGTAAACAAACAAAAAATAATAAAAAAGATACCTAGATACCGACACTTAGAAATGGTACCTACTTATTACCCGTGCGCGATAAGTTGGGACATGAGCGCGGTGACGTCATATTGGCGTGTTTGTACCGCCCGCAAAAAAGCGAACATAACAAGCAGCCGCCCGCGGCTTCGTCTTTGTTTTTTTTAACCTAATTTATTATGTTACTCAGGGAGGACGCTGCATTTTATCTAATCTTTTTACACTATTTGTATAAAATAAAAATACAATGTTTAAGTTTATACATTTATTTTATCTATTATTTACATTATCTCATCTTCGTCACCACTTAGTGGATTTATGCCTTCTAGAGGTTGTTCTTCGTCCTCAGTCTCACTTTAATCACTTGACGAAGAGGTATCCGATAAATTTACAATTAATTGTGATTCATTCGTCTCTTGTAAGAGGTCATCGTCCCAATACTTTTGCCGAAGCCTGTCCGCATGGTTGACTTCTTTTTTCCAGACAACAAAACAATAACACAAACGAAAACTAAAAGAATTCCAGAGCGCGTCGTTACGTGACGTAGGCCAGTACGAGACTAAAAACCCTAGTAAAAAATAGTGATGCGAACGGTACAATACGGGCGCCATCGGGGAAGTGCAGGGGAAGCGGTCGGGGAGTCGCATTCCTAGCAGGTCCCAAGTTATCGCGCACGAGTAATAGATTATATTAAGTGGGTCATTTGCTTGTTCTATCTCCAAGTAGTTTATAAAAAAACCGGCCACGTGCGAGTCGGACTCGCACACGCAGGGTTCCGTACCATTATCTATTAAAACCGCCCTTAAATATTTGTTTTATTTTAATTTAATTATTTATTTATAAGTGAATAAACAGTGTTTTTTTTAACTGGAACATTACGGCAGCACCCATAACCAGAGGAGATACAGGTGCAGTTTCTTTTAAAACATCAGCTCGTTTTCGAAGAAAAACATTTTGGATTTAAATTTTTTTTGGTCTAGCGTGAGTAGCGCCTTAAAATGAGTCAAGTTGGAAATTTTTTTTTTGATGCCGATCGATGCTGTCCTTTATAAGGATCATTTTATTGTATCGCATGAAAAAAATCTGAGCAGCGAAAGTTAGTCAAATTTGATCAAATGTATTCTCATACAACAGGACAAAGTAAAATTCCTCCAACAAACATTTTATTCGATTCTAATTGCACATTAAAGAAGTATTAATACTGTAGCGATTAAGAAGTTTATGAACACCATCCTTTCATGAGCATTTAAAACCTTTCGTATTTCAGAACACTTTTGAATTTCGAACATGGTTCTTGCATCTGTCGGACTTTTATATCAGTCATTGCATCATCTTATTTGTACTATCATGGCATTGTCAAATACGCAAAAAGTATTCGTAGACTTAATTGAAGCATACATACATAAAAGGGGCACTTCCGCCTGGTAGGGATCTGGAGAAGTTGAGCTGTCTATAGATTCGTTTGCAACGGTCTTTAGATGATTCAACTGTAAATAATGGTATATTCTTTCTGTTATTTTTGTTGCTTGTAAATTATTTCACTGATAAAAAGCTACACTATACCTGGGTGCTTTATTTTGATAAAAAGTGCGCGGAGGCCTTTGCCCAACAATGGGACAACATGGGCTAATAGTAAGTAAAAATGTGTGAAGCGTGAGGCAGCTAGTATCTATTATTTTGACATATTCCTAAACCATTGAGCAGGATTCCATTACGCGCCATTATCAAAAACAATATTGAGCTCAATGGAGCGTGTTGATTGAGTGCTACGATGAAAGTCGTAGATTTTCGCTCTATCAAACATATAACCGAATTTCCCACCAATCCCACTATCCTACTAATATTATATACGCGTAAGTTTGTATGTATGTATGGATGTTTGTTACTCTTTCACGCCGGAACGGCTGAACCGATTTCGATGAAATTTGGTATATACGTAGATCATAACCTGGATTAACACATAGGCTACTTTTTATCGGCAAACCAAGCATGCGAAACCGCGGGCGGAAGCTTGTAAGCTTTTATAAACGCGAAAGTTTGTACGGATGTATGTGTGGATGTTTGTTACTATTTCACTACTAAATGGATTTTAATGAAACTTTGCAGTAACATAGCTCATACATTAGAATAACACATAGGCTATAATTCTAAATCTATTGAGTAAATTGGCCACTATATATAAGTGACACGTAAAAATTCTCCTATCTGCGAGCCATTCTGGAGTTCGCTGCAACAACAGTAATAGTTACACGAATAAAGAAAACAGGCTACTCGAAGTCCTGCCCCGACGAAGTCGCGGGCAAAAGCTAGTAATAAAATAAACATGACTAGATATTTTGTAGGTATAGAAAAGTCATGTGTCAAAGCTCTATCTGTCAGTGCCCTACACATATCATTTAAGCTGTCTTCGTTATAGCAGTCATCTACATCCACACAGATTGGCTAGGAGAGGAGAGCACATTTTAATCGCGTTTAAAAAATAGTTTTGGGTCATTGAAATAAGGTGTTTTGTTCATTTTACTTCTGTTTTTAAATGGAACCGACCTAACGAACTCAGTATAAAATAAATCAACCTTATTTCAATGACCCAAAACTCTTTTTTAAACGCGATAATAATGTGCTCTTTCCGACCCGATCTGTGTGAACGGACCCTAATTGTTTTTCAAGTGGCGAAAATATGGAAACATCAGAGCTTATGTATATAAGCCATTTTTTTTTAATTTTCTGTTACAAGACTTTTTTAATTTCCTGGGATTCGCGATGAAAAATATGTTATACTCGGGAGTGAGCGATCAATAGCACCCTCGACTTATTATCCAAAATATATCGGGTGCAATTGATCGCTTACGCCCCTTGTATAATATTGTACTATTTTTTCTTTTCTTTCTTGCTGCAGATTGAAGGTAGCCTGCGTCGTTTCGCAGTAGCGCCCTCAGCCCACCCAGGTAGCAACGCATCCAAGCGAGAGGACAAACTGGTGGGACGCAGGTGCAATCAGGTGATCCCGGGAATTTAGCAGCTAATTCATAATGAATGACGAACATTTTGCCTGATTGATCATATCTACGAGAATTCCACTTGGACCTCTTTGAACATTCTGGGCGAGCCACGGACACTCGTAAAACGCGCAAAACGCTGAATATGTCTGCACTTATACTACGTAATACTAAACACCTTATATGTAACAGTACCTATCCAGATCACGCAATAAATAGATTTGTATTTGTATTCGTAAGGCCTTGTTGCATCTTTTTTTTTGTTCCTCATCACTCGCCGCGTCCCACCAGCCACCTAGGTATGCATCGAGGTCGTCACGCCAACGCTTCCTCGGCCTCTCCCGACTTACACAGTAAAAAAAAACAAATATTTTTTTTGTATACAATCCTGAAACGTTGGAGTATCGACGAAAGGTTGCTAGCCTCTCGGTTTATCGAGTAGGTACATTTCGAGGAGTGTGCGGCGGAACTTTTCAACCTAATCCCACCATCTCCATTCTATCATCGGACAACCAGACGCTCTGCGGTGCGCCACCGCTATGTGGTAGACTAGCTGACCAATCTGCAGCTTTGCACGCGTACTTTTTCAATAAAAATATTACCCTCCTGCGCAGTTGGGTAAAAAGTAGCCATGTCACCCGGGAATAGTGTAGCTTCCCAACGGTGAAATAATTTTTTAAATCGGGTTAGTAGTTTCGGAGCCTATTCAATGCAAACAAACAAACAAATCTTTCCTTTTTATAATATTATTTATGTAGATATTGATATGTTCTTTAATATTGTAGAACATACTTTTGTTCTATCATCAATAGTTTCCGCAGCGCATGCGACGAAAGACGTTTTAAGGCACTTTTTTACACCTTGGGTTACGTTACTTAAGTTTTAGTAAGGATCCCTAATCTTTTCTAGCAATAAATATAACCTATGTCACTCAGGGCGAATGTTCCAATGGTGAAATAATTTTTAAAATCGGCACAGTAGTTTTTGAGTTTATTCATTACAAGCATACACACACACAAATACAAATCTTTCCTCTTTATAAATATTAGGGTACAATTTAAGTGCTCACCAAAATAACTTTTATACCCTAAGACTAAGTAAAATAAAGTAACTCCATATAAATTAAACCGATTTTATACCGAGGTCCCTAAAGTAAACCTTTTAAATTCCAAAATAAATATACACACATCAGAATAATTGTACGTTTTGTATATATATTCTTTTTGCTTGCCAAAATGGATTAATGCTCACCAAATATTGTTTTACTTAAACAGTAACATTGATACCAAAAACTACAGTTCTAATTTGCCTTAGTGTAATCAAATTATCCAACCTAAATCCAAAATATATTATTGTCAAACTAAGATTACAATCGCGAAGCGTGTCACCATCATGCCCAAGGACATACAGTTGGCACGCAGGATCAGTTTTCTGGCTGGCTCTAGCTAGATCGCAAAACGAAAACAAAAAGGCACTTTTCAGGGCCGCACGCACATGTTTCGAAATTTATGAAAATTTGTTTATCTGACAATAGATACGTTTTGTTTGTACCTACCTTCTTGCTTGATGTATGTAAAAAATGAATGAATAATCTATATGTATGTATGCTCGCGGATGTAAGTACGCTAGCAGGCAGAGACAGGCTAGCTCACTTTAGTTCTTACTATTGCACGTGCTACAATAAATAATATATTTTAACGTATGTAGTGGCAGCAGACACACCGAATGACAGTTGGTCGTTAGGTTTTTTATTGATATGTAAACAAAAAAAAAAAAAAAGTAAAAAAATATGTATAATTACGAAAACTAAGAGTGTAGACTCAGAGAAACACCCCCCCCCCCCGTCCCCCCTTCCCCCGTTCCTTTTCTTTCCTACCTTAGCCATTATGAGTTGCAGTAATTGAGAATGAAATCATATTTTAATTAAATTCATAAAGCATTAAACCAGTAACTAACTTGTGTTTGGAGTAAGCCATATTATATTTGGCATTTAAAAAAAATTACGGTCGCCAGTTAGTTTTTTGCCTCAGCAAAGATTACTTAAATGAAAGTCATAAAATAAAATATTGGTAATATCTATTTAGCGATAATATAAAAAAATTGAACTAAAGTTAACTTTAACGGCGTTTACATATTTTATGGCATGCAATAAAAAGAAAATTAGCTTCATTTCTATAATACTTCATGAAACACAATTTTATGAGCATTTATCCGTTTTGGCAGGTATTTCGAATTTATTGGAATTACTAGGTCTTTTTTACCGATGAAATTGCCGTTCTTCAGTACTGGTCATTCCAAATAGAAAAAAAGTTTGGAATGGCTTTGTATTCTAAATTCAAATTAATTTTGTTTTAAAAACATGACATTCTTTTTACAAACACAGTCTTTTGTTTATTGATTAGCATTGTATTTTCATTACATTTGAACATTTTTCGTCGAATTTTTAAATTATAAATTCGTGTAATTATGGAATATGAGTTCCGTCGTGGCACCAACGCGACACAAACGGCACATCAAAAACGTTTACGGAGAGAACTGTATAAACGAACGCACAACCCGTTATTGGTTTTCCCGGTTCAGTTCTGGAAATTTTGACTTGAAAAATGAAGCTCGTGCTCGTCCGGAGACTTTGGTCAACAATGATGAATTAAAGGCGATTGTGGAAGCTGATGAAACTCAATCTACAGCTGAGCTAGCAGCAGTGCCGTAATTAGCCTTCTATGCGCCCGGTGCGAGCTGCTATAACCGCGCCCGTGAAATATTTTCCAATCATAACCGGTTCTGGTCTGAACATTTCTGCGCCCCTCCAGGGTCTGCGCCCTGTGCCTGGGCACCGCCGGCACTGCCCTAGTTACGGCACTGGCTAGCAGCAGCTTTTGATGTTAGCATCAAAACAATTTTGATCAATTTGCGACAAAAGGCAACTTGATAGATGGGTGCCCCACGAACTTAACGATCGCCAGCGCAACGTACGCGTCGAGACCTGCCTCGCGCTGCTCAATAGGCAAAGAAATGAAAGAATTTTGAACCGAATTGTTACGTGCGATGAAAAATGGATTCTGTTCGACAATCGAAAGTGCTCAGCAAGTTGGTTAGATCCTGGTTCAGCACCAAAGCAATGTCGTAAACCAAAAAAGACCCCTAAAAAGCTGATGGTCACTGTTTGGTGGTCTAGTGCGGATGTGATTCACTACAGCTTTTTACAAAACGGTATGAGCATTACTGCAGATGTGTATTGTCAAGAACTGGAGACAATGATGGAGACGCTTGCACATCGGCAACCCAGCTTTGGTCAATCGGTCGTCCCCACTGCTCCTTCACTACAACGCGCGACCCCATACTGCACAACAGACAGTCTCCAAGCTGCAAGAGCTGGGGTTGGAAGCTCTCCCTCATCCGCCACACTCACCTTGCACCTACCGACTATTACTTTTTCCAAAATTTAGACAACTATTTAGTGGGTAAAAAATTCAATTCCCGAGAGGCAGTACAAAATGCCTTTGAAGAGTTTGTTGCCTCCCGTTTAGCTGATTTTTACAAGAAGGGCATCAATAAACTGCCAATGCTTTGGCAAAGATGCGTCGATTGCATGGGTGATTACTTTGTATAACAGAAATAAAAAAGTTTAAAAAAATAAATACTTTCACTTATTTCATACAAAACGGCAATTTCATAGGTAAAGACTTAATATAAGTGGATTTCTGGTAGGCATTTAAACACAAGCCTCAATATTATTAGTATACATATAGATATAGAAATTTCCTCCCTTTCGCACAAAGCGGTTCTCTTCGACCTTTATTATGCGCACCGCCAAAGAGTGGAACGCCTTGCTAAAGTCTGTGTTTCCTGATAGCTACAACCTGGGTATCTTTAAGTCGCGCGTGAATAGGTTTCTTCTAGGCAAGCGTGTACCATCGTAGACTGCATCATCGCTTACCATCAGGCGAGATCGTAGTCTAACGCAAGCCTATAAGGTATACATAAAAAAAATAAGTCTTACCAAATACGTATACTTACCCTATAAGATGCAGGTAATAACGGTAATTCAGTGGTTTAGGCCATGTCGAACGAAAGCCTTCAGGCGGCCGAATGGAACACACACATGTCAAAGATTTCTTAGAGCCCTGCCGAGAAATTTGAACAATATATTTTCACAGAGGCTTGCGCTAAGAATCCGTTGACGTGTGTGTGGAGCCCATAAGAAACAGCACCAGGAGAGCAGATGAGACATGGACTGAACGAAGTCCATGTCTCATCTGCTCTCCTGCCCATTGTGCCCCTTGTGCCCTACCATCTGCACAAGGGATGGCCTCAACAAAGCCACGCCCAACGCTATAGAACTGGCAAAGTACTACTGTAAAATAATTTTGCTTACCGTGACACGAAAGAAGATGATAAGAAACCACAAGATTGGCCACTACGAAATTTCTTACTAAAAAGTAAAACAAAAATTTTTGTTTAGGGTTCCGTACCCAGAGGGTACAACCGGACCCTATTACTAAGACTCCGCTGTTTGTCTGTCTGTCTTGATATACTCGTATGTAGACAGTTGAAATTTTCACATATAACGTATTTCTGTTGCCGCTATAACAACAAATACTAAAAACTGAATAAAATAAATATTTACGCTTGAAATAATAACAGAATAATTAGTTAGATAGGTATTCACTTTAAAAATAAAGAATTGAAATAAAACAAATATTTATCGGGGGCTCCCATATAACAAACGTGATTTTTTTGCTCGTTTTTATAGACTGGTGGTTCGCCCCGAACTGAGATCTCGCGAGTCTCCCAAAACACAAAAAAAAATATTCTTAGGGCGACTCGCGCAACGATGCCTGTATTTAGTGGCTAAATATGATTTAAGGAGTTGTCTAACCATACAAACACGTAAATTTTAAACATGTTTAGTTGCTAAATACGTTTAGAGATCGTTGTGCACGACGACCTTATTCTTTGACTAATAAAATATTGCCACAAAATATAACCAACTAACTTGACCCACAGTTTCATTCAAATTACAGCTAACGGGAGTTCATGTAATTTGGTTCCTCTTTATGGGGTACAAATTGCAGTTATTTTGGATTTCAGACTTTTGCCTATATTTTATATTTGTGTTACTAAAGGTACGAACGGTAGAAAAACTGCTATTTGTATCCCAAAAAAAATACCCACAATACATGAACTCCCGTTACCTGAAATTTTAATGAAACTGTAGGTCAAACTATTTAATTATTTATTTCGTGGCACTATTTTGATAGTCATTCCAAATTCATATTTTAAGTTTTAATCGGAGTCTTGCGAGATCTCAGTTCGGGCGAACCACTAGCAAAAAACAGCATCCTATCTGTTCCTGCGTCGTGTGTGGTGCCATATGTATCACGGCATCGCTGCCCAATGAGCCGAGTGGTCAGCGTTCGCACGCTGTTCATCCAGAGCTTCACACGGTTCGCGCATCCGTACTGCTTAGGCTTCGGCAGATGAAAAAGTTGGCAGGGTTTTGCACTGCCCCAAAAAAATATTCATATTCATTCATTTGCAATACACACATCGGTTAATGAACAGGTGTTACTCGTAATTTTTCGAAACACAGGAGGTTGCGGGTTCGATTCCCATGGCGGAACAAATGTTTGCAAGATCTGCAGATATTTTTTCTAACCAGACCCGGTTGTTTCTCTTTATATTCAAAGTATGTATTTACAAAAAAAAAGTATATAAGTATTCTATCAGTTATTTGGTTTCCATAGAACAAGCTTTGCTTAGTTTGGGGCTAGATAGCGCTGTGTGAAATGTCCAGCATTATTTATTTATTCACTTTCACAAGTCAGATGTATGCAGTCGCAAAGAGCGAATTTGTTTGCAGTGTCTAGGGGCAGTTGGGCTAATAGCAAGGAGGGCGGCATTTATTTGCTCTGTACATCAATTACCAGTATTTTAGGACACTGCCATATAGTATGTTTTTCGTGTCAAATAGGACGTGCTTCTGTGTGAAATGGCTGACTTATTAAAATAAGATACTATAATCATATGACTTATAAATTACTAGCTGACCCGCCCTCGTCTTCGCTCGCGTGCTTTGTCAATAAAAACATTACCCTCCTTCTGAGTAGTCGGATAACAAGTAGCCTATATGTCAATCTCGATCATAATATATCTTCGCCGTTCTTGAGTTAAAAATGGTGTAACTAATCTGACTTTGTTTTATATTAAAGAGTATGTACCCTGTTAGGGCGTGGCAAAGTTACATATGTTATGTATGTTATACTTATGTTATAAGTTACTTACATAATACAATTTTTTTATTTTTTTTAACCTATATTTTTCCACTGCTGGGCAAAGGTCAAAGGTCATGTTCCTCCACGAGGCAGGCCGAGGAAGTGTTGGCGTGACGACCTCGATGCATTCCAAGATGGCTGGTGGGACGTGGCGAGTGATCGTGAGATGTGTAGGAACATGGGAGAGACCTTTATTACAAATATATATTTAAAAAAACAATTAAACTTAATTAACTGTTCCGTTTTTCGCATTGTAGCATCTCTTCGCCTGGGAGCACCATGCTGTGCCCCACACCGTTGCCAGTGTGGTACTGCCGTCGACCAGCTTGGTCACCACGGTCTTTCCTGTGTAAGAAGCACAGGAAGAATTCCCCGCCACGCCAGTCTCAATGATGTCATACGTCGGGCTTTTACCACCGCCAACTGCGCTGCCATTTTGGAACCAAATGGTCTCGTACGTGACGATGGTAAAAGACCTGACGGAATGACACTAATTCCGTGGAAGATGGGACGGCCTTTAGTGTGGGACGCCACTTGTGGTGACACTTTAGCGCCGTCACATCTTTCTGGTACGCAAAATGAGGCTGGTGCGGCGGCTGAATCGGCTGAAAACCTCAAAAGGCGCAAATATAGTAGTATAAACACATGCTTTATATTTAAGCCTTTTGGGGTTGAGAGCCTTGGTTCGTGGGGACCGAGCGCCCACAAAATTTATAATGACCTTTCAAAACGCCTGGTCGAGGCGACGCGTGACCAAAATGCTGGCCTATATTTTTGCCAACGTTTAAGCATTGCTATTCAACGTGGCAATGCGGCCAGCATTCTGGGCACGCTGCCCACTGGCAGCGGCTTGTTAGATTAGGGTTTTATATATATTTTAAGTTGTTATAAAATATTTTATGTTGTAATATTACTTAAAATTATCCTATATTTACAAATATTAAACTAAATATGTATTAATCTATTAATTGTCTCAAAATTGAGGAGTTTAACTTTAGAAACGTGGCTAATATGTTTAAACTCGCTCGGGCCATTAGTTAGTATTTATATTGTCTTTGACTCTGGCTGAAACGTTCCACCAAATTGACAGACTGGATTTTAAGGATCAGCCTAGAGTCTAGGCTGCCCTAGACAATAGACCCTATTGTCTAACATCGAAGTCAAAGACAAAATACGGAAATGTATTTTGAAGATTACAGACAAAAAGATGAATGTTGCGTGCGACCCATTTGTCAGATAATTCTGTATGGCATAAAATTCACATCGTTTTTTTGGAATTAAATCTAAAATAAATGTATTATAATGTACACAAATAAATGTATTTATAGAGTCTGTATGTCTGTATTTTTTGTAGCTTTGAAATATCTTTTTTCCTGTGTAACGCCTTTCCTTCTTATAGCACGACCAGGATGACTGGTAGATAATGCTATTAGCATTAAGTCCTCCTAGCACTATTCTGTTTTGTGTGAAAGTATCTATTACATAAATAAAATAATTACGAATTGAGATCGAGAGTTCTGTTTTTAAATAAGCCTTAGTCAAAGCTATATGTAGAGTCCTTTTCACAAAAGAAGTCTCTTGGACTGGGCAGTAGGTAGTGTCTTTGTTCTAAGGATCAATAACATTCATTTCATATGATAACCGAAAACCAAATTCCCTCAAAAAATTGATTCATTGGTTGAAAATAATTTATTGCACTTATAAAAATAGTACGTAGGCGAACTTACTACTAAAGAACGTTCTCTTCCAGATATCCTTTTTTTATATTTTTTTTTAATAGTCACGGAACTTCTTTTTTAAAACGGACTCTACTCCTCTATGGTTTGTTACATCATTTGATCTTAATGGGTATGGGTTAACAATATGGGATAGGTACTAATATTTTAAATTCGACAGTAGCACTGACTCTCTGTATGTCTGTCACGCACGACAACCAAGCGTTGCGAGGCCGCAGCTGGAAACTTGATGTATATGTAACTAGCTGTCCTGCCCGCGCCCTCGCACGCGTGGTTTGTCAATAAAAAAATTAACCTCCTTCTGCGCAGTCGGGTAAAAACTAGCCTATGGCGTGGGACAAATACAAGAGGCGTCGGGCGGAGGCGAGGCGCGGGCGAACACAGTGGATGCATTTGGGACATTCTAGTGTTTGATTTTATCACTACAACATGACGTCTTCTTCGTCAGATGAAGAGGATCTGCAAGCTCTGGTGCATTTGGAGAACTTACAAAAGATCGGAAGATATGCGGTCCACCCTGTGTGGCAAGCAGGGCAGGAGCATGCCACTGCTAACTGCGGGTGCGCCGAGGGCGAGGAAGCGGCGCCCGCGCCACACCTCCGGCCGACGCCGCTTGTATTTGTCCCGCGCATATTTCTCAATCCCAGTCATAATCTATCTATATGTCAATCAAGAGTACTATTATATAGTTCCTTGTGAAAGGGCTCGCCCGGGAAAATTCTACCACCATACCTATTTCTGTCGCCAAGCAGCATTGCTGTGTTTCGGTTTGAAGGGTATGGTTGCCGGTGAAATTACAGGCACATGGACACAGAGCAGTCCATCGTAGGGCACGTGAAACATTTCTAAGGTGCGTGACCTGCGTGGCAATATTTTGTTATATGCGAAGGTTACCATTTAACAGCAGGAGGTCCGTTAGATCCTATAAAAAAAATATCGAAATTAATCCAGCTTTTTAGTCGTGAAATCGTAACAAAAAGACAGATGGAGAGACAAATCTTTGAAGTATTATAATTACAGATTGCACCTTATAAATAAAATTAATAAATAAATGTTGGTGAACATTTCACACAGCGCTATCTAGCCCCAAACTAAGCATAGCTATGGGAACCAGATAATTGATAGAATACTTATATACATTTTTTTGTAAATACGAGTACATAGATACTTATAATATACTAGCTGCCCAATCCGCAGCTTCGCACGCGTAGTTTTTCAATAAAAACATTACCCTCCTTTGCGCAGTTGGGTAAAAATTAGCCTATGTTACTCAAGGTGAATGTAGCTTTCCAATGGTGAAAGAATATTTGAAATCAGACCAGTAGTTTTTGAGTTTATTCATTACAAACATACACACAAAAATACAAATCTTTCCTCTTTATAATATTAGTATAGATAGAAAAACATCCAGACCCGGAACAAATATTTGTAGATCATACATTTTGACGACCTCCGTGGCGCAGTGGGCGAATAGTCGGCTGAGACGCAGGAGGTAGCGGGTTCGATTCCCGCCGCGGAACAAATGTTTGCATGATCTACAGATATTTGTTCCGGGTCTGGTTGTTTCTCTATATATTATAAGTATGTATTTACAAAAAAAATGTATATAAGTATTATATCAGTTCCCATAACACAAGCTCTGCTTAGTTTGGGGCTAGATACCGCTGTGTGAAATGTCCAGCAATATTTATTTATTTATTCGTTCCGCGGCGGGAATCGAACCCGCTACGTCCGCTATAAAAGGTAGAATAGTACCTACTGATGCACCAAATAAAATAAAATGTTGTAACAGCCTTCGAAATCCGTCGTCCCGTTCACCCCAATAAGCCGAAGTGACGTTACCGCTCCGGTTACCGGACGGACACTCGACACTTCCGTTTCCGATCGACTGTCCGACTCGAGCACAGGTGAGTGCGATCACGTCATTCATATCCGAGCCTAAAGGGTGGTTAATTGGAAATTAAATTATTCCTAAGTATAATAACCCTAAGCTAGGACCACCTTTTAGGTTTTAAATAATAGTTTAATATGTTTTATGACTTTTAATAAAAACAAAAAAAAAATTACTGACTTAGATATAAACAAAGGTAATACTGACCATATATATGGAATAAGTCTGAAATATATTTTATTGAATTGAATTTATAATCATAGAATAGATTAAAATGAAAGCGCGCAGGCTTTTGCACCTCGCATCTCTGCTCTTTGGTATTGTTTCTAATAAAATACCTGTTTACCTTAACGATAAACTCAAATGGGTTCAAGAATGGTCTCGCTACCAAAAGCGAGTCTGTACTCATGTGTTTTTGACACCTAGACACAAATCTGTCGCATTTCGTGGGTCCTTTAGGTTTGCAGCTTCTCAGTGCTGGAACGACCTGCCGCCACCTTTACGTGCCCTGAAAACAGTAACTTCTTTTAAATTTGCACTGAAGAAAGAATTACTAACGCTACAAAAGCGCTCATAGCTTACCTTACTTTACGTGGGCATAGAGTGCTGGCCTTTCAGTCACACAGGAAACAGTGTAGGTAGTATATTTTTCTCCTACTTGTTGCACTGCCCACAAACACTACTCCACACTCTCTGCTCAATCGTCTTCTGGTCCTGGCTGTTGCCTCCAGTATATTTTTCTTGAACGTTCACTCCTGTTCGCTTTCCGTGCGCCTATATATAACTATTTTATTCTTTCAAGTTTATTTTATTATTTACGTATGTGTATCCATGTATGTCTATATATATGTTTAATCATTTATTTTTCTGCGCTCGTGAGGCTACCCATGGGTCCCATCTGAAAACCAGCGCCGCTTATCTTCCGGTAGGCAGGTAGGCAGCAATACGCTGAGATGGAACCTGTTTGGCCCACATAGCACGGAAGACCATATTATCTGTACCTGCCACATACCTATGTATACTTAAGAACTAAATTTTTATCTTGTGTTTTTCTTTAATTCTGTACTTAAATAATTGTTCTTTTTACTTTTATATTCTTTAGTTAAGTAGGTATGTTTTTTGTATTAGTTCTGTTCTGAATGGTCTGTCCTATGTGTGTGTCAAATAAATGTATTTTCTTTCTTTCTTTCTTTATTAGAATAGAATATTCATTTATTTTTATACATAACCATCTGAGGTTTTCCCATTAGGCTACGACATGGCACGCTTCAAGAGAAATGTAAAGAAGTTTCTACAGTGTAGGGAGCGCATCGACAATACCCCAGGTGTTGCCGGTGTCAATAGGCGACTGTGACCGCTTACCATCAGGTGGGCCGTAAGCCTGTTTCCCCACAAATTACATTAAAAAAAATAATAACCATCATAAATTGATAATTAAAAAAATACTTAAAGTCTTAGGCTTGTATCAGCCATGATAAGTCCACTACTGAACATGGCCTCCACCATAGATATCCAGAACGACCGATATTGTGCGATCTGCATGCACCCAACAGCTCCCAGCAACCCTTAGCGAGTTGTCTGTCCATCTAGTGCAATGGGGGGCTGTCCTACTCCTACACTACATTTCTTTCTATATTTATTTCTTAAGTAACATGAAATACACGAGTGGTTCAATACCCAAACCTCATAATTGGCTTAAAGACGTCCACTACCGGATCATTAAAGTCCAATTCACAAAAAAATACCCGCGCCCGTTTATGGAACTAACTGTATCAGATGAAAATGATGTTGAAATATAGATAGATAGATAACTCTTTATATAATTACCACACAATCAAAAATAATACAAAAAGAAGTACCTAGGTACTTAGCTAGAATAAACCGCCCATACTTCCTTATTACTGAGAGCGATCTCTTCCAAGCAACCTTTGTATGGAGCGAAATTTACATTGATTTAACGGAGAGCGCTCTACTATGAATGATAAATTATTATAATATATTTATGTATTTTATCTGTTAGTATAGTTTGCTATATGTATATTTCTATATATTAGTGTATTTTAGAAGTATTTTAAGAATTAGGATTAAAACTTATCTTATTTTGATTATATCTAAGAATATATGAGTAAATGTATCCTTCAATGTACACCGCACTCAGTATCTTCGTAATTTTAGCTCCATCCAAAGGTTGCCTGGAAGAGATCGCTTTCAGCGATAAGGCCGCCCATTGTATAGCCTTATTTACTCTAGCCTAGTAGGTACTTATTTTTGTATTATTTCTGTTTGTGTAATAAAGAGTTATCTATTCTATTCTATATTCGGCCCGAAATCAGAAATTAAAAACATTCATTATAAGAACAGGGGACTTCTTTAAATAAATAGACTCTATCATGATATCAGCTGATTTTCCCTGTCTCATATTTTTCCAGAGCGCTCCGATTCTTTGTGCCCAGCGACGGCTCCCACCTTTTGTTAGGTCATCTTGTGATAGAGGGAATACCTACGTAGAACGATAAAAATAATTCCCACGCTCTTTAAACACTCCAAAAGTTCCAATCAAAATGTTAAAACGGAGATAGCATCATACATTTTCTACCACGCTTTCTGCTCTACCCAAATAAATCTTACGCAAACATTTTAATTCGAACATTGAACGCAAAAAATCAAATAGAGTACAACACCTGTATTTGCCCCGCGGCTCAATCAGCAAGTGTGCCAAACCTGATAAAATTATCCGAACGTGTGGTAGAATATTGCTCCCTCTCAATGCTCCCCTTACAACAGTTTATTTAAAAAGAATAATGTATTGTTTAGTTTTTAGAGGTAACTGGTAACTTTTGAAGCATTTTGTTTGCCATTGTGATTTTTAGGGTGCGGGGTGGTAAATAAATAAACCGGTCAAGTGCGAGTCGAACTCGCGCACGAAGGGTTCCGTACCTATACTAATATTATAAAGAGGAAAGATTTGTTTGTTTGTTTCTTTGTATTGAATAAGCACTGAAACTATTGGGTCGTTTTAAAAAATATTTCACTGTTGGGAAGCTACACTATCCCTGGGTGACATAGGCTACTTTTTACCCAACTGCGCAGAAGGAGGGTAATGTTTTTATTGAAAAACTACGCGTGCGAGTCTGCGGATTGGTCAGCTAGTTATCTATAAATACGGCAAAAAAATCACGTTTTGTATGGGATACAAAACGTGATTTTTTTGCCCCCCCCCCCCCCCGTAAAAATAACTTTATTTTAATTTAATTATTTATTTTAAAGTGAATAATATAACTCAATATTCTGTGAATATTTCAAGCGTCTACCTGTTGCCGTTATCAATATCGAGTAAAAACGAGCAAAAAAATCACGTTTGTTGTATGGGAGCCCCCCTTAAATATTTATTTTATTCTGTTTTTAGTATTTTTTGTTATAGCGGCAACAGAAATACATGTGATGTGAAAATCTCAACTGTCTAACTATCACGGTTCATGAGATACAGCCTGGTGAAAGACGGACAGACAGACAGCGAAGTCTTAGTAATACGGGCCCGTGTGACCCTTTGGGTACGGAACCCTAAAAAGTATTTGAAATGCATGATATTTTGAATGTTCATTAAGACATGTTTATTGAGAGATGATTGAGGTAGTGTTATTGCTGAGGTGCTACAAAGTCTACGTCTTCATTTACACACATGTTTATTTGACGTGAAAAAGTATGGTTCATTCGCCGTGTCTGAAAAAAAACTTCCATAGTGATCCATACAAAACTGACGACCGTGCCTACACAACAACTACACAAGGCGAATCAAGCGTAGCTTTTCACGGCAAATAAACGTGTGTGTACAAGAAACTTACCTACTAGGAGTAGCTCTCCTAAAACTTAAGAAATTTCTTTTTCAAAATCACTACATATTCGTATTCATATTCGTGGTAGTTAATGTAGGTATTTGGAAAGTACAATTTAGGAATAACTTTTTATTTTTTGCTTCGATTACTGTAAATAAACTCAATTTTCTTGGCCTGCAGTGCGTTTAATAAAAACATGACCGGGATAAAAAATGTATACGTCAGTTTTTTGCAAAACATAAAATACGAGCTGGTATAGCTCAAAATTTTGTCCACGATGCATCATCAAACAAATAGTAGACTATTAACCAAGGGGATAAAGCAGTCTTGGGTGAACTTAAATCCCTCGCTACACTCAGGACTCGTCTTAAATCGCTACGCTCGGGAGTAAACCTCGAGTCCTTCGTTACGCTCGCGATTTAAATCGTCACCCGCGACAGAAGACAGCTTTATCACCGAGGAAAATACTCCACTTTTCGTACCATTTGCGAAAAAATTAATACAATAATAATATGAGATAATAAATTAAAAGAAACTTAACGTTTATGTATTTGAAGAAAACAAAAACGCGGCAAATTCCTAGACATATATTTTTTGTCGGAAAAGCAAAGGCATCAAGCTCATACGGCCTCGTCGGTTTTCGTAATTTTATTTAATAATCCGGACATCAGCCTGTATGAGATCAGGATGGTCTTGAAGCAGCTTAAGAATGACAAGGCGCCGGGTGAGGACGGAATCACTTCAGAGCTTCTGAAAGCGGGTGGATCACCGGTACTTAAAGTCCTTCAGAAGCTTTTTAATTCCGCCTTGCTTGAAGGTACGACGCCAAAAGCATGGAACGGGGGCGTGGTGGTTCGGTTCTTCAAGAAAGGTGACAACACCTTGCATAAGAATTACAGACCCATCTCGCTTTTGAGCCATGTTTATAAGCTGTTTTCGGGGGTCATCGCGAACCGTCTCGAACGCAGGTTTGATGACTTCCAGCCTCCCGAACAAGCCGGGTTCCGTAAAGGCTACAGTACCATAGACCACATACATACGCTGCGGCAAGTCATACAGAAGACCGAAGAGTATAACTTGCCGCTATGTCTCGCGTTTGTGGACTATGAGAAAGCCTTCGATTCGATCGAAACATGGGCAGTGCTTGAGTCTCTCCAACGATGCCGTATTGACTATCGGTACATCGAAGTGTTGAAGTGTTTGTATAAAAACGCCACTATGTCAGTCCGAGTACATGAACAGAGCTCGAAGGCGATTCCCTTAAAAAGAGGCGTAAGACAGGGAGATGTCATCTCTCTGAAACTGTTTACGACCGCATTGGAAGATGCCTTCAAGCTTCTGGAATGGAAAGGACTGGGCATCAATATTAACGGCGAATACATCACTCACCTTCGGTTTGCCGACGATATTGTGGTCATGGCAAAGTCAATGGAAGAGCTCAGCACGATGCTTGAAGGCCTCAATCGAGTCTCCCAACGGGTAGGACTTAAAATGAACATGGACAAGACGAAAATCATGTCGAATGTCCATGTCGTCCCTGCCCCAGTTATGGTTGAGAACTCGGCTCTTGAAGTTGTCGACGCGTATGTATACCTAGGACAAACAGTCCAATTAGGTAGGTGCAACTTCGAGAAAGAGGTCAATCGTCGAATCCAACTCGGATGGGCAGCGTTTGGGAAACTTCGCAACGTCTTTTCGTCCAACATACCTCAGTGCCTTAAGACGAAAGTCTACAATCAATGTGTGTTACTAGTGATGACATATGGAACCGAGACGTGGTCCTTCACTATTGGCCTTATGAATAAGCTCAGAGTCGCTCAACGAGCTATGGAGAGGGCTATGCTTGGGGTTTTTCTACGGGATCAAATCAGAAATGAGGAGATACGTAGGAGAACTCAAGTCACCGACATAGTCCGACGGATTAGCACGTTGAAGTGGCAATGGGCAGGCCATATAGCGCGCAGAACAGATGGCCGATGGGGCCGAAAGGTTCTCGAGTGGAGGCCACGGACCGGCAAGCGCAGCGTAGGACGTCCACCCACAAGATGGGCAGACGACTTGGTAAAAACCGCGGGTCGGCGTTGGATGCAGGCCACTTCCAACCGCAGTTCCTGGAGATGAATGAGGGAGGCCTTTGTCCAGCAGTGGACGTCCAACGGCTGATATGATGATGATGATGATGATTTAATAATCATAACTGCATAATAAATGCGTATTCCTTTTTCAAAAAGATGTATAATGCTTTATATACACACTCAATGGTGTAAACACAGATGTAGTTCAATATAAATTTCGGTAAGTATTCCAAATTTAAATCACATTCTCCCCCTAGAGGATGAATGAAATTCAGTACTATTTTCTTTCCCTGTTTTTAACAGATTAAAAATGACTATTGTTATGTTCGCTTTTTGTGGCATAGAATGTCACTTTTTTGAGCAAGTGGTACGAAAAATAATTTTAGATTTCGCTTCGCACAGAGCGGACGTTTACGAGATAAGTACCAGGTATGGTTCCCGCTATGTGGCAGTGTTTCTTTGTAGGCATCCCAAAGGACCCAAAGTGTCACGCGTTCAGGTTACATGAAGGCGTTCGTGAGCAAGCGGGTGAACCGATATTTAGATAAAAAAATGTTGATGACCTACCAGAACGTGGTAAAACGAGAAAGACGTCATTCGCCTAAGGTAAACGGATTAGTCAACTGTTTTTGAAAAATCCACGCGATCATTGCGATCTGCACAAAAAGAATTAAAAAACCGGCCAAGTGCAAGTCTGCCTCGCGCACGAAGGGTTCCGTATAAAAACGTTCTGTATCTATAAAAACGGCAAAAAAATCACGTTTATTGTATGGGAGCCCCTAGCGTAACTAGTCACAGGATCCATATGATATCATATGGGATCTCCATATGGCATTGCGAGTAAGCTCAGCGGCTGTTAGTGTTTTTTCTAGTTAGTTTAAGCTTCATCAACGCCCAAACATTTTCAATTGGGTTCGTGTCAGGAGATTGTGAGGGCCAGACCAAAACCTCGATGTCATTTTTTTGTTTCCAGGCGGTGCATAGACGACTTGGTGGTGGGTGTCGTTGTCCTCTTGTAATATCCGTGTATCGTTTGACCTTGGGATGATGTTAAAATTATGTTCATCCTCACAGCATTCAGAGAACTGGAAAACAAGTTCAAATTGCCAAATCCTCTTTAAAAGAACATGCAACTTTACCGAGTGTTTAACAGTTCGATCGACAAGTCTGTTATTGGTAGCTGACCAAGTACGAGGTGAGATACTAAGTAGTTGCCCAAAACTATCGCGCCCAGGCCAACTTTTTTCAACGTGCTCTTTTGAAAGGAGTGGTTTCTTTAATGTACTTCGGTATTTTAACCTAATCTCGGCTCAACGTGATTTAATTGTAGCTAGAGATATATTTACACCCTTTTTTAGGGTTCCGTACCCAAAGGGTAAAACGGGACCCTAATTACTAAGACTCCGCTGTCTGACTATATGTCAGTCTGTCACCAGGCTGTATCTCATGAACCGTGATAGTTAGACAGTTAAAATTTTCACAGAATATGTATTTCTGTTGCCGCTATAACAACAAATACTAAATAGAGAATAAAATAAATGTTTACGGAGGGCTCCTATACCACAAACGTGATTTTTTGCTCGTTTTTGCTAGATATTGATAACGGCAACAGGTAGACGCTTGAAATTTGGACAGAATATTTAGTTACCTATATATTAACTTTAAAAATAAATATTTAAATTAAAATAAAACAAATATTTAAGAGGAGCTCCCATACAACAAACGTGATTTTTTTATGGTCGTTTTTGCTCGATGTTGATAACGGCAACAGGTAGACGCCTGAGCTATTCACAGAATATTTAATTATATTATTCACTTTAAAAATAAAAAAATAAATTTAAATAAAATTAATATTTAAGAGGGATATTTAAATAAAATTATACAACAAACTTCATTTTTTCCATTTTTTCTCGGTCTTAATAATGATAACAGGTAGAAATATAATATTTACAAAATATTTAATTACAAATTCAAATAAAAATGTTTGCCGTTTTTATAGATAATGGTACGGAGCCCTTCGTGCGCGAGTCCGACTCGAATTTGGCCGGTTTTTTATTTGTATAGATTAAGCCGGGCACGCTCTTGTATTACATAGTGTATTTTCTTAAAATTATTCAAATTGGTTGGTATTCATTGTTTTACTTGCAAATCATCTAAAATTAAAACTGGAAAGAAAGCCAGACCAGACGATTACTTATTATATAAATGTCACTGGAACACAATTTGCTTACAAGGTTGCTAATGAACATTTGTTGTTTCACCTAAAGCCTACATAAACTCTACAATTTTAATAGAAATTTAATTAGGACGCAATCGAACTCTCTCAAAATATAGACGTTCAATTTTATAGATGGCCATAAAAGAGTAGAATAATAGTTGAAACCCTTGCACGACCACTTGTAAAAACAATTCGCAGTTTCCCATAACATTACTAATCGACTAGTAACACTACACTCCCCAATCGGATATGTAAATAAAAGATTGTAATTCAATATTTTAGCAGATTCATATTATCTTTAGAGATTCCTTACGATTGATTTACTTTTAATCGTTTGAAGGGCTTGTGGTCGCGTGGCAAACGCGTGTATTCGCCGATTGCCGCCATGTTTTTCGGTTTCCCGCCAAAATGATAGTTGAGTTATTAGTTTTAGTAATCGCTGTCATTTTGCGCTTTACGGATTAGCTTTTAATGTGCGAGAATTAAATTGTTGAAAAAAAACTCTCTGTATAGTGTAGTTGTTTATAAAAAAAATCTGAATGTGGGTATTGGCTAGTTAAATAAGCACTGGTAGGCGGTATGATATATCATTAATAACCATCTTATTTGTGCAGAATGCTATGAAATGATGTCGTACTAAAGTATTTCCATTTCTTTATTTTCTCGATGACAGCTTCTGTGAAAATTTGAACGGGCGTCTTTTTTACATTATGTAGGTATGCATTATTTTATAAAAATATGACGTTTACGCACGTACAAGGTTATACCAGAGTCGGAGAAACTGATAGGGATGGAGCTATCGATAAACGTAACACGATAACAGACAAGAAACTAAACTACTGCGGGATACTTTTGTACATATTTATTAACTAATATTATATTTCACTAGCTGTTGCCCGCGACTTCGTACGCGTTACACTACTAAATGAGTACTAATTTATCACAACATATCACATTAATTTATGTGAGTATTAATTTAATTTATGTTTAGTGAGGATGTTTGTTTATTTGTTACTCAATCAAGTCGTAACGGCTGAATCGATTTCGATGAATTTGATATGTACGTAGATTTTAGCCTGAATTAACTTACTACTACTTATTTTTTTAAAATTACTTACTACTATTAACCTGCTACTTTTTGTCCCATAAATCAGGTAAAAAAATTGCAGCTATATAAACGTCGACGTGCAGTCCACTCCCTTTACGTTTAATATTGTCGCAATGGTGAGACATACAACATGCTAGCGGTAGTGACACCAGCCCCCCCTCTGCTGTTGTGAGTCATAAAAAAAATCGTTACCAGCGTCTTCACGCACGTTGTTCTATGGTATAAAAAACATACAGCTAATGTTATGAGACGTTACTGAGACTCTACCTAGAAAGAGCAGGCTGAAAAACTCAGCGCTAGCTGAAAAATTTATCGTCACTTATCATTGCGACCCTATTTATCTTAAAGAGGGTGGGCTGGGGATGCTGCGCTTGCTTCTTTTTTTGACTTATCATTTTGCCATATCGTTAGATAGGTTATTGTTATTGTTGTGATTTCGTTAGGGGACGCTGCAGTTTTTACAATGTTTTATGGCTCGTCATTGGGACTCTGGGGAGTGGGGACGCTGTGTTGGCTGCAAACTTTTATCGGCCCCATCAAACTTAAAGGCTGTTAAATGTGCTGCGGGACGCTATCGTAGCTGCAAATTTTGTAGCCCTAGAATAGAATAGAATAGAACACACTTGATTGTATACCACACTTGAATTATGTGGTTTAAGATATTTATTTTTCTCAAAGAATTACAGTTCACTTATAGAGAAACTTAAAAATATTATTTACGAAATTGTTGGACTGATCGTACTAATAACAAAGTTAAAAGTGATACAAAAGTTTGTTCAAAATAAAAGTTAATTGCGGGTAGTTTTGTAATATTTGGCTCATCCAATTCAGTGTAAACAACTATGAAAGTGACACAGATAAGCGCAACTGGAAGAGGCATGGACATTATTGTGATTTTGTATATTGGCAAAAGCTATGTTTATGTTAGGTAAGTATAACTTTATTTACGTAATTTTATATTAAAGTATTTTTTTTTAAATACTTTTGTTTTTTTTACAAAACGTTACACAATACGTTAATATTAATACCTACCTAAATATGTATACATATACATACGGATATACAATTAATATTATTTAGTTTAATATTTTAGATTATATTAACATAATATATGTTTTATAACGTTTTAGGTTATTTTTACTGTCTTGTATTTTAGGTTAAACTTTCTATATTTACATATATGTAAATACATTTTTTTTAGGTATGTTTAACATGAAGTTAGTGGTTTTTTACATAATATTTAGTATATTTAATATAATAATATTTAAGTAATCTTTTAAATGTGGTCATAGTTTTAGCTTCTTTAATATCTTTTGGTAATTTGTTGTATAATGTAGCACCTTCATACATTATATTTTTCTTGCCATAATTAGTTCTAGGTGTATGCAGTTTTATGTCATTTGCATTTCTTAATTTCATTTTATGTATTTGTTGTTTTTTTGTGAATGTTATATGAGTGTGTATATCTTTAGTTAAAATTTTACGTACTAAGAGACAGATTTTAAATAAATATGTTTGGGATGTGTTCATTAGCTTTGTTTCTTTATATAATAATTTTGAAGGAGTAAGATAGTCATAGTTAAACAATCTTTTAATTAACTTGTTCTGCGCTACTTGAAGTGTATCCAAATTAGTTTTAGCAGCAGTGCCCCAGAGTTCTACTAGGTAGTCAATTTGCGGTTTTATGAGCGAGTTATAGATTGTGTATCGAACTTTCCTCGGAAGACACTTGACTATTCCTTTTAGCGCACCTGAGAGTGATATTAACTTTGTTATTATCTTTTCCAAGTGCGGTTTCCACGTCATGTTGTTTTCCAATATTAGTCCAAGATACTTTTTCTGGTAAACTCTATTAATATTTATGTTATTTATAGTTAATGGTGTTATGTTAACCTTGTTTTTTGCTGCAAATATTATGTATATTTCTTAGTAAATTTCTTATATTAATTTCGTCTATAATTGTCTTGTTAATCCAATCTTGTTTCGGTGGATTCAGCATCTTGGTTTTGGTTACTCTACTTTTTTGAATGCAGTTTAATATTTTTTCCTCCAATTGATGATATGCATTTTCGTTGTTACTAGATTCGCCATCTGCTACTGTTCTATGTAATTTTTCATAATCTATGGCATCATATTTGAATTTCTTTAAAGACTGTGGTTGGTATTTTTTTACTTCAAAGTATATTTGTTTGTGATCTGACATTGGTGTATCAACAATAGCTAAATGGAAACTGTTTTCTTTTAAATTTGTGCAAACATGATCAATCAATGTTTTAGTTGTATCAGTTTCCCGAATGCAGAATTCTTCTTCAATTTTATTAATTACTCGGTACCCACTCTCCTCAAGAGTTTCCGTATACATCATTGTTGAGCTTTCCGTAGCCAGTAGGTTAAAATTGAAGTCTCCGAAAATTATTCCTCGTTTTGTATAGTGTAGCTGTTCAGAGATGGTATTAAGAAACTGTTTAACATTTGTAGATTCTGGTTTTTTATATATTGCAGCAACATCAAGTGAGGTATTTTCAATATGGATCCAGAGGAAGTGGTTGTTGTTTAGTGACTGTTCTTTGACCAAGCTATGTTTAAGATTATCATGCACAAAGATTGAAACACCTCCACTCTTTGAGTTCTGTCTAAAGTTATAGTAGTGTGTATATCCTGGAATTTATGTTGTGTATTTCTGTCTAAAGTTATAGTAGTGTGTATATCCTGGAATTTCCAATCTTTTTGCTTCATCATCAGACTTAATCCAAGTTTCAGTTAGGATTATTACATGAACGAGGGTTTTCAGGGATTTTATAATAAATTTTAATTCGTCAAATTTTCCTGGTTTTACTATGCTGCGTACATTGGCATACAAGAATTTAATAGATTTTTTACTAGTTAATATTTTGTTGTAGCTATCCACCACTTGATAAGATATATTTTCAGTTACACTTAACTTATGATCGTCTGAGCCTGCTGTTTCTTGTAGTTTGTTTGATGAGATTCCACAATTTTAGGAGCTCCTCGAATGTATTTGATACTTAAGTTATCTTCACCACGGTCAGTACGACATTTAATTCTTTTTTGAGATTTTTTAGGTGTTCTTGTTGTTTGGGTGTTTGATCGGAGAATATTTTTATTGTATCGCTTTTGAGGACTTTTCTATTACGCAGTGTGGTTTTAGCTGAGTCCTGCAATTTAAAGCACGCCTTCAATGGACGGATCTTACTGGGGCTGTACCTTCCTAGACGAAATATTTTATCTGGTTCTGGCAGTTCAGCATCAATAGATTGAACAATTTTCATGACTTCACTCTTATCTAAAATCATTCTCTCCTCTGGTTTTTTCGACACTGGTTCTGGGATTCCAACGATAATTATATTTTGGCTTCGCAGTTCCCGGTCGCTTATTTCTGCCATGATATCTTCATGCGTACTAGAAGATGGCGCTGAAGATATAGTAGTTGTTCTTATTAACTTTACCTCAGATTCTAGAGCTTCAATTTTATTCTCTGTTGTTGTAGTCTTTTGGGAAAGATTTGTTATGTCTAACTTCATTGTCTTTTGTTCTTCAGAGAGGTTGTTAGTCGTTAATTTTATGTTTGATATATTCTCTTTGATTGAGGTAATATCTTCTGAAATTTTGTTCATGGATTCTTTCTGATTTATGTTAATATTTGTTAACATCGACATCATCTGCGTTATTTGCTTTCGCATCTCAGCCAGTTCTTCCAGGACCATTTCATTGTCATCAGTTAATTTTCGTTTAATTCTCAGCGCTACTCTGTTGCTATCTGTCGTTTCTGATAGTAGTTTATGGCTTGTGAGATTGGGTTGCGAGTCACTCCGACCCACACCAATGCCACTTCCAGTAGGCGAGTGTCTTACATTCATGATCCGTGGTGAACTAACGTACCTTGTTGGACGACGACGCGTATGCCTGTGTAGAGCGAGCGAAAAAAAATAAGTGCCTGTCCTTTTTCCACGGAAGGGGGTGAGGAGCTGTTACCTCGTCACTTGCTTGAGATGAACGAAAGAACGTCACAATAACCACGCAGGAGAAATAAGCAATTTTAACACTTGGGTCGAGCGTTACAAGTAACAGATTTGCTTGAATATGATTATGGATATTTAAAAACAATTATCGACACGACTACTTTGTACGATGCCCAACGGCTCAATCATATTTAAAACACTTAAAAGTATAGATACGCGATAGTACAATTGGCGGTTTTATCGCTAAAAGCGATCACTTGCAGACAACCTACTCCTACTGAACTCCTTCTGACTCCTACTTTCCGAAATGTATCCGTGCCGATATCTGACCACCTCGAGCTTCTTGGTATCACATTAACTCCGACTCTCAATTTCGGCTCCTACATTCAGTCGAAAGCCCAGTTGGCTGCTAAAAAGCTTGGTATACTCGCAAAGGTGAGGCACTACTTCACACCGGGACAGTTGCTAAACTTGTACTAAGCACAGGTCCGATCGTGTTTGGAGTACTGTTATCACCTCTGGGACGGATCAGCGAAGTAGCAACTTGAAGCGCTGGAACCAATTGAGAGAAGAGCCAAGAAGCTCATAGGCAACGATGAGCTAGTTGATGCAAGGCTCCTTAGTCTGAAGCATCGACGAAAGGTTGCTAGCCTCTCGGTTTTTTATATAGTACATTTCGGGGAGTTTGCGATCCACCATCTCCATTCTATCTACGGATAACCAGACGCTCTGCGGTGCGCCACCGCTATATGGAAGAAACACAAAGCGGTTCTCTTCGACCTTTATTATGCGCACCGCCAAAGAGTGGAACGCCTTGTCAGAGTCTGTGTTTCCAGATAGCTACAACCTGGGTATCTTTAAGTCGCGAGTGAATAGGTTTCTTCTAGGCAAGCGTGTACCATCGTAGACTGCATCATCGCTTACCATCAGGCGAAATCGTGGTCAAACGCAAGCCTATAAAGTATAAAAGAAAATTTAAAAAAAAACCTTTGGTCCTGGCCCTACCTAACTTGTAGTGAGTTGAGATGCATTTTTTAATGAATATTTATCTTAAAGAGGGTGGCCTGGGGGATGCTGGGGAGTGGAGACGCTGTGTTGGCTGAATACTTCTATCACTATCATTACGACCCCATAAAACTTATAGGCAATGGGCTGCGGGACGCTGCTATAGCTGAATATTTTATAGCCCTACCTAACTTGTAGTGGGTTGAGTGGGGCACGCATGCGTTTTTTATGCCTATTTATCTAAATGAGGGTGGCTGCGCGAGCCGATTTATTTTTATGACTAATAATTGCAACCCAATTTATCTTATAAAGATTGGGCTGGTGGATTCTGCGATAGCCGATCTTTTTATGACTCATTGTCTGGCCCCATATGTCTTGCAGTTTGTTGTAGTTAGTTGGTTGGGGGTGACGCTACATAGCTGTAAATTTTTAGTATTCATCATTGCGACCCTACTTATTATATAGAAGGTGGGCTCGGGGATGCTGCGGTATCTGATATTTTTTGACTTATCATATTAATCTATTCATCTTAAAAATACCCCATTTTAGTTAAAGAGCTGCTTTAGCTGAGAGACAGCGGTAACTGGTTTTGACTCAATTTTGGCACTCTATTTAGATTAAGGGAGTGGGCTGGGGGATGCTACGTAGCTGCATTTTTATAGCTATTATTGTGATCTTATTTAACGTGAAGAGTATGGGCTCGGAAAAGCTGCGGTAGCTACAAATTTATTTTGACTTATCACTTCGACACTTAATAAACTTAAAGTGGATACCAGGATGCAGCAGTAGCAGTTTTTTTAGTATCCATCCTTGACCCTATTTATTATTTATTTTTTTATGACTAAACATTATAAATCTTAAAATGATTGGATTGGAGGATGCTGCGGTAGTTGGATTATTTTTTATGGCTTATTGTTGCGGCCCTTTCTGACTTGTAGTGAGTTGTTTAGAGGTCACTGCGGTAGCTGTAATTGTGTATGATTCATCACTGCGACCCTTTTTCATTGAAGAGAGTGTGCTGGCAGATGCTGCGGTAGCAGATTTTTTTTTATGGCTTTGCTATTGCACCTATATCTAAAATGCAGACAATGGGCTGGGCTCACTATGATGGCTGAATTTTCTATAGCTCACAATTGGGTTAATATTAAATATAAAGGAAGTGGACTACCTACAGGACGCTTATGTAGCTGAATTTTTATATGAATTTACCTATTAAATGGATTAGGAGAAAAAATACATCTCTATTTCTACGTATTTATATCTACACTAACCTTGGCATGAAGGCGTACCAAAGATTATAAAAACTGATTTATGAGATAAAAAGTAACATTTATGTTAATTTGGTAATTAATAAACTAAACTTTTACAAAGTATAAACTCAATCCGATCAGTAGTTTTGTCGTGAAGGGGTAACAAACTAACGGCGCTTTAGTGGTAATCTGAATCATCTCATTAATTTCAACCCTGATGTTACAGAGCCCGGTAGCATAATTAGATAATGCATTCTCGTATCAAGAGGAAGGTTGCGGGTTAAAGTCCCGTCTAGGCTTAAAAAATTAAGAGATAGTTTTTAAAATCTTGGAGTTTTCTGTATGTGTTCGAATAACATTATAATAAAAATACTGTTTGAAATAAGCAACGCGACATATCTTGTCAATGTACTAAACTGCAACGTTTGATATTGAGCAAGTCAAAAACTGTATAAGTTTTCCTGTAAATGGAGCTAACGGCGCTTTAGTCGTAATCTGAATCATCTCACTAATTTCGACCCTGGCGTGATAGAGCCCGGTAGCACAGTTGGATGGTCATTCTCATATCAAGAGGAAGGTTGCGGATTCAAGTCCCGTCTAGGCTTGACATTTTTTGAGATGGTTTTAAAATCATGCGGCAACAAAGACCTAAATCATTTTCCTATAGAAACGTTGACACACCATTGTTATCCCACGGGAACTGATTTATGGAATAAAATGTAGCATACTTATGTGTTAATCTAAGTTATAATTTACGTACATAACAATTCGCATCAAGATTGGTTCAGCCGTTACGACGCTATTGAATAACAAACAAATAAACGAACATCCAAACTTTCACATTTAAAATATTAGTGTGATTCACTCCTGGCTTCCTGGCTTCATGATCAGACCCTGGTAGAACATGGTATATGTACATTTACCGTCATACATAGCAAACAAATAATTTAAAAGAAGAGTTCGTTTGAAGAGGTTAACGAACTTCGATTTACTATCTCACTGGTAAAGTGAAGTACCTACCTACCTATTTAAGATTTTGTTTTTTTATGTGATCGTAAAAGAACCCAAAAATGACCGTTCTACTCTTATTCATTAAGGAATTCTGTTGATCACCTGTTCGCTCCATTATCCCTGATCCTCAAAACAAACATAAAAAATAGCCTATTCATTTTATTTATGACGACATTTAAAACGATACCACACTCAATTTTTTCATATAAGAGGTCTTATTTGACCTTTAAAATATTTAAAATTTCCTGAAAATATTTAAAATTTAGCAACTACTACACAAACTAACTTTTACTACCTATTTTGAAATACTCTGAAATCTGGCTAAAAAAATGAGATTTGGTTGGCAAACAAAGTGGTTCTGTGCCATTTTGCAGGATTTTTTTTGAAAGCGCTGAAATATCTACTTGTTTATTTTATTAGAGAAATCTACATTTAAAATTGGATCGGTCTACTAATAACGGTACCTGAAATATAGACTATTTTTGTTTTATTTTATGCTCTTAATTTGGACCCCTTGGGGTGCGAATGTCAAAAAATCATTTCTTAGTCCTCTCGCACACCCTAAAAAGAGCACACCCTCTGTATTTAAAGTCTCTAGGATCAGCGGTTTAGGCTGTGCGTTGATTTTTAGTCAGTCTGTCAGTCCTGTAACGATTGTTTAATATATTGATGATGATATTGATGGTAAAGAGCGGTCTATTTCCCCGTCTTCAGACGCTGATAGTCAATTGTATCGTGAAACCTCTCGCAGAAACAATTTTATAGAACCCAAACTCGATACATCTACTGTTATCCATTAAAGAGTTCTGTAGTTTCCTTCTAGGCTCCATCATCAGACCCTGGTGGTCTTACCCTGATAAAACGTTTCATTATTTACCTATAAAAAGCATTTATGCAAAGTTATACGTTCGTAAATGCAAATGACATTGTTTTAGAACAAACTACAACATCCCTTTTCAACCCTATGGGGGTGGTTTTCAGATAAAATTACTATCCCATGTTTCATTATGTACCTTGCTTAGTATTTATGTAAAGTTTTAAGTCTATTAAACCTAGAAATAACGTTTTGCCATACTAAGTTCATCACCTTTTTCACCCACCCAGGGGATGAATTTTGAAAAATAAAATAATACCGTTTCTCTTATTTTTGTTGAAGAATATGTTCGCCAAGTTTCAAGTTGATAAACCCATGAACCACGGTTTTTCATACAACCGTAAAAACCTCTGTTGTTCCCCTTAGGAGATGAATTTCCAAAAATCCGTTCGTAGTGTTCACTTTCACACCACAAAGAACATACCTTCCAAATTTCAAGTCTCTAGGACCAGCGGTTTGAGCTGTGCGTTGTCTATATGTCAGTCAGTCAGGACAACGATTCTTATATATTAGATTACAAGATGTTACACGTATTCATTCTTGATTGATAATGCCAACTTCTTTAAAATTTTCGAAGCTGTTGTAAAATAAGTAGGTATAGGTAGGTACTCTACAATGAAACGAAATAATTATAACGACAGGTAATCTTTATTTATTTATTTAATCAAAATCTGGTGAGTCGTGTCTGTCACTCGATGAGCTTTCCCCAACATTTATTATAAGTTCCTGCACCACTTCTATAGTATCTTCAACATCTGAAAACTAAATGACATTATAATCCGACTCATTTTGGTGTACCACAATTTCGGTTACACTGCCCAAACAATTGAGTACTTTTGAAATGGCGTATTATTTGCAATAATCGTAACATATTTAATAGATTTTATGAAAATATAGTGGCTTCAATGGGATAAAATTATACTCACATGTGAAAAGAAATATTATCTGCTCGGCCACTATAGCTTTTACAAAATAATACGGCTCACTTCGTCATTTTTTTCACTATGTTTTGTCCTCGAGAACTAAAGTCACACTGATAAGACAATTTCGTTTACTATGGCAAAAGGACCGAGTTCGTGGCAAGAGGGGTAAAGGCGAAAACGGCCGAGTTGCACGTCCAGTGAAGTCCATGCTTTTAAGTTCTGTCGTTTCCATATTTTCCGGCAATTTTGAATTTGGAACAGTTCTATATTTGATTGTGTTTAAATTTTGAATCTCAAAACAGTTGAAAGTATTAGGATTAATGCTATTGTTTAGTCACAGCGTCGATTGGAATATGTCAGGTCACGTAGGAAAATTAATCATTCTAAGGAAAATGTTCGTGCAATAATTTTCTACAACTTTAAAAGAGGCCTGACACGGCTTCAGTGTTTTTAAGAGCTAACATCTGTGTTCAGTGATGAAGCTCCATGTAAAGAATCCATCTTATCGCAAAAAACGGTCGACGGTGATTTCATTAGTTTTAAGCACGTTACGCGTCCCGTGAAGTCCGTGCATAAAAGGCATGCCAGTTATTATGTCATAAAAAAAGCTTTAAGAGTAGATAAAGTGGATCTACACTATATATCGACGAAGCGTTTAGGGATAGAATTTGAGCAATTGTAAGAGTAATTATTAATTTAATTACTTTGATAATCATCATTTGTGCTATTATTATTGGTAAGATTGGTGTTCACAGCTGGGCAAAGGTCTCCCATCTTTCCATTTTCTTTATTTTTGATTTGATCATTTTCTAGTTAGGGTTCCGTACCCAAAGGATAAAACGGGACCCTATTACTAAGACTAAAATTGACGTTTCAAAGTGATCCTTGCGATTTTAATAAATAAAAAGATTTTGATTTTTAATCCTCATGGATATCGCTCTGAACTCAGGGAGCGGTATCCGGACTCCTACTGGCTAAACCTCCACGGCGTTCTTCCTCTCGGTTTATACCGGGGACACGGGAACAGAGAACAAAGAACGTTCCGCGACCCCGGTGGCATTGGTCCGCTTTTGCGGGCCCAATCTCTCAGGGCCCAGCGTTCTCATTTGAGAGGCGCATGGATATTTGTGCTCCGCCATCATCTCTACTAACTATATACAACGGTATATAGTTAGGATATATAGATCAGGTAAGTCCTGACTCAACAAAAAGATCTGTGTCCTTTTTCCAGTTGTTTCTTTAACCTTAAAAGACATAATAACTCGAAAAATTACTTTTTAGATATCCGTGCCCAAAGACTTAAACGGGACCCTATTACTAAGACTCCGCTGTCTGTCTGTCTGTCCGTCTGTCACCAGGCTGTATCTCATGAACCGTGATAGTTAGTTGAAATTTTCACAGATGATGTATTTCTGTTGCCACTATAAGAGCAAATACTAAAAACATAATAAAATAAATATTTAAGGGGGGCTCCCATACAACAAACGTGATTTTTAAGATTCCGTACCCAAAGGGTAAAACGGCACCCTATTACTAAGGCTCCGCTGTCTGTCTGTCTGTCTGTCCGACTGTCACCAGGATGTATCTCATGAACCGTGATAGTTAGACAGTTGAAATTTTCACAGGTGATGTATTTGTTGTAGGTATATGATGTATACGTTGCCCCTATAACAACAAATACTAAAAAACAGAATAAAACAGATATTTAAGGGGGCTCCCCTACAATAAAGGTAATTTTTTTGCTGTTTTTATAGGTAATGATAAGGAGCTCTTCGTGCGCGAGTCTGACTCGCACTTGGCCGATTTTTTTGGACGTTTTTGCTCGATATTGACAACGGCAACAGGTAGACGCTTGAAATATTCACAGAATACTTAATTATATTATTCACTTTAAAAATAAATAATTATATTACAATAAAATTAATATTTAAGTGGGGCTCCCATACAACAAACGTGATTTTTATGCCGTTTTTATTTTAATGGTACGGAACCCTTAGTGCGCGAGTACGACTCGCACTTGGCCGCTTTTATCAAAACCCATCACGGATGACTTGTAGGTAGGGGTACTTAGAATTTTGTACATATATTTCTATGAAATAAAGAATTCAATAGGTAAATAAATAAACTTATAAAGCTGACTGAATCACGCACCCTCAAAAGAAATGTTCTCCTGCTTTAGAAAACTCTACGTACAAGAGTTGAAAAAAGAAGTCCTACAAATACTTTCAATGAAAATGGTAACAGAAGAAACATTTAATTAACTTTTCTTTCATTTTGTTAGTTAGCTCGGTACAAAAGCTTTGCAATAACACGTGACAATAAATAAATACCTGAAAGTAATAAGACGTGAATTGCCTGGTTGCACAGTTGGTTAGTGCGTCCTTGTATCAAGAGGAAGGTCGCGGGTTCAAGTCCCGTCTAGGCTTGGAATTTTTGAGATGATTTTAAAAATCTTGGAATTTTCCGCATGTGTTCAGATAACACTATAAATAAAAATACTATTTGAAATAAGCAACGTGACATCTCTTGTCAATGTCCTGAACTGCAACGTTTGGCATTGAACAGGTACAAAGAACTATATAAGTTTTCCTGTAGATGGAGCTAACGGCGCTTTAGTCGTAATTCTGAATCATCTCACTAATTTCGACCTAGACGTGAATTGCCTGGTTGCACAGTTGGTTAGTGCGTCCTCGTATCAAGAGGAAGGTCGCGGGTTCAAGTCTCGTCTAGGCTTGGAATTTTTGAGATGATTTTAAAAATCTTGGAATTGTCCGCATGTGTTCGGATAACACTATAAATAAAAATACTTACTATTTGAAATAAGTACCTACCTACCTCCCTATTTATTGTACCTTACGGGCACATAGCTTCACGAACTGACGGCCGTTGGGGCAGAAAAGGATCTCGAGTCCACGCACTTGAAAGCGCAGTGTAGGACGGCAGGAACCACAGCAGGTACCTACGTTTAGAGTTTTATTTATCTGCTATAATTTAACGCAATGAAGAAAAAGCTCCCCACAATAACGGTATCTAATTTGCCGCTGAAGGAAGCCGTACGTAGAAGCCGTGCAAGTACATCGATTGAGTCGCTTTCAAAGTTAAGCCCAGCTTTCGAGGGGAGCTTTCCTAATGTTCATATGGCTAGATGAATTATTATTGTCTGTTCAGTTTGTATCTAAACGTCGTATGTATAATTATTAGAAAATATAGAGGTAATTAATTAATTTACAGGCCCCCATCGTCCTTCGATCCAAATAAATTCAATCAATAGGTCAACGGCTGATCTGCTAGGCTCATCAAGTTACAAACTAGACCATATAAAGTGCGTAGAGACGCCCGAAGGAGTCAGTCTAGATTTGGTGATACGATGCGATACGTGCGAATATTTCGGTGTGTTTTATTGTGCAACAAAGGTGTGAATCAACGTATTGTGATTAAGATCGGTATACTAGGCTACACTAGAACTTACAATTTTATTCTGACACTTTGTAATTAGGTATGCCATCTATTTGTAAATAGAAGAACTAATTCTGTATTTGTAAGAGACGAAAAAGCACAGCGCCATCTATTGCTATGTGGGGGTTTTCAACGTTATTCAAAAGATGGCGCACGTCTAGTTTCACGGACATATTTCTATAACTACTAACAGATGGCGTTGCTCTGTTTTATGACGATTAACCATGGAAGTATTATGTACTACCAGAGACTAGTAATATCAATAGACTGTCAATGTCCTTATAAGAAATCGTAGCCCGCAAAAAGCTCAAAATCCCGTATTATTTGTAGATGGCGCTGTCCCATAGCCTGGAAACTTTCATAGCGGCCATTGCACCCCACAAATAAAAATAAACTTCCACTAAACACACCAAAATATTACAATATTTTTTAACATATGTAATATTATCCATAAAATAACATTTAACGATTTTATTTTATATTGATGATTTACCACTTTCATATGCTTAATCACAGATGGCGTGGGAAGGTAGCACATCGTTTTTACCTAGATGGCGCTTAACACAAAATTAACACAAAGTCCGAAACAAAGGGAACGAAAGAGAACCGTGAACTGACTGACATTGACAGCCGGGAAGCAAGCAAAGTCACGCTTTTTGTACCTAATTTTGTTACATGCTGTGTTGCCAAACCTCACTTCTCAAAAGTCGCGACTAGTAAGTCGATATTTTGTGCATATTGTGTACGTATTGAGTTCATTATTTTAGTAGTTATGTTTCCAGTTCAAATTAATAGAACGTATTATCTTGTAGTAGGTATGCATTTGCCGGGTACTTACAAATTAATTTTATATTCTTTCAAAAAGTGTTCTACTTATCTGTACATCACTATAAATATGTATTCTTATTTTACAAATATGTAGGTATTTCCGCATTTAAGTGATAATGGTACGATCATAGACGTATGTAATGAATAAAAGATATCTATCCTTTCCTGTCCTAAAAAATCCCTATTTTGACGGAAACTTTCATGTTCTGGCAATTCTGAGAAAATATGCGCAAATCTCTAAAAATTGCTAGAGACTAAAGTTTTAACGAAACTGAAGAGCGGCAACCTCGCACAACATAAAGGTCACAACGTCGCAATAATATTATCGCGCACGTGTAATTGGAAATAGCGCCATCTATTTTTCTTCGTACCACTATGAGCGGTAGTACTAAAGGTTGGCATATATTTAACGATTTGTAACTCTTAGCGACATCTCGCGTCCTAGCAGGTAATCAAATATCGAGTTACATTATCTTGTTTGAGACTGTCAGTCTATTTAAATTATATTGGTCTGTGGTACTACGTACAACGTTGTATGTAGTTTAACTTCCATGCGATTAACAAAGGAAGATTGACAACCTGTTATTTTCCGAGAAACTTGAAATAAATAAAAATAACTTTGATACCTACATACATAGTAACGAAGTGAGATTGTTTAGACAAGTTTTAATAATCTGTCTCAGAGATTTTGGCATAGATATATTTTTTGGCGGCTTAACTCCAGACAGCGCTATCTAATACGCTAGTAGGGACAAGTTTTTTTTTATATTATCGAAAATTAAAACCTCTCAGTGCAAACGGAGTCATGTCTCTATGGGTTGTTTTACAAATAAAAAATGCCTAAGTACATAGGTATTACACATTAATACGTACTAAAATCAGATAATTAATAATCCAAATAGTCCAAAAATTGAATAAAGATAAATGAGGAAGTTAGGAACAAAAGGTGACATTTACATATTTTTAGTTTTTTCAGTAAATTGAGAAAATAAACAACTAACCACTACCGTTTTTGAATGAAAATGTTACTATTTGTTCTGGGCGCAGATATTTAGATTGATTTTTCTATGAAACAAGTCACTTTTTGAACTTGATCTTTATAGATAATGATAAAACTCAACCTTTTGAGTCGGATAAAAAAAGAGTGTGCTTTAGACTGAAGCAAAACGTAATTTTAAAATATTAATCTATAAAATTGTTGAATTACAAAATTGTCCACACGTCTGTAGGTCGATCAGTTCATTCATCAGACAGACGCAACTCGCACTCGCACATTAACGTTTAAAATTATACGAAACGTAACACTCTCTCTTTCTATCTTCACTAACTTATATCTCCCTCTCAACTTCCGTTCGCAATTTTCTTAACGCATTCACCAGCTTACTCCCCAAGTCAAGCGTGCGTAAAGAAGTTTTACTCGAAAAATAAATGTAAAACTTATGTATTTCGAAACAGCAAATGGATTTATATGAAAATGTGTGCTTTGAATATTTGTTGAAGTAGCTAATGCTAGAGCATAGGTACATATCCGAATGCAACTATAATTAAATAAAGAATGAATTTGGCGTGCAAGTGCCAAGCGTGTTTGTGTTTTCCTTTTAGGTATATCTTTGGCACTGTATAATTTAATCGAGTTAACAATTATTGTATCTATTACTGGCCCTAAAATAAAACTATTTTGATTTGTATACCAACAGTCGTCAGATAAGTCGCTAAACCATTTTTGACGTTAAATCTTTTTTTGTCGCTAATTATTTCCAGAGGCACTTGAAATAAAAAACAAACATGCGTTTGTCTAACTAACAAAACGTGAGATTCCTAGAGACAAATTTAGATTTGTGTCTTTGAGATTTTACCCATATTTTTGGCGGCCGGCTGAGACGCAGGAGGTAGTGGGTTCGATTCCCGCCGCGGATCAAATGTTTACATGATCGACAGATATTTGTTACGGGTCTGGTTGTTTCTTTATATATTTTATTTATGTATTTACAAAAAAATATATAAGTATTCTATCAGTTAATCTGGTTCCCATAGTAGGTACAAGCTCTGCTTAGTTTGTGGCTAGATAGCGTTGTCTGAAATGTCCAGCAATATTTATTTATATTTATTTGACAGCGCCATCTATTACGCTAGTTGCAACTAGTTTTTTTTAATCGAACTGTAAAACTCTCATTGTAAGAAAGGAAAGGAAGCCTTTGGCCCTGCAGTGGCAAAGTACAAATTACAGATTGGGAAATAATGGATTTTTTGGGTGCATTATAACGTTGTGGTTTAGAATTAGACAGAATTATTAATCATTCATTTATTTCAGATTTAAAATAGTTACAAAATTCAATAATGCTAACACAATAAACAAATAAAATGCATAGAATACATTTATCCAGCTATCTAAGTTTAACAACTGAAACCCGACTACATAACTATGTCGATAGTAGTCTTTTGGCCGGTTTCTATATCCGAAATACGAGGCGTTTTTGCTACGAATGGTTAGTAAAGTAACGAGGCGTATGTCAAAAGCGTTCCTATAAAATTTAAAATCAACCGATGTATACGATTTGTAACCCACAACATATTATCGAATCGATTGACACCTCATTCATTGGCGCTACAATGGAACATACATCCATAGACTGCCAAAAACATAACCCTTCCTTTTGGCTTTGCTGTAATCGGCTAAAAATTAATAATACAGAACGTTCAATCAAAATCATTAAATGAGGGTATTTATACATTTTGCATCAAAATTACATACCTACCTTCTTACATTATAAAATTATGCTTAAACATCACATTATTTTCTTGTATACATTTGCGTAAATTAAATTAAACCTTTATATTACAAGAAATAACAGACCAATTTTATTTTTCTCTGATTAATTATGCTGTAATAGTAATTAAGTCATTCTAAAATTACTTGTGCACTGAACTTTTTTTCAATAGACAGTTCGTCATACTGTGGTGTAGCCATAATCGGGCTTTTACTTTTATAAAATTAATGGGGAAAAAAAGTGTGCTTTAGACCACAGTACACAGAACTGAAGTAAAACTTCTTTTTCAACATATTATTTTATGAAATGGTTCAATTACAAAATTGTCCACACGTCTGTAGGTCGATCCGTTTAAGATAATTCTGGACAGACGCAACTCGAACTCGCACATTAATGTTTAAATATATACGAACCGTAACTCTCTCTCTTTTTATCTTCACTAACTTTTATCTCCCTCTCAACTTCCGTTCGCACTTTTCGTAACGCATTCACCAGCTTACTCCCCAAGTCAAGCGTGCGTAAAGAAGTTTTACTTCAGTTGTTCAGTTCTTGATTGTGGCTACAACTGTAATGTACTGTACTGTGACTAGGGAGTGTAACAATTCCGCCAATGTCGATGTCACGATATTTTCCTAGACTTATTAGGAGATAGTGTAGGTCAAGAATATGACCGGTATTCTGGAAAAACCCTTGATAATTCTAAAACTAAAGAGACAACACATTTTAAAAAACAGCACAATATTAGTTGTTAGTACTATTATAGATAATGTGGGTTAGGTAGTGAGCTAGTAAGTAATATGTAATATATACATTTACAACCTAATGTTGTTATCATTTATAAATTTACATAAAATATAATTAATTAAAGGGGAAAAGGTAAGGGTTAATAAACATTTAAAGGAAGTGGGACGAGGGATTTTAGGAGGAAGGTTTCATAGAGGGAACGCCGCAATCTATGACAGTCGAAGAATACCAAGTTATACTTTAAAAAAAACGAAAATTACCAAATACCATATCAATCCCGGTCTCTGGGCTCAGCTCTTTGTGGCCTTCCTGGCTTGTGGCAGGCTCTTCGGAGCTTTTCGTGGGTCTATCTCGCGGCGCGGTGTAAGCGGCCGCGTCTTGGCGTGACGCTGGTCTTAGTTGTTGATATTTTCTTTTGTGATCTTCGCCGGTGACGTCGCTAATGATCAGTGAAGTCGTTGAAGGCGAAGAAGAAGTCGGGGGTCCAGGAGCTCTCGGGGTAGTGGACACCACGGTCATTGGTGGTCTGGTGGGTCCAAATACCACTGCCAAATACGTAAATGTCACATTTTGTTTAACCTCCTCAAATGTCATGTCAAGTGTGACATAATATTTTTTCGTAAAATAAACTGGCAACTCTGATTTGAAAACGTCATATTTTTCTTGTCGCAAAAATTTCAGTCTAATTTTCGTTTTTCTTCATACGTCCAATAAAATAGTGTTAAATACCAACAAAGTCGTTAAAAAACATTCATTTCAAGTCGTTGCAATGTTTTAAAAAGTACCGGAATTGTGGTGAAAAATTTGGAGTGTTTTGTGCGAGGCCTGCTGCTTCGATGAATAATGTCGCTGAGGTCGAAGGCTCTGGCGCTGGTGGAAGTGCTCCTGAGGGTGCCGCCGCTGTTTGTGGTGGATGAGTTCCTGAAGATCAGCTTGGGGCTGCCGATGACGACGGACGAGATCGCAGCCCTCAGCAATACCACTATTATTGATAACGCGGACTCAGAGGCTATCTACTATGATGCTAATTTCTACAACGCTTTTGCCGTCTCATTCTGCATATTCCTTACGTGTTGCTTAGGTGAGTTTCTTCCTCGCGTTGTTGCGCCATCGGTTGGTATCTAGCCTTTCATTTTGTTTCTCAAGACCCTGTATTTCAAAATTGTCTATGTGTTTATAGATTGTCATAATGTGGAATCAACATTAACTCTGCTGTACTGATAAAACTACTTTGTTTACATTAGTTACAATTTTTCAAACAGATTATATATATTTAAAAGTAGCTTAGTTTTCCCCCTCTTTTAATTGGCAAAAGGTAAAGACAGCGGAATTGTAGCTAAACTTTGCTGAGGCTTGATTGTTATGTTTACTTTTAATTATTTGGGAAGATAAACAGTCATACATAGTGCTAGTAGTTACATTAATAAATGCATGACCCACGACATTAATTTAACATTATTAATTATTTTACCAACCATCCTACTAATATTTATAAATGAAAAAGTTTGTATGTATGGATGGTTGTTATTCTTTCACACCAGAACCGCTGAACCAATTTTTTTTTTTTTTTTTTTTTTTTTTTTTTTTTTTTTTGTTATTTGTGGGGAAACAGGCTTACGGCCCACCTGATGGTAAGTGGTCACCGTCGCCTATTGACACCGGCAACACCCGGGGTATTGTCGATGCGTTCCCTACACTGAAGAAACTTTAGATGAAATTTGGTATGTACGTAGATTATAATCTGGTTTAACACATAGGCTACTTTTTATTGGCAGACCACGCATGTGAAGCTGCTGGCAACAGCTAGTATATCAATAAAGTAAAGTACAGAATAAGTGGGTAGAGGATACCTACATTATACCCATCATCAGCTGCTTGAATGCCAATCGGCCAATCGGCCAGGAGTTTCAATATGGCTCTTAAAAATGGAAATATGAATGAAAGTAGGTATGGTCTAATTAAATAAAGAATTTAAGAAGGAACTAGCAGATTGATGTCCGTGAAGTTTATGAATGTCATGGACCATCTAATTAGGTAAACTAACCTCATAGGCTACAAAGGCTAAGAATTATATTTTATTGTCTTTATACTGGAATTCTTAATTTATCAGTCTGTTATTTGAATCTTCTTCTATCGATATGTATACCTTTTAATTCATATTCTATCGATACATATCTTACAGAAATATTTAACTGCAGCCCTCAATTAAGAATTAACTATTAAGTTTTATGCTACATCAGTGATTCATAAAATCATTTTAAAACATCAATTTTAACACCACTCTGTGGCTAGGCTAGGCACAAAGCTAGGCAAGCTTTGGGCCAGAAACAATTTTAAAAGTTAATTGTTAGATGTTTATCTTTAGACTGTAGGGAACCCTTCGTGCGCTAGTCCGACACGAACTTGGCTGGTTTTTTTTTTATGTTGTTTGCTATCACAATTTCATTGTACCTTTTCTCTATTTGTTTCATATGTAATTGTATTGTATACTAATGTCAAATAGAAAACTGTCTAAAAAAATTGCTTGCACTTTAATCGGTCAGGCAAAACAAACATACAAAATGTATTGGCATGATCCCTGATGAGTTAAGGGGGTTCAATTTCTATACAAATGTTCATGTGAACGTGTTTATAGGAATAGAACTATCTTAACACAAAATAATAAACATAGACAAACTTATCACACTATTTAAAAAATAAAACATACGCTGCCATACTCTTTCGATCTACCTATAATAATCCCATAAGAAGATATGCCACACAGGAGTAGTCAAAGGCAAGTCCAAACATTATGCTAGGCTGTCTGTCTATACTATATACTGTTCTAATTAGTTATTGAATTACTCAATTCTAAATTTACAAATTGATATTTATTATGTAAATTTGGAATTGAGTAATTCCAATAACTACTATCTTGATCATTGAATGTAGGTAACACATTTTGAATTTATTATGTTTGACATAAATATAATAAATAAATATTGCTGGACATTTCACACCGCTCTTTCTAGCCCCAAACTAAGTAGAGCTTGTACTATGGAAACCAGATAACTTTGTTTGTTGTAGATACATAGATATAATATATAGAAAAACATCCAAACCCGGACCTAATATCTGTAGATTATGCAAACATTTGTTCCGCGGTGGGTATCGAACCCGAGACCTCCTGCGTATCAGCCGGCTATTCTCCCACAGCGCCACGGAGGTCGTCATAGTTTTATATTTTATATTAAATAAGTGTCATGAATGGTAAACGTCTTTGAAAATGGTGTGGTATTAATAAGTATTTTGTGTGGTATCAATTATAATTCAAAAGTATCATTTGAATTGCTAATCAGCTCAACTTCATGAAACGTAGTGGGCTTATTGGGTTAGTCGCAGGTTGACATGCTTGGTGAAGGTTCAATTCTCACCCCAGATAATGATAGAATACTCTTTTCACTATAAACCAGATATGATTTCTGAGTTTTTGAGTGTCCTCCTAATATTTCAGCACATGCAAAAAAAACACAAAAAAGTGATCATAATCAAGAAAATAATATAAATGCTGGACAATTCACACAGCACCATCCAGCCCCCTATCAGAACTTGTACTATGGGAACCAAATAACTGATAGAATACTTTTTTTTATTTTTAACCTATACTTTCCCACTGCTGGGCATAGGTCTCCCCCATGTTCCTCCATACTTTTTTTTATTTTTAACCTATACTTTCCCACTGCTGGGCATAGGTCTCCCCCATGTTCCTCCACATCTCACGATCACTCGCCATGTCCCACTAGCCATCTAGGTATGCATCGAGGTCGTCACGCCAACGCTTCCTCGACCTGCCCCGGCTTCGGCGCCCATCTGCAGGCACCCATTGTGTGACGACTGTTGCCCATTTGTCTGTCACTATACGACTGACGTGACCCGCCCAGTCCACTTCAGCCTGGCAGTCTTGTCGCCAACATCTGCGATGCCGGTCTACGCGCGCAGTGTGGTATTGCGGATCCTGTCGATTCTCTTAACCCCTAACACGCTGCGTTCCATGGCTCTGGCAAACCTTGAGTTTGGACTTTTGTGATTCTGTCAATGACCAAGTTTGGGCACCATATGTTAGAACGGGCAGAATACACATGACAATGGAAGGTCTCCCTTCATTAGCGTCTTTATGGACCAGAAGCTCCTCCAGGCATTTTCGATGTGGCGGTCGACCTCTTTATCTTGCCTGTTTTCGAAGGAGACAATCTGGCCCAAGTAAATGTACTAGAAGTACACTACTATGTACTATTGTAGTAGAATACTTTATACTTTTTTTTTTGTAAATACATACTTATAATATATAGAAAAACATCCAGACCCGGAACCAAATAAAACGTTTCAGGTTAGTGTGTTGTAGTATATATATATTGAAACTCATAGACCTGTACTTCAGATATTTATAATTTTTTCCTTAGAAGCTGTTTAAAACTGATGCTTGCTTCTCGATTCCTCCTTAAACGGCTTCCTGATCCTGACATTCCAGTATGAGGATTTAAGTATGTGACTGTTAGGTATTTATTAAAGTACTATTTAATACTCCCTGTATAGTTGTTTGTCTCAAAATATCATATCTTATAAAATAGCAGAAACTAAAAAGTGCATTGTTAAGTTTTGAACCTCAATTCAGCAAAAATATTATAAATAACAATAGGCACATAGATTCAAAAGATTATAAATAAATAATAAATATTTCTGGACATTTCACACAGCGCTATCTAGCCCCTAATTAAGCAGAGCTTGTAATATGGGAACCAGATACTGATAGAATACGTATATACATTTTTTTTGTAAATACATAGATATAATACCTAGACAGATCATAAGTATTGTCACACAGTAAAAACTTTTCTTTTAGAATGCTGGCCACAAAAAAGTTTATAGAATTCGAATTGTTCATGAAAATAAAAATGTATACGGTTTAGAATTTTACTCATTTTTAAATATGGAGTGGACGCTTAAAGAAGACCGTGTTGCAGTTATTGCGTTGCACCGTTGCGGTTACGCGCCAATTCAAATTTTTGTCATACTGAAAAATTTTAATATAACCAAAAGATTCGTTTATCGCACCATCAAACGATACAATGAAGACTCTAGTGTAGATGACATGTCAAGAAGTGGTCGCCCTCGGTCTGTTAGGACTCCAGCAGTGATAAAAGCTGTGAAGGCGCGAATTCAAAGAAATCCCAAACGTAAGCAGAAACTGTTGGCCCTTCAGATGGGGTTAAGCAGAACCACGGTGAAAAGGGTGTTAAATGAAGACTTAGGGCTTCGGGCATATCGAAGAAAAACAGGACATCGTTTGAATGCTCGTCTAATGGACCTGAGACTGAAGAGATGCCGCGCTTTGTTGAAGCGGTACGCGGGAAAAAAATATCGGGAAATTCTTTTTTCGGATGAATAAATTTTTACCGTAGAAGAGAGCTACAACAAACAAAACGATAAGGTGTACGCACACAGTAGTGAAGAAGCGAGCAACCGTATTCCGCGTGTCCAACGAGGTCATTTTCCATCCTCGCTCATGGTATGGTTAGGAGTTTCTTATTGGGGCTTAACAGAGGTACATTTTTGTGAGAAAGGTGTAAAAACGAATGAATGAATGAATGAAATACTCTTTATTGCACACCAAATAAAAATACAATAATGGAAATAAACAATAAATAAAGGTACAATGGGCGGTCTTATCGCTAAAAGCGATCTCTTCCAGACAACCTTTGGATGGACAAACAAATTTGACAAAAAACGAATACAGTTGTGTATCAAAATACAGTCCTGACGAACCTTGTGGAACCTGTTTCTCATACCATGTTCAATAACAGGCACTGGGTATTCCAACAAGATTCGGCGCCAGCTCATAGAGCGAAGAGCACACAAGACTGGCTGGTGGCGCATGAAATCGACTTCATCCGGCACGAAGACTGGCCCTCCTCCAGTCCAGATTTGAATCCGTTAGATTACAAGATATGGCAACACTTGGAGGAAAAGGCGTGCTCAAAGCCTCATACCAATTTGGAGTCACTCAAGACATCCTTGATTAAGGCAGCCGCCGATATTGACATGGACCTCGTTCGTGCTGCGATAGACGACTGGCCGCGCAGATTGAAGGCCTGTATTCAAAATAACGGAGGTCATTTTGAATAAACTTTAGTTTCATAAGAATCTATGTTTTATTAAGTTCATTTTAGTATATAAATGGTTACATAATGAATAAACTTGTTTCAATTATTTTATATTAAACATGTGACAGAATTTATGACCTGACTAGGTATATAGAGAAACTACCAGATCCGGAACAAATATCTGTAGATCGTGCAAAACATTTGTTCCGCGGCGGGAATCGAACCCGCTACCTCCTGCGTCTCAGCCGGCTATTCGCCCACTGCGCCACGGAGGTCATCAAAGATTAGCTGATTATTGTTGTACGGTCAGAAATTATACCTACTTACAAAATATGTTTAAAAATCGAGCACTAAACAAAATGAATCTAGAATGTTTCTTGTTATAGCTGGTTTTGGACTTAAGAACTTCATTATACATATACGGTCTAGACACTAGTTCCGGCAGATGTAGGATGATTGAAATATTGACGATTTGGGAATTGGACGATTTTGATGCTTAGATGTTTCTCACATCTTAGACTTTCAAGTTAGACAAGTAAATTACTTAATAAACTTTTAAATTTATTTGCTCATGCAAATAATCATCTATTTAAAATCGGTCGTTTGTGTTGGAACCTGGTATTATTTGAATATTGTATGAAACAGTTACATAATGTGACAGTCTCTTTGCAGTGTACCTAACCTAACCAGAGTTGTTAGATTTACTCAATTGCAAAATCTTTATTTGCCAAAATGTAAGCGAGGTTTAATTTTATGGTCAGTGAGTTCATTTTTAGGGTTCCGTATCCAAAGGATAAAACGGGACCCTATTACTAAGACTCCGCTGTCTGCATGTCCGTCTGTCACCAGGCTGTATCTCATGAACCGTGATAGTTAGACAGTTGAAATTTCACAGATGATGTATTTCTGTTGCTGCTATAACAACAAATACAGAATAAAACAGAATAAGAAATATATTTAATGGGGGCTCCCATACAACAAACGTGATTTTTTTCGCTCGATATTGATAACGGCAACAGGTAGACGCTTGAAATATACACAGAATATTTAATAGTATATTCACTTTTAAAATAAATAATTAAATTAAATTTATATTTAATGGGGGCTCCCATACAACAAACGTGATTTTTTTCCAATTTTTTTCTTTCTCCAATTTTACGATAACAGGTATTATAGATAATGGGTAAGGAAACCCTTCGTGCGCGAGTCCGACTCGCGCTTGGCCGGTTTTTTCCCATTGTAGAAACCAATGTCGGACAATGGTTACGTCATTTGTTTAGATTACTTTCGTGTTTTTCCAAAAGTATTTAACTAGCTTATTTTAACTTGTTTTATGGTAGGTATAAATTAAATTAATTGTTTATCGTAAAATTGGTGAAAATTTGGAATGCCCTGCCCCATGAAGTTCGCGCTAGTCCGTCGTTTAACATTTTCAAACGGAAAGTTAAAGAGCACTATCTTTCTCTGTAATTTTATTTTATTGTAGGTATATATTTATTTTTGTATATATTAGTCTATTGTTTTATTTATTATATTCATTCATTTTATTACTTTCTTTTGGTATATTTCGTTTTATTTGTTTAAGATATATGTACATATTTATGATTCTTGTACACGCACCTACCTTTAAAATCATCTCTCTTTATAGCCTCAAAGGTTTGCTGGAAGAAAACTCTTTATAGGGTTAAGCTCGCCTTTGTACATGTCCTCTATTTCTGTACTTTATTATGTATTTTCTTGTGTACAATAAAGAATTAATTTTGCATGCCTTTCATCGAAGTATTGGCACTAATAGGTAACTAACATTTGATAGGTAGGTATCTGGTTATTTTCGTGTGCAGCACCCATAATTTTTGAACGATGATACGCATTATAGCAGGCAAAGTCTTGTTACAAAGACGATCAGACAGTAATAAAACATTGAAGAAACCGCAGAAACCTACATTATCGCAATAATAATAAAAAAAAACCTTTGGATCCACCACTTTCCCTGATATTAACGGTAAACAAGTCCTGACGTCATCAGAACCGGTCGAAGTAACCCAGTAAGGCTGGTCCGAGCTTAATCTCGTGCCAATGCAATACCGAGATGTTTCGTACGCCTCAACTCCTTTAGACTTGATTGACTGTGTCAAGTGTTGGTTTGAAATGCCAAAAAGTATGACCGTCATGGAAATATCGGAAGATCGAGTCACTTCACCGACACAATACAATTATATTTTGAAACTGGCAAATAAAATATATAATAAGATAACTCTTTATTGTACACCAAAGTACACAAAGTACAGAAAATAATTCTTACAAATAGATTTAGTACAATGGGCGGTCTTATCGCTAAAAGCGATCTCTTCCAGGCAACCTGTGTATGGACAGGATTATAATAGCTGATGAATATTAAAAAAAATAAAACAAAATCAAATAGAGAAGGTAACGGTAACACTATGTACCTATGTGCAAATGCAAATAGTCCTCGACTCAGCATTACGCCGCCTTAACGGTAGTCGCTAATTTTCTGTCGAGAATGTCCTAATATGTATTTTAACAAGCTGCCGCCCGCGACTTAGAGTGGTTTGTCAATAAAAAAAATGAGTGTGCTTTAGACCACACGACTGAAGTAAAACTTCTTTTTAAAGATATTAATTTATAAAATTGTTCAATTACAAAATTGTTCAATTACAAAATTGTCCAAACGTCTGTATGTCGATCAGTCCTATGTTCATTCTGGACAGACGCAACTCGCACTCGCACATTAACGTTTAAAAATATACGAAACGTAACTCTCTCTCTCTTTCTATCTTCACTAACTTATATCTCCCTCTCAACTTCCGTTCGCACTTTTCGTAACGCATTCACCAGCTTACTCCCCAAGTCAAGCGTGCGTGAAGTAGTTTTACTTCATAAAGTAGCCTATGTCTCAGTTCAGGTCCATAATCTATCTACAAATTTCACCAAAGTCTATCCAGCCATTTAGACCTTCGAATTTCTAATAATAGTATGGATTTTGGTAAGTCTTAGGCTTAGCTAGTGCATGTCCTTGTAAAATAATGAATACAAATAATAAATATTGCTGGACATTTCACACAGCGCTATCTAGCCACAAACTAAGCAGTGTTTGTACTGTGGGAACCAAATAACTGATAGAATACTTATATACGTATTTTTTGTAAACAAATACATACACATAGAAAACACCCAGACCCGGAACAAATATCTGTAGATATTGCAAACCTTTGTTCCGTCGCGGGAATGGAACCCGCAACCTCCTGCGTTTCATCGGGCTATTCGCCAACTGCGCCACGGAGGTCGTCAAAATCATTATCAATCAATGTCAAAATCAAATTTGTATCATTGCCATGACTAGACGGCCAAGGTCTGCTCGTGAACTTATAAATTTATAAGTTTTCGCCCTTAGTCAAAATATTAGCGTGTACGCAAACATTTATCTCTGAACTGCGTCTCAAATAGTTTCCATCCGCTAGTCGTCCAGTTTGTATTAAGGGTTCCGCATCCAAAGGGTAAATCGGGACCCTAAGACTCCGCTGTCTGTCCGTCTGTCACCAGGCTGTATCTCATGAACCGTGATAGTTAGACAGTTGAGATTTTTACAGATGATGCATTTATGTTGCCGCTATAACAACAAATACTAGAAACAGAATAAAATAAATATATAAGGGGGGCTCCCATACAACAAACGTGATTTTTTTGCTCGTTTTAGCTCGATATTGATAACAGCAACAGATAGACGCTTGAAATATTCACAGAATATTTAGTTATATATTCACTTTAAAAATAAATAACTAAATCAAAATAAAACAAATATTTAAGGGGGGCTCCCATACAACAAACGTGATTTTTTATGCTCGTTTTACTCGATATTGATAACGGCAACAGGTAGGCAACAGGCTTGAAATATTCTCAGAATATTGAGTTATATTATTCACTTATAATAAATAATTAAATTAAAATAAAGTTAATAACTTAATTTACGGGGGGGGCTCCCATACAACACGTGATTTTTTTTTGCCGTTTTTTAGATAATGTTACGGAACCCTTCGTGCGCGAGGCCGACTCGCACTTGGCTGGTTTTTTTCTCATTTTAATGTTTATCAATATCATTTATGATTTTCCGAATAGATTTTTCCGTACATTTTTTTCTTATTCAACACCTTGAGGTGGAACAAGGTTATGGCCCACCTGATGTTAAGTGGTAACCATCGCCTATAACAAAGTATTACCTCGCAGTTCACGCACCTTAGAAACGATGCCTTGCGACCATCAACTTGAAGCATTCAGTAGGCTGAGTGCGAACATTGCCCTCGACATGATATAAAGTACTAGCTGCCGCCAGCGGCTTCGCTCGCGTTGTTTGGCAATAAAAAGTAGCCTATGTGTGATCTACCCTAAGATTTGTGTTAAAATAACGTTTCTGATATTTAATAGAATTGATACTACACGATTAATTGAAAAATAAAACCATGTATTTATCACGTCAAGGATCACCCCAATACTTTTTTCTTTGGTTGTATTGTGGTGCCTGACCAAGTAAAAGTGCTTGATACTTAAAACTAAAAATTAAAAATGTGTTCTAGACAAAGTGCACATAAAATTACGTTTAGCAAGCTAAGTGCATAAAAAGCATTATTACCTATAAGTTGTAGATTTACAACGTGAAATACTTATAAATAACAATATTGTCAAAAGACTTTTAGAGGCGCTCCAGCCTGTCGAGTCAGTGGATTATTAAATGTTTAAAATACCTAGACTGTGTTTAGCGATATTTTGCTTATTATGAATTTCTGTTAATAAAGACCTTAGAAAACAAACAAATACAGCCTATGTGTTAATCCAGGTTATAATCTACATTTATACAAAATTTCATCGCAATCGGTCCAGCCGTTCCGGCGTGAAAGAGTAACAAACATCCATACATACAAACTTTCGCGTTTTTAATATTAGTAGGATACCTTATTTTATTACCTAGCAGTTACAGCGCTATAGAAAATAAGGCTACAGGTGTTAAGCCTCATGTGCCTGTAATTGACGACCTCCGTGGTACAGTGGGCAAATAGCCGGCTGAGACGCAGGAGGTAGCGGGTTCGATTCCCGCTGCGGACAAATGTTTGCATGATCTACAGATATTTGTTCTGGGTCTGGTTGTTTCTCTATATATTATAACTATGTATTTACAAAAAAAAGTATATAAGTTATCTGGTTCCCTTATGTACTAAGCTCTGCTTAGTTTGGGGCTAGATAGCGCTGTGTGAAATGTCCAGAAATATTTATATTTATTTAATTTATTTAATTTCACCGGCTACCATACCCTTATACCGAAACACAGCAATGCGGCTTAGCGGTAGGCGTGGTAGCACTTTCAATGGGAGCCCTTTTACAAGGAACTAACTTTACTACTCTTGAATCACAGTTAGTAGGATTATCATATTCATGCTAAAAGACACTGTTATTGCTTGAAAGTTGAATGTTCAAAGATTTTAAGAAAAATACCTGTTAGCCAAGTATCAGCTTGAAGCCCTTGATTCGATTGAGCGACGTGCTGGTAGACTCATTGGTGATGACTCCCTAGTGGAAGCCAATTTACAAAGTCTAGAGCACAGACGCCGAGTAGCCAGACTTTCAGTTTTTTACAAGATACATTTTGGTGCATGTGCGCAATATCTGCATGATCTTATTCCTCCTTCCCCCTTCCACCACCGGACAGGCAGACGTACGGAGAAGTACCACCCATACCTAGTAGGCATACCACCTTGCCGTACCAAACGATTTGCTTCAACTTTTTTTGTTAGCACAAGTAAGGAGTGGAACTCACTTCCGGCGTATGTTTTTCCAAATCAGTACCTATAATCTTGGAGTCTTCAAGTCCAGAGTGAATAGGTTCTTTCTAGGCAAGCGTGCTCCATCTTCGATCACACCTTCACTTACCATCAGGTGAGGTAGTGGTCAAGCGCTTGGCTATCATCACTAAAAAAAAGCCTATCTTACGTACTTGGACGAATAATCATTAAATAGATGGTATTTTTAATTGGGTTGAACTAACTGTATCCATGTCAATTCATTTTCATACGTAATACCGAATATAGTAATTACCCCGAACTTGGATTATACATAGCTACGTCAAGCAATAAGTATTCTATCTACTTCGACTGCCTACCTACTTCTGGCGCGCGCGCGGTAAAGTAGCCTATTGAAATACAAAAGATCGCGAGTTAGATTCCCGTTGTGGGACAAATGAGTAACACAAATTAGTTTCATGCCTGGATCACAAAAGGAGTTAAGTTTGTATAACGAGCGGGAGCTGGTGCACGCACTTAGACGACGCGCGCGTATAATGCGCGCAGCCAAAAATGAGACCTGTCATACCTGTCACCCACCTTAACTTGGGACCACAGCGGCGTATGCGCGGACTGCGGGGAACGACACATGACTGAATACGCATGCGTGACGCCATACCTCGCCGTCCCTCCCCGCTTACCTCGCATACTGCCAAAACCGCCAAGAACTATCTACTGCGCAAGTATGACCACGTGACCCGTCAAGTCTCATCTTTGGTTGCGCGCATTATACAAGAATCTCTGAACGATCTGACTAGATAACTCTGCCGAGTGAAATGTCCAGCAATATTTATTATTTTACAAGGATCTCGGTAGAACGTTCGACCGACTTGATCCGAGATCCTCGTACGCGTACCTATCTCTTTTGTGCCTGGGTGTTGTGGTAACATGGTAGAAATATAATATATGTACTTAATTATTTGACACACAGAGACAGAACAGAAAGAAGTAGAAAGAAATACTAATTAATAATTAAATTAATAACGTACGTAGTATATGTCCCATGATTAATATCCGCGGATATGTTACTCAGTGCGCAAACTCGTAAAGATATCCCACAAGGGTAGTCAGAGGCAATGTGACATTCTGAGAAAAATCGTATTATAATGAATCGAAAATATTGAGCGTTCAGTTTCTAAAACTTAATTCTAGTTCTACCATGAAGGGTATTCTATACTAATATTATAAAGAGGGAAGATAAGTTTGTTTATATTGAATAGGCTCCGAAACTACTGCACCGATTTAACTTTTCACTGTTGGGAAGCTACACTATCCCCGGGTGACATAGGCTACTTTTTGCCCAACTGCGCAGAAGGAGGGTAATGTTTTTTATTGAAAAACTACCCGTACGAAGCTGCGGATTGGTCAGCTAGTCTAAAATAATAAAAAAATAATATCATTGTTATTCCATTGTGTTTTGTAGCTAGTGCTAAAAAAAAATAACGTAGCTTAGGCCGTAACTTGATTGAATAAATTATTCCTCGAGGTTATACGCATACGAATTCACGAATATTAAGTATTCATCGAGTCAAATTACTAAGCTGTTATCAGTTAAGCGTACTGTATTATAGATAGAGCGCTCTCTGCTTAGAACCATTTACCTATATTTTACTACAGGTGGATTCTTCCAAGTGTTACCGGTTTTTATAAAGGCACGATCGACTGCAAACGGTGAAGATCGGTTTTCAACCGACTTTAACTCCAGCGCACAGGGTTGTTGATAGATAGCCTTGCTCTAACTCAGGGTTTCCTAACCTTTCTCAAGTGACGGACCACTAGTAACATTTCGAAAATCTGGTAACTAGGTATTATGATAAACAGGAACTTTGTATTTATTATTATATTATATTTTATTAAAAATAAAATAAAATTATTACAAATAAGTAAAGATGTACTGCTTGAATGTCAGTGGATTGCTGCTGCTTCAATTTGATAAGCACGTTTAATTGAGGAATTGACTTAAACAACGCAAAGTGCATATCATCTTTCACATCTAATCGGTTACGATTTTGTTACACATTGTTATTCTTAACTGACATGGACCCCCAGCACTCATTTCACGAACCCTTTAGGGTGGGTCCATGGACGCCAGGTTAGGAAACCCTGCACTAACTAATGTAAACGTCACTTTGTAATGGGCTAAATTCTCCGCTAACACAGGTATGGTTCAATGTAACTTGCAAAAGTAAGAATAACTATTAACAAAATGAGTAGATAAGAAAAACGTTATTTGATATACATGCTTGAAAATAAGTTTTTTTTTTGAAAAAAAACTTTTTCAAAAGAAGTTCTTATAAAATTCATAATCGGAACTGCAAACAGATTCAAATGAGCCCAAACACTAGTAGAGTAGCCTACTATAATCCATTCAGAAGTTCTGTTGTCTAGCATCCGTCTCCATCATGAGACCACCTCTAGAGTTCCATATTATTACATTGTCACCGAAGTTTCATGTATTAAAAATAGCTCAATCGGTTGGGGGGAACTGGTTTAAAATTCAGTTGCAAGATTGGACCTAAACAAACAAACATTGCAGGTTAAATAAAAGCTTCTGATCTAATACTAATAAAAACACCTGTGCTTCTGAAACCCCCTCATCACATTAGATCATTAGTTTAGAATATTTAAGCACCTTATAAACTTGTAACAGTAGGCCGTTAGTCAAATTGCTAATTTAATATCACAAGTCTGTAACTACGTACGTACATAAAATTAAATGTTTTATGATGTACCTAGTACCTACATAGTATTTATGAATTGTGTGGTAATTTTGCTTTGCCAATTTTTTTTGTCATAGATACTCTACTTTATGCACCCAAGAGGTGTTGAAGAGAATTTATGATTGCTTTCAAGATTCAAAATTGAGGACGACAAAATGTAAAGCAATGTAAGCCATATTCACTAGACACCAGCTTCTGAAAATTCCTTGAAATTTACAACTCAATACTATTGTTTACAGTTTCTGTCATAACTTTCCTCATTAAAATATGTACTTCTCAGTTAGTATTATCTGTTGCGGCATATCAACTAAATAGATGAAACTAATTAATTGCGGTTTTAAATCCACCTTAGGAATTACCCTCAAGGAGTATTTTGAAGCTTTAGGTTTCATTTTCCACCTTGCAGCCAAAAATCAGACAGATGGAAGGGGTTTGTTTCGAAAATCTCAAAGTTAACTAATGCAATCATGTTTTAAAATGTTTCCTTTCTTTTATTTCAGGATGTCTATCATCGCTTTGCGTGTTCGTACTCTACACAAAGCATCTGATTATCGTCTACCTCTACCTGACGTCTGTTGGCATAGTCTTCGTATCCTACTGGACAAATGTTTCAACTATAAAGCAGATTCAAGCCCTGACGGCAGTCGTCACTTCGCCTCACCATTCCTCTAGCATTCTCGAAGACGTGCTCAATCTAAATATAAAGAACCTATTTGATCTCGATGGGCCAGGAGTCCTGGTTATGCAAAACTTCTTCATACAATTCGTCTTATCAATAGTCTTCAAAAATGTTCACCTTGGACCTAGATATAACTCATTGCAAAAGATGCTTACGTTCAGTTTCATGGCTCCTTCATTCTTAGCAATGTTGCCAGTACCGCTGAATCTATTACGCCATTCGCCAGTTTTCTCTTCCGTAGTGCCGCTCATGCTCGTCAAATACGTGATTGGGACATCAATTTATAAAATCATCCAAGTTATTTACGCTGGGTATCAACATGGAAGATTGTTTGTGAGCAACTACGGTCTATCAGCCCTTGTAGAAACTGAGTGGATGAGATTGAATGTACCATGCGTTTTGAGAGTCTTCTGGGTGCTACGAGTAGCGGAACATACGATTTTACTACTCATGGATAACTATGACGGAGATACCGAAGAGGTGACGAAAGTTTCCACTCTACTAGCTGTACAGTCTATAGCTTCGATGGCCAAGTCTTTGCTAGTAACGGGATGCGAGACTATAACAGCCGTCTTGGGGATGACATCGGTCATATCCTTCTTCTGTCATTACATCGGAAACTTCTTCCAATGGATCTTACTAACTGACGAAGAAGAAGATAAAAGCATTGGAACTGTGTCAGCGATTCTATTCTACATATTAGCGTTGCAAACTGGATTGACGTCTCTAAACCCGGAGAAGAGATTCATTCGACTGTGCAGAAACTTCTGCCTACTTTTCACGGCTCTACTGCACTTTTTGCACAACATTGTGAACCCTATGTTAATGTCGCTAAGCGCTTCACACAACCCGAGTACGCACAGACATGTTAGAGCTTTGGGTGTTTGCGCGTTTCTGATATTCTTTCCGATATTTTTACTGGGATATCTCTGGTCACAGCACAGTATTTCAACGTGGTTGCTGGCAGTTAGCGCATTTAGCATCGAAGTGATAGTGAAAGTAACAGTAAGCTTAGCGATCTACTCGCTGTTTCTAATCGACGCGTGCCGAAGCTCATTCTGGGAGCAATTGGACGATTACGTTTACTACATCCGAGCGTTCGGGAATACGATCGAATTCTGTTTCGGGATATTCCTTTTCTTCAACGGAGCTTGGATATTGCTGTTCGAATCTGGTGGCGCTATTCGAGCGGTGATGATGTGCATTCACGCGTATTTCAACATCTGGTGCGAGGCGAGAGCGGGCTGGTCGGTCTTCATGAAGAGGAGAACCGCTGTAAACAAGATCAACTCCCTCAGAGAGGCGTCTGTAGACCAGCTGAGTCATCTGGACGACGTTTGCGCCATATGCTACCAAGAAATGCATTCGGCGAAGATCACTCGCTGCAATCACTACTTCCATGGAGTTTGTTTGAGAAAATGGCTCTACGTGCAAGACCGGTGTCCACTATGCCACGATATTCTATACAAAATTGACTCTGATAATTCCGAAAATAAAGATACTAACTCGGACATTGGTAATGAAGAAAATAGCAACAACCAAAACTTGCTTTTGGAAGAAGAGCCGGATCTCTTGCTAGGAGAGGGGGTGAGGTGACTATTTGACGAGGATTTCGACCAGCTAGACTAAAAACTTTTCGCGTTTAGTTATTCGACCTATTCAAGTGATTTATATTTCGAGTTTGTATAGTAAGTTATTGTTTTTTAATTATTTTAAAATCATCGTTATACCTGTGATTTAAGGTTTAAATTCTTTCTTGTGATGAACGGTGTTTTTTAGTGTGACGTCTAGTTTAAGTTTAGTGGTGTATTGCGTATGCTTCTTTTGTCGCTTTATGTACCTACTCTTAATGATAGAAATGTAAAAATTTGCAAGTCTATGGATTGTCGAGCTACCAAAAAATTACATATTATTATAAAATATTGGAAGTCCTAAAAATAGATGTAAAAATGTGGAAGCTATTTGTAAATACGATTTTAAGATGTTTAGAAATAGCTTTTGATCTTTGGATGTAACAAAAATTATAAAAATTGTAATTCCTCCTTGTAAATAAACTTTTATTTTTAGAAGGAAACCTTGGATTATTTTGTATGTATTTACCGGGGTTAGGGTATGGAACGATACATCGGTTTCATTAAATGAAAATACAAAAATATTAAAACTAAACTTCGTAAGTCTTTATTTATGTAAACCATTAGCAAAAACTATGGTACTGTTAACAAATTTAATTAATATTATTAGTTCCTAACATGGAAACTTAATAATTGTAGTGTTTAAAATACTCTTGACAACAGGTAGGTAATATAATTTTTCCGTTTTATGCATAATATTTTGCCAATTTCGTAGCAGTAGCATTTAATTCTGTACAATAATGTCAAGTTGATTTTTAAAATTCAAATAAATAATAGTATATTTACATTTAATTTATAGCTACCCTCTATTTTGTCTTAAATTAAGTAACTCTTTGAAATAATTGAATAACAGGCATCTGAAATGAACTTGCGATTGCATTTTTTCTACTAATCTCATAAAATTGCAACAAACTAAAATAAATATCATTTATGTCTCGTAGAATTAAGTAGCAACTACCCAGATTTATATAAATAAAAATATAATGTAAGTATCCGTGAATGTTATGTCTAAGGTCATTTTTCGCAAAACAAGGCACACTTTCAGACACATATGTGACAAACATTTGAAGGGAAAAAGACACTAATTGAATATCAGATCCTTGTAATTCGAAAGCAGGTAATAGTTGGACACTTGGCAGTTGGTTGAAGTTCTTACGACGGTAGTCCGGTCGGCGCGCTCGAAGTTAGCCTTCACTATTTCGTAGTAACGTCCATCACTGAAACAGAAAAACTATTATGTATTTCAAGACTGATGACATTTTATCCTTCGAGCCGGATTGTTAACAACGTTGATGATCGCAAAAAAAGTCATTCGAGCCGGATAACATAAAAAAAACAATTTAGAAAGAATTACATTCCCATTAACAATAAGACTGGTCCTTGCTGGAAACAGAATTTCTCAAGCAACAGTGGTCTGTATCCAAACGCAAGAAGGCCAAGGTAAACTACCTGTAATATTTAAACGCGACTCGTAGATATTTGATTACGAAATCAGGCACTTCTAAGCAGTTATTAGCTCGACTACTAATATTATAAACACGAAAAGTTGTATGTTTGTTGGTAAATTACTTTAACGACTGAATCAATTCAGATTAACTGCGAACTTAGTTTAGCTGAAAGTTCTAAGACGTAGTGTAAATTTAATATCATACAAAATAACATTAAAAAATGTCTGAAATGAACAATTGTTTTCATTTTATGCGTTACGCAAGTCAAGCATTGTGTAGAAGCTAGTTAATAAAATCCTTGAACATTCCTAATTCACAGACAGAGTCTGTCACTGGATCCAAGCCACTTTATTTTTAAGCTCCAGCTTCAAAGGTCTGCCTTCTGGTGTGGTGGTCTAATTTGTATTGAATGTTTATTTTTCCACCTTTCCTTTATGTATGTTATCTGAGCACATCATCGTCATCATATCGGACATAGATCGTCTACTGCCCCATAGGTTTCCAGAGCGACCTTGTTATCTATCCATGTAGTGGGGCCTGTCTAACGTTGCGCTTTCCAGTATGTGGTCTCCACTCGAGAACCTTTGCCCCAACGGCCGTCAGTTCTTAGGGCTATGTGCCCCGCCACTTCTGCTTCTAATCCTATGGCTATGTCACTAATTTTGTCTACGGATCTCCTCATTTCTGATGAAACCCTCTCCTCTCCTAAGCTCGAATTGCTGTTGTCTCATACAGTATTTAATGCGTTCATACAAAGTGGATTACAGTAATACCATGTCAGATCTTTGATTAGTCAAAAGTCCAGCACTTCGTGTACCCAGTAGATAAAGGTGTGGCAATATTATAGATAAATAGTTAAGATCTAGTGGAATCGAAGTAGGTCGATTTTACGTTTTGAATTGTTTAGTGAAATCATTGTTGTAGGGAAGTATTAGCATGTTGAAAAAGAAGTCTAGTATGTAGAACTCTTTTCCAATAATATATTTATTTATCTATTTCATTCTTTGATGCATAGAATTACCTAAGCACAAGGCACTTTAGCTTCAAGCACTTGACGCGCAGTATGTCGATCGCCTTCTGGCTCTTGTCGCTGAAGCGCAAGTTCTCAGGGTCCCAGCGCAGCTCTAGACGTTCCAAGTTAGGGCAGCTGTTCGCTATTCCGTCCATCAACTGAAAAAATTAAATTACATTTTGGGTTGACGATTAGGTACTAATAATTAGTTTTATTTTATAGTGTTATCCGACTGGGAAAATCTTATGATTATTAAGATCATCCCTAAAATTACGAACCAGACGGGATTTGAATCCGTAATTTTCTCCTTGATACGGTGATGGCGGTCAAAAGGGACGCAGCACTGTCCGTCAGTAATTTTTGGAATCGTTTTAAAAATCATGCGACGATTTCTTTGTTATCTGCACTATGCTTAACCACACAGATATGTGCGAGACAGAATAGAACTTTAAAGTATTCTTGTTATTTCATTCTTTGTGTATCCACATTGTGTCTGAAATCCAAGCATTCTAAAGGTTAACGAGTAGGTACCTAACCTGCAAGGTCATTGAAATTAGGATAAGAATAAGTTTCTTTCACAACTTCAGGAATACATAGAGCAAACAAACGATCAATGGCTAATGAGGTAAAATAAAAAAATATTGTAGCACTAAGGTTTCGGAACTTACCTACCTCCCGTGCTAGTTATAAACTACGGGCCGTAACTTACGGCGAGGTACAAATTGAGAACATACCTCCCGTGCTAGTTAAAAACTGTTACGGCGAGGTAAATAGTTACTTGTTATACATAGTTGCAAGAGTGAAAAGTTGCTTTTTAACCGCGTGCTCAATTTTGATGACCGAGCAAGCGAAGTATGTAGGTACTTATTCTAAAATTCAAAAATTAGTATCCTGAGCGTTAGCGAGGGAATCAAAAGAGCACGACGTGAAAAATCTTTGCACTCGAGTGTAACACGTAACTTTTCATCCCACCTCGGCGAGGAAATGACTAAATGCAAAAAAAAAGTAATACACCAAGAAGGTTCCGAGTCTGAGTTTTTAACATATTAAAAAAGGTTGTATGATAAATTCGGCACCATGGAGGTAGAAGTAAATAGGTTTAATGATGTTTTGAATTCACAAACTTAGTGCACACGATGACCTAAATTTAATTTACTTTATCCTCTAGCGAATAAAAACGGCTTTTGCACTAAGATATCGAAGAGCAAAAATACTCTTTCCGAGATGGGGAGGATGAAAAATTCATTTATGCACTGAGTGACTTCATTATTGTGCTTACCTGATCCACGTGAATGTTGACGCCTAGACGCTCATGGGTGCCCATTATGAGGATTCTGTAATGAAACCATAATTGCTTTAGATGGATATAACTTGGAACTTGAATGGAACTCTTAGGACCTAGGTAAATTATTGGTAGCTACTAATAACCCAGTAAGGGGCAAAGACGTCTGTTTTGAGTGCCTTTTGCATCCATCCTGAATTAGACCCTTTAATCTCTGCAAATTATTCCAAGTACTATGTGTGTTGGTGTAACATGGTGTCGTAAGTCGTAGTATGAGGTTAGGAGTCAGAACGCTAGATATGCATGTGATAATTGGATGTTTTTCAAGACCCGTGAAAAGTCGATGATGGTAGGTACTCACTTGGCATAGGTCAGCAGCACCTCAGCGCCTTTATGTAACAGACTCTGCCACAGCTGGTCGGTGATGTGCGGCATACCGCTCATCATCAGCCCCCACAGCAGGCTGCCGAGTCGCGACAGGAACCGGTGGAGGGCTTCATCAGGAATGATACCTGAAGATTGTTGGCAGCACTATCGATGAGATACTCACTTGGCATTGGTCAGCAGCTGTAACACACTCTGCCACAGCTGGTCGGTGATGTGCGGCATACCGCTCATCATCAGCCTCCACAGCAGGCTGCTGAGTCGCGACAGGAACCGGTGGAGGGCTTCATCAGGAATATTACCTGAAGATTGTTGGCAGCACTGTCGATGAGATACTCACTTGGCATTGGTCAGCAGCTGTAACACACTCTGCCACAGCTGGTCGGTGATGTGCGGCATACCGCTCATCACCAGCCCCCACAGCTGGCTGCCGTGTCGGGATAGGAACCGGTGGAGGGCTTCATCAGTGATGTTATCTGACGAGTCCAAGTCAAGGGCGACTAGGTTCCTGGAACCAACGAAGAAAATTTTGATTGTTTTGTGGTTATTTATATTCTTTAGATGGCTCAACTGTCTCTTGTATTTAACTATTAAATATGTTTTTTTTCTGTCAATTATCGTTTACAATGTCCTACCTACTACTTTGCTGTGCGGCCTGAATCCAACGGCTCCCAATAACCTTAATTACTTAGGCCGTAATTTGGGGAGCCGTCCTACGCCGCGCGTTGCAGTGTGTGATCTGCACTCGAGAACCTTACTGCCCCAAAGGCTTTGTTGAAATAATTAAGGTCTTACCTAGAAGTCCCAGCTTCCATCCAAGCCTTGAGCACGGAGTCGTTAAAGCCATTGATCTGTCCCGCGCTCAGGAAGCGCAGGTTCGGTATCCGCGTCAGCATGTCGATGAGACACTCCGTGGACAGGTCTGTGGCGGTCACATCCAGCTCCTGGATTGAGGACTTCTCCCATTCTACTTGCATCACGTGCTCGGACTGGAGATCTGACGATAAAATTGTTTTGGGCTGGACTTAAGCGTTTACGGAACCAGCTTTGTTAGCTATGTACCTACCTGTTTACTGTTCCTGTACCTAGATTAGGCTGACTAAGGGTCTACACCTACTCCCTAAGTCAGCCTAATCTAACCTCTTGCCCTACTCCTTACCCCTACCCCGTCTTTAACACCGTCCGGGACACTAAAGTGGATGCGTCCAACTTTGCCTGCAACTTTCCGCTAGGCGCTGTTTAAATCATCTTCAGAAGATTGATGTATCTAAATAAATGCCTCTGTTTTCTTAGAATTATGCCTCCATTGGAGCAAAGCGACTATCACTTTGATTTTTCGAGTGAGCCTGATAATTCCGCCTGCTCCACCTGTCCTTACCAGACTATCCCATGGACTCATGGGTTTTTCACCGTATAACAGTTTATAATGTGTGACTATAAATAAGAAATAAAATATGATCTGACACTTAAAATACTCGGCTAGCAAACCACAAGGTTGGATGGATCCCTGCGTGACGGTCTAGGACTAAGGTTGTGCTGTATAGGTATTACAGGGATGGAGGGAATGCATATGTTCATAAGATTGCGTTTTAGGCATACTAAGAGATTAGCTTTCATCGGTCAATAGCTGCTCCTGGCGTTTGCCAGGCTTACTTAGTTTAAGTGATCGAGCATTGTGTGCAATTCAGTAGCTGAGGAGGAAAACAGAACAATGTCGTAGGCGACAGTTTGTCAAACGCTGTCCGCCGATGATAATACCCGTGCCTAAGGGAATACCTAATAAACCTTTACAATGTAATGTAGGCCGGTAAGTAAAATTCTTAAAGCATTAATAGACGACCCAGTTTAGCTGGCCTCAACCGCCTGATATGGCGTCATTGCATTGTGTGTGTGTAGGCTGGTCTGACGCTGCCGGGCCAACCATATTTATACATTTTACTCGTTGGGTGGTCGGTTCCAACCAAAGTAGATCGTCTGTTATAAACTTTAGACGGCACTCCTGTTGAAAAATATTTACAAAAAGAGTAGGTCTACGTACTGCATCCACTCATAAGCAGGCAAGTGAGTCGTCGGGAGCGCTGGAACAGCGTCTTCATAGTGGAGCCCGTCACCTTGTTACAGTAGTTCACGGCTAGGCACTCCAACTGAAAAAGCAAGGTGAAGTTTTTAAACGGTGCCAACAAACCACAAGTTCTTAGTTTCCGAGATTCAGCCGGGCGGTACAGCCTGAATTCCGACTGTACGGACCTAGATAAATGCTCATAACTTCTGAGCATTTCTGTTTAACCACAAATTCAGGAAATATGATTTTCGGGAACTTTAAAATCTTAGCTATAAGTTGACATGGAAACCAGATGCCTAGCAAGCGGGGCCCAACATTCGGATGTCAATTAAATTTTTACAAAATAGGTAAGTAATAGTTAATCTTTGGACTGGCTGGTCTTACCTATAATAGCTACCTATTTAGATAGGAAAAATAGTCTGCCTTCCTGTTGCTATACCCTGCCAGGGTTCGTGAAACTATCTACCTACTACATGTAACAGCTTTGTCACCATGTGAAAACAATAAATATATTGAGCTTAAAACATGTTTTTCCCTATAGGTAGACATGGGTAGGTCTAGTTACTAGGTAGTCTAGGTACATAGACGCGCGTTTAACTACATATCTAATGATGAGAAGACTCGCGATCGCATGTGTAAACGGCAGTCACTAGACTCGCGCGCCAGAGCGCGAATTTGTAAACTCTGAATTAGATATAGTGTCGCATCGCACGGACTATCTATTCTGAATCACAACAAGTGCAACAAGCAATTTCAGTCAAACGTTCGACCGACATGATCCGAGATCCTCGTACGCGTGCGCCTGTTATCGCTCGTTGTACTAAACTTTTCTTCTGTAGGTCTAATTGTAGATCTAATTTGTGCCTGAATGCAGTTGGAGCTGAATGCGAGATTTGTCTTGACGTCTGCCAGGACAGTTGGCGTAGGACGGAAACGCTCCTGGCAGACGGAGGGGTCATAAAACGTGGGACAAGCGGCGATAATATTGATATCTCGCTCGTTTTTGGAGCCCGTACAGGGCCCGTTAGTGATGCGACGTACTTATAGATAAATATCGATAGTGCCTTCGCCCGTGCACAGCCTTATTGTTTTATAGCTCCATCTGCCAGTTCTCACCTGAATACAGTTGGAGCTGAACGCGTCGATATGCGAATCGTCCACGAAGTTGATTCCGTACAGGTTAATGACGCGCAGGTTGGGAGTCGCGGACTTCAGCTTGTGGACATTGATTACCTCGTAGATTTCCTCCTCTTCCTCTTCCACCTTCTCGTAGGTGCCTGGAGGAGGAACATAAGTGCAGGTGAAATGTGACGAGCGAGAATAAAGAGGCGAGGCGAATAGATATTTAACTCAATTAGGCTAACAGCTGAGGATGTTTTCGTTTTGCGCTCGCACCCTTAGTTCGAACATTCGACGACTTGATCCGATATCCTCGTACGAGTGCGTTCCGTGCGCTTGTTTTCCCTTGTTGTACTAAACTTTACTTCTTTAACCTATCTATTTTGTGCTTTGTATTTCTATTTTGGATGTACCTAGTCATATAATTGACGACCTCCGAGGCACAATAGCCGAATAGCCGCCTGAGACGCAGGAGGTAGCGGGTTCGATTCCCACCGCGGAACAAATGTTTGCATGATCTACAGATATTTGTTCCGGGTCTGGTTGTTTCTCTATATATTATATCTAAGTATGTGTTTACAAAAAAAAGTACCTACCTATTGTAACAGTTATCTGGTTCCCATATTACAAGCTTCGCTTAGTTTGGGGCTAGATAGCGTTGTGTGAAATGTCCAGCAATATTATTAATAAATAATTAATTTACAGCAGAACAACGTTCAATAATAATTGTGAGCGCCTTTAAATATTGTACAAGCAGTAGGTACCTACCTAAAAATATTAGAATCTGCCTAGGTACCAAGGTGAGATTACGATATTTCTGCCAGTTATATATCTATTCTATATCTTGAGCTCACCAACGTTTCACAAAGTAAAACGCTTATCAATAGCACAGTGTTCCTATCAACAATACAGGATAAAAAATATTTATTTGCATAAAAACTAGGTATTGGCACTATACATGGTGTCCTTTAAACCGCTGTTTTCCCAGAACAAACGTTGTTCAGACTATGGTCTACAATAGGTTTATAACCTCAAATTTAAAAAAAATTTAATTGCTCTTTGAAAAAAATAACAAGATAACGTTACGCCCTACAACATGCCGCCGTATCGCCACAAAAATAATAATAGTAGGAACGCTATTTCTAGCGTGTGCCAACGAACTTTATGTCACGGCTAGTTTTTGAACAAAGTTAGACTTATTTGAGAAGGTCTAGATTTTTTTTTAATTCTCTTGTTTGATGCTATAAACTGTTAGTAGACCATGGTCTGAACAACGTATGTTCTGGGAAAACAGTGATTTAAAGGACACCGTGCATAAATACTTGTTTGCACTTTACGAGCATCGCAAATTACTGATTTGATTACTCTGGGCGCTTTTACTCAATAAAAAAATTGCAGAAAATAAACTAATCAATGAATATTTTAACATTAAGTACCTACGTTTACATGTTTAGACAGAGTATGTATTATAAAACAAAAGAGTTGTTCACTGAGTGATTATTGATCTCCGATTTAACTTGCACGAATTGGCGTCTATTTAAGCTATTACAGTCTATTTAAGCTGATATGGCAATTGTGAGTAGTGATTATCTCACCAATAAGATGCAGGATCTCGAGTCCGTTGATGAAGTTATAGATCTTCCGCATGAAACCCTCCATGAAGATGACCTCGGACAGGCAGATGCAGAGGTACCGCAGTTTGGTGGGGAACGCTTGCATCTCAGAGAAGTCGTGCAGTTGCATGGCTGCCAACAAACACGTCATCAGCCACTTCTTACAAAGAAAAGCACACATACATGCACGCGTACTAGGATCTCGAGCGACTTGATTCGAGATCCTCGTACGTGCGTCTATGTTTGCGTGCGCCAGTTTGCGCTCGTTGCACTAAACTTTATTGACTTCTGCGTTCTTATCTATTTTGTGCAGTCTATTAGATATTGCTTTAAATATAGATCGGTACTAGTGGTACGGTACCTGCTTCTTCTTCTTCGTAGCGTGTCAATAGCTCTACTTGTATTGTGTTAGATACGTACTTGGCTAGGTACATTGATGGCGTCAGGAGAAGCCGTTTCTAAGTCTTCCATTTTGCAGGTGTTTGGGCACAAAGGGCACATTAGCAGGTGTTTCATCGAGTGTGCAGGATCACCGCAGTCGCATTGCGTTTGTCTGGGATCCCTGAACCCTTATTTCTTCCACACTGGCCACGGCAGGTCGTGCCCTGGTGGAAGCTGTTCTTGAGGGGGAATGAAGTCGGTTGGTGGGGGTGTTACTATCTATCCACAATGCGCGTCTAGCAACTAATGGATCGTCGCTAGTGGCCTGCGTGAAACGCTGAAAACTCTTACGACTTTTCAGGCGGCCTTGTGGAATTTGATGGCTGCCGATGGAGAGGATGCCGAGGTTATCTACCTGCTGTGTTATTGAGATTGTTGAGGGAGCAAATACTAAACCGGCAGACAGACATGTAAAAAAACATTAATTGTGTTCAAGTGCTCAATTAAGTACGCCTTAAACACCCTTTCAATTAAAAAACTTTAGGTAGATAACCCATGTTTTTTCAATCTCATTGCTTATGGAAACTTTGTAAAAAAAATGTGTTTATAAACTTTGAAAACTACCTACTAGAATTTTGACAAGGAAGATTATACAATGAATGATATCGAATTCATGAATGATTGACATAATTATGGATTATGGAACATAATTATCATCATAACAGTCGTACGACATCCACTGCTGAACATGCCCTTTCTCATATATATTTCCAAAGCGACTGATCTTGTGCACAAGTCTGCACAAGTGAGTTGGGCGGCCTGCCCCTATTATGAAGGTAGACCGTAGGTCCAACCATACCTACATATACACTAATATTATAAATGCGAAAGTTTGGATGTTTATTTATTACTTTGTTTGTTTGTTTGTTACTCAATCACGTCGTAACGGCTTAACCGATTTTGATGAAATTTAGTATTTACAAAGATCTTAACCAGGATTAACAAATACGCTACTTTTTATCAGTGACAACGATTGGAGACAGTAGTGGCACGGTAATGTTATAACATTACCGTGGTAGTGGCGCCTGAATTACACAGGATCCGTTAAAAACCTAGGACGCTAGCCAAAATGCAGGATATGTCCTGGAAAAACAGGACGGTTGGCAACCCTAGGTTACCTACACATTTAGTAGTGTCGCGGGCAACAGCTAGTTAAGAATAAAACTGTCCTCATAACACAGGTATTATTATTAAGCATGGAGTAGCAATAGGTACAGAGTTTTGTTACCTTTACACATAATAGGTCTTCGAATGATTTGATTTTACAACTAATCCAGACCTTACCTACCTGTACTGAAATCAAGAAGCATGTGCGTTAGGTTCGGGCATTTTGCTGCCAATTCGTGAAGCACCGTGTGAGTGATCAGCTCGATCGGAAGCTCGATGTAGCGCAGTGAAGGGCCGAATCTTATCGAAATCAACGCTAAAAGCGATTCCAAAGAACCTGAAAATAAATGGGCATGTTTTTTCGTATGTGTGAGAAAGACGTAATCGACACCAATACCTTCCCGGTAAAAACAAATAAAATTACGGAAACGGAAGTGAGTGAGTTGTTTGGTTTTTCATTCAATCGTATTTCATTATTAACAATTAAATGTTACCAGAATAATCGAGATTTACTTGAGTCGAGGGAAAATAACCATGTAAGTAAATAGATAATAATGTCATATGGAGACCTGGTCAATTTTTGTGTCAGGTATGTGCTTAATATGTACTTAATCGTTTAAAATAGTTCAGGAAAGTTAGGATAGTGAAAGAAAAGGGCTATTTAATTGGCCCCGGAAATAATTTGTCTACAATTTTAGACTTACCAACATGCAGTCCAGATATTTCAGGTCGTAGACTGACATGGGTCCAAAGGCGTGTGTCGTAAGCAACCAGACGCCATCTCCTGCATACCGTTGCCATACGACATATTTCTCGGTGAGATAAATAAGAGAATACGTTCAACAGGACCTTGTCAGGAAGCTTTTCTATTGTCTGAAAAAATATAAAGATGATGGTGTAAAATTGTTTAAAGAACAGGATTCGTTTTCATACTTAAAAGTGAGTGTCCACTCACTTCTGCTCCTAATTATAGCTGTCTGATATAAAAGAATGCAATACCTTAATGTTTATAAATATTGTCACGAAATGCATAACCAAACTATTTTGACCTACAGTTTCATTCAAATTACAGGTAACGGGAGTTCATGTATTTTGGTATACTTTTTTGGGGTAGTAATTGCAGTTATTTTGGATTTAAGACCTTTTCCTATATTTGTATTTAATAAGATAAAAACTACAAGATTTAAACTAAAACTAAAAACGGGGTCAAAATGTACTCAAAAATAGCTTTTATTAGACGTGTCATTTGACCGGATAATCTCATTTTGTATTTTTTTATCACTATTGGACCCCGATATCTCAACCCCCTCCCCCCCTCCCTCCCCCACATTTTTAGCTTATTTAGTCACACCAGAATTATGACATCACTACTAGGGCATCTAATCTTGGTGTTCCGAGATCTTGAAATACCGAGATCCCGCATCATTTTCCAGTCGCGCAAGGAGCGGGATTACCTGTGCGGGATCCGCGGCATTTGCGGGATTAGCAAGTTGCATACAAACTCTGTTTGAATCGGGGGGTTCGATGGGTAAAATAAAATGTACTTGACATTTTTTTTATATTTGTCATTTACATATAATGCTCTATAATCTATTCCACCTACGAGCGTGGAAGCTGAAAGGGCTTTCTCTGCTGCAAGCTATCTAGTGTTGCAAATTCGAAGCAGTCGGGCAGACGAGACATTAAACACTTTATGTTGCCTTCGTAAACATTTTCAACAACATAATTATACACAACACTTAGTAAGCAGTTCATCTAACACTTGCGGGATCCCGCAAATTCAGAGATCCCGCGGGATCGTAAATTATCGATCCCGCAAACATCGAGATCACAAATAACATGCGGGAGTGCATGCCCTAATCACTACCTACTTATATATCAAATTTCACGATGATCGGATAAACGCTTCGAAAGTTATCCTTGGACAAACAAACATACATAGACATATACATAAATACAACGCCGATTTGCCCAAGTTGATTTAGAGATCTCGCTTCGCTCGATCAAATATTGATGTATAACCTACGTATACTAACAGATGCGTTTTTTATTTGTTTAGGTACTTCATTTCCATCATCGAAGCTTCTTACGCTCTTAACACGAGTCTAATAATAGCACTTCATAACATAGCGTTTATTTCAGATAAAACTATAACAGAAAAAATTGTACATTACTAAATCATAATTTACATAACAGTACCGTGCCTGCGAATGGACTCCTGATTTGACCTCCTTCAGTCAAATAGACCTGACTGGCTTCCAGAGCCAGTTGGCCCCAAACATCGGTTGGAATATCCATATTCCTTGCACTATTCTAACTTATTTATCACGGGAAATGCATAAAAAATGCGATTTTAGTACAAAATTTCACTTCAAAATGTTTACTTCATACGCGTGGTTTGTATCGCACGAGCGATTAAATGGAGCGCTGTGTTTAATTTTGGAAACATCTGGGAGTGAAGAAGACGAAAGTGCGCGTGGGGAAATATTTTTAGGAGTCTGTTGATTAATCTACTCGTTATGACAAAAATTAATATAATTTTACTAATGTATAATGTAACGAAAAGTTAACTATTTACTTTTTAACTATAATATTTTAAAAGTGAAAGTGATGCAATTCTAGACAATTAACTATATAATAAGCACCGACAGACAGCGCTAAATGCTTAGATATGAATCAAGGTTAATATCTAGAACCCTGATGTTTCCCACTGCAGAAAAAAGGCCTCTCTTTCTAAGGAGGATACGAAAGTGACCATTCAACTGTTTTTACCTTATTGTTCAATTGATAAGATATACACAGGCACCTGGTAGTATCTAACTGGGGCAGGATTTTAAATGGAATAGTTAGATACCTAACTAACTAAATATTGAATGAGAGAGTATAGAGAATGAGTATTTGCGGTAATCGACGACCCCCGTGGCGCAGTGAATAAAGCAACGTATTTACAAAAAACAATTAAATAAATATAAACTTTGATTATTTAGTAGTTACGGATGTGACATATTGTGTCAAGAAACTAAAGTGGAGGTGGACAGGACACATGATGAGGAACAAAAAAGACAAGTGGGCAAAGGATGTGACCGAATGGTGTCCAAGACAACACAAAAGAAAGAGAGGAAGACAGCGTCGGAGATGGGAAGACGACATAAAAAGAATATCAGGCGTCACATGGAGAAGGAAGACACAACACCGCACTTTATGACAAGCTTTAGGGGAGTCCTATGCTGAGTAGCAAGATAATCTTCGCGAAACTAATGTCTATGTTAAATATTTTATTTTAGTAAGTAATATGTGTTTATGAGATTGTTTAATAAAGGCTTTATTATTATTATTATTAAAGTACATATTATATCTATGGTTTTGGCATATATGTACGTATAGTGCTGTGTACAATGTCCAGCAATATATATTTTTTTCGTTTCTTGAGAATTATTAATGTGATAATCATCTAGACAAGTATATAATAATTTTTTTCTGAATCTGAAAAAAAACATTCCCAATTGATAATAATTTACGTCACTCTAAGTATACCAACAATAATATGTACCAATGACTTTCTAGCGATTTCGTATGTAATAGGTGTCCGTATCAACGTTATTTATCTATTTACATAACATTTTATTACTATTGATAAATGGTTATTTTGTCTACATAGGTACTTGCTGATAGCAGCTTCTTGGCATGGAAAACATGCAGATATTTTCTGTAATTATGACTCATTGTCCGTTCTATTCAGTCAGTTCTTAAAATTCAACACATTCCTTACATGTATAGTATCATTATTATTGTTATAGAAGAGAAGAGTACTTATGAGCCCACGACAGTACATTTTATTTAGCTCATTCAACTTGCAATAGATTAAGATAAGCAGTTAGTTATAGTAGTTAGTGATATATAAACGTGTCTTCATAAGTCGTAACATTTCGTAGAATTTTTACAAAAAGTTTCATATATATTTAAATCATTCCATATACTGGTAAGGTAGTTAGTTTTATTCACATCTTAGGTAAGTAACTATACAAAATATATATATATATATATATATATATTTGGTGTCTGCATTTTGTTTGAATTTCCAATTAGCTGGTTCAAGTGTAGAAAGGAAAAATCTAATTTAAACGAGCACAGCATGATCCTTGATCACATCGGATTTAATGAGTTCGCAATTTGTTGTGTTGTATTATAATATTTCCTGGTGATGTATTTTTTGAGTAAACATTACTTTGTACCGGCATTACCTATGAACTTGAGATTTAAAGTTTACGATAACATCTTGCCGCGGACATCATCATTTTGCGGTAATAATTATTAAATGTGGGTGTTCCGCATTTAGAATTCTTCACTTAGTGACGTACATGCATTCCCTGTTTTTCGTCTAACTGGAAGACTATTAGGCTTCATGTTAGCAGCATTTATAGGTACTTTTGGAAGTGAGCTAAATCAAACTTAGCTCTTGCAAATTAAAGATACAAATAACTACCTAAATTTTTATTATTATTTAATGTTTATCTAGGGGATATTTTTAAATAATGTTCTACCTAACTAGTACTATAATAGTTTTGCTAATATATGTTTTTTTCATAAATTGTTATTTAAAGGCAAGTCCTTCTGGTTCAAAGTACTTATAAACAAAAACAAAGACACAAGTTCTTTGATAAAAAGTTTTGGAGTTTATTCATATGATCTTATTTTAAAATTAAATTTGACGTAATTTTGCCTTGAAAACAACATTACACACAATTTTAGTTAAAGTACCCACCATTTGTTGCCTACGGCGAAAACTTGAACTCGTATCATCTCTGATGGCAATGGTGTCCACGTTAAGCATCCCCCACGAATCCATGATTGGATAACTATCACAATTAATTAGGTCAACACGAACAAGATAAACAATACTATCAGACAGTCAAATCCGAACCACCGCGAGAAAGCTCACAATCTTAAATGGCGCGAAAACCTACAACACATACTAGATACTACTAAAACTTCACAATTTCATACAGTCATGCCGGCAATCGACCGAGTTTAATGTAATACAAATGTAAGATGAAAGCTCTACAAATCTATAACAGACGTAGTGTGGGTAAGTAGGTAGCTATCACTGTCTGAGGTTTAAATTGGCAGGCCAAAATAAGTGTGGCATTTTGCTTCAACTGGGCGCTGTGGGCCGTTACGTTTGCCAAGAACTCATATTGCAATCATGTCAGTTGACTAATAGATTTACTTGTCTTTCTAGCTAGCAACGCGTAAAAATCCTTTTTATAGGAAACATGGTTTAATGTTAGTCAGTAGAATGTGATAGTACGTACTTAACAGTCAAAAAATTTAGCCTTGTTGAGGAATGGTGTAAGTTTCATACTATATTCTGAAGTGTTTTTTACTGATACCTACTTAAATTATTTAACATGAATTTTATTTGAACATTATCAAATTTTATGCCAAACAATTTGCTTCTAAAACAATAGCCTAACAAACAACAGAATAGACTTACCAAATTAATTCGAATATTTCAAAACGAACCATGGTATAAATTTAATTTAATGATGCTCTCGGATGGTGATGATAATGCAGAACCTTAAAAATGAACAAAAAATATTAAATTAATAAAATGATAGAGATATCTGTTGGTAGGTATAACAAACAAAAAATGCAACTACAATGGTAACAAATATTAAACGGTGTCGAAAATATTCTTACATAACATTTATAATACCCTTTACCTATTTAAATATGGGTTTTTCTTACCAAACGTCTTTTTAGTTTATCTGGTGGAGGCGGCAAAGGTTTTGGAGTACTGGGAGGAGTTAACGGACTTTCCATAGTGATATTGTGTTTATTGGCTCAAAGCAAGTAAGTTGTAATGTATGCATCGATTTGAACTTCCTGTTGGCAGTGTTAGCGTGTTGATTAATTGTCATCTATCGATTCGACTATTTTTAATATAGTCAATGCCAATAATACATAATGGTACCTAGTTACCTACTAGGTACTAAAATCGGAAAAAAGAAAGGGTAGGTATCCCTGTTTTTCTCTCAAAGTTTCCATTTTGTATAAAAATAATAAACAGATATTTATATACTTATGTACATACCTATGTATTTTAAAGGATATTTTATTAATACAAAGTTCAATGTGACATTTGTTGAATTTATATTCTGGTAACATTTTGTCCATCACTTGCGAATTGATCATTCAATCCATCGTCAATCCAACTCATTCACTTGATATTCATTAGTTTTTTCGTTCATTCAGCATTCACTCACTCACAAGTCACCAGTGCTGCCAATTGCGGGAAATTTACCCGATTTGCGGGGAATCAGAAGCTAGGCCAACTGATTGTTGGACTGTAGAAGCCTCAATAATATTACCATTCATTGTAGCTTTAATGCATACCAAACAACGGATAGCCACAACGAGGGAGTGATAAAATTCAAACTGAAACGGTCTATGCTTATAGCGAAAGGGAGGAAAAAAAATAGGTACTTTGAAATAAATTACCAAATTGTAAAAGAATTTTGATGTGTCACATCTTTCCTCTCAGTTTGTGGAAGTGATTTTGGAAAAAGGGACGAAAATGTGTAACAGGAAAATTAAGACAGGTCGTTCGATTTGGGGTTGACATTTGCTCTGTAAGACGATGAAGAAAAACATTTGTCTCTCATCGTTTTTAATATGATATTGATTACGTGCCGTTTTATCGGTGCTACGGCCTACAATGTAGTGGTAAAATATGTGAACCTTCATCAGGGTGAGTGCGATCCACTCCACACTGCGTCTCACCTAGCACTGAAATCCTTCTTTGCTATGATTTGACGCATATCTTCGTCGTTCTAGATCTTCGTGCTTCATCTTAGACCGCATCATCGCTTACCATCAGGTGAGGATGTGGTCAAACGAAGACTTGTCCAGTTTAAAAAAATAAAGACATTGGAGTTGTTATCTAGGCTTAAATTGTAAGTTGTTATGTACCTACTATGAAATAACGAATTTTTAGTTTAATTTAATCTTAAGAACGATAGTGTACCGTTGTACGTGTATCAGATGTTAAACATATCAGATGTGTAACATCTGACAACCGCGCACGCTAATTGTTCAAATCAAATAGCCGGTTCCTCGTTGTTTTTTTTAGATCTTATAAAATCATTCCAATGTTAATTTTGTTGATGATTACATAAAATTTTGTATGAAACAGTGTTTAATTCTATAAAAATATCATAATAACGGGGAATTTCAGGAAATCAAGAGATTTACCTTGGCGGCACTGCTACTCACATTATGTTTTGTTTTGTTTCTTCCCGGGATGTCATTCGTTTTTTTTCTTATAAATATTGCGTAAAGTAAATAATGTATGTATTGAAAGTAAAATGGAATAAACCGATTGCACATTAACTTACATTGTTTGAAGATAAAAAAACTCAGTGAGCCAGCGCACTCAATCTCATTGACGATTATTTCGTCTGGACGTTTTTCTTTATCTCGGAACTGCGAACATCTCCAGCCAATGTGTTCGTGAATTCGTGATTACTGTACGTACTGTCGTTCGTTAGTCCGTCGCGTTGATCAGTCCACCGCGGTCGCTGTTCGTAGACATGGGCAGATAAACTGGCTAAACAACAAAGCAAATAACGGCAACTGGCTGGTTGTAAAAAAAAACAACATCTGATTCGATATTGAATTTGCGCGGTATTTTAGCAATGGCAGGATTTCTGGCGGATATAATTTCGTGGACGGATCAACTTGATGAACATCCTTGGCTGTTCGCATCTTTGGCTTCTATTCTGGTGGGGTTGAGCGGCATTCTACCGTTGCTGGTAATCCCTATAGATTCGTCTGCAGCTTTTGAAGATGGACGTGAGTACATACATTAATGCTTACTAAATTCTAGTATTATCTCGCATGTGCCAACTATTTTTAGATTTTCCATGTCATCATTCATCTTGTGTTAAATTGGCTCATGTGCTTCTTTGTCTAATAACATAAATCTGTGTGTAACATACCTACATAATAAACAACAACATTATTATTTTTAATCACAAAGGAATTTTCTTTAGTAATTACGACAATATTTAGTACAATTTATTTGCATGAAATATAATATTAGTAACTCTTCCTTGTACACAAAGCCTATAAAATTGCATTTATAGTTTAAAATATTTGATATTTTTCTGTTTTCAATAAATAAGCAATGCAGAATCCTATACCTGTGAGTTATAAAGTATTTGTAGTTGCTATATAAATAGATTGCTCAGATTTATGGAATTTTATGTTAACTTTGGTCATAATTGTGTTGATTTTTTTTTATATTTATTGCATAAAATTCTGTGTAATTTTCACAGATTTAACTGGTTAGAAAATAACAATGCATAAGAAAGTTAAAATGAGAATCATGATAAATTTATTAAAATAACAAATGAAAATGGTGCTAAAACTCGCAAAATTTATTATTATTTATTTATGAGCCACTTCTGTCCCACTGCTGGGCAAAGACCTTCCCCCATTCCTTTCAGACATCTCGATCCCGTGCCAAAACTGCCCAGTCCTCCAGGAATGGAAAATTTAATTAATAAAAAAAGTTTTACCCATCAAGGATCACACCAATACATTTTTGTATGGTTGTGAGACCAGAATGATTAAGTTTCTTTTTCTAAATTCAGTTAATCTGTTTGATAATTATGTAGTAGTATAAAACACCAAAAATTGTTAAAGGCACTCAATATCACTCTACCTGGTGTACCATCTGCTTGTGTTGCTATCATCATAACTTATCAAAAATCATAAAATCCCCTTTTATAAGTTGGGGGAGGGAGGGGGAGGCAAAGTAAAGTCACTTATTTGAACTAAGATAAAATTTTAAAACAGCATAGATACCAAATCTCTTTCAATATCTTGCAACGAGTTATGAAACTTGTTGATTTGTGAAGCAACTACTTGACAGATCACTGATTTCAGTTATACCAACTGATAAAGTCAACGAGCTATTGTACTACTTTCCAGTTTAAGATAAATTTAGTTTTATATTGTCAAATGAAACTGGCTTTTCCCGTAATATACTTAATACTACTAGATGACCTGCAGCATCTGTCAATAAATACATTACCCTCCTTCTGCGCAGTTGGGTAAAAGGTAGTCTATGTATCAACCCCGGTCTAAACCTACATATATACTAAATTTCATCAAAATCGGTCCAGCCATTCAGTCGTGAAAACATAACAGACAGAGTTACATTCGAATTTATAATAATATGGATTTATTCCACATGGTGGTGGGGCCAGTCCTCGTACAATTATTACTCCACTTTGCTCTATCCTCACATACTCCTGAGAAAAATTGCTGGCACCATATCCTCAGGCCACATCTGTCCATATGGTCTTGGATCTCCTCTAGATCTTCTACAGTGGATGGACAGTTCCAGTGCCTGGTTGTCAACATAGGTGGCTTCTAGACATCGACGTGATGGTCGATTGGGTGTGTAATTTATATTACTCCTACGCAAAAGAAGGAATGACATATGTACGTTTGTTGGGTCTGGTTTATAAATATGTCTATCGGAAGCATTATAATCACGGAACATAAAAAACAATAGAACTAGCATGATGACTTTTTACTAAGAAAACCAGTGTAGCTAAACTCACACATGTAAAAACTATAATTGGTTGAAAGAGAACGTTCAAAAAGCCGTAAAACCATAAAACTAATTTAACGGATATAAAACCTTAGCTACTATGGAACATGGTTTAAAATTCAATACAATAAACAGTAACAAAAAAATTAAAGTTTACTTCTTCTACTCGGCAAAAGATGGCGCTTTAGAAAATATTTTTATTTTAGTCTATTAATTAGAAATAAGACTGATAATGCAATGGCTGTTACTTGATTACCCACAAAACAAAGCTACCAAACAAGAGATGGCGCTGTCGCTAAAGATTTTTCTTATAGTCTCTAACAGCAAAGTATAAGATCGATAATGCATTGGCTGTAGTAACAGCCAATTTTGGCCAATTTAGAATACAGCCATTTTTAACAAAACTGTTTTTTGAGCAAGCAAGTATGCTTGCTCAAAAAACAGTGTTACTCACTTAGTGATGTACCAATGAGGGTACAAGACGAATGTATCGATATCGATTATCACCTACCTACTACGGGTAACGAAATAGGTACGTCAGGTTATATTTGTGGTGGTCGAAGAAAGAAAAGAAAAGCTTTTTAGCTTTTCTTTTCTTTCTTTCATAATAACATAATCATAGGTATCCAACTCATAAATACTTAAAAAAATATTATATTACTGGAATATTATATACTGAATTATTATTTGATGGGCACACTAAAAGTTTCCAGTATCAATAATAAAAAATACTAATAATGGTCAAAAATTAATTTATTGTTTCTCAAAATATTCTCCCTTTGGGTCAATGCACTTTTTCATAAGATTGAACAAATTTTGAAAACATTTGTGGCTCTCCTCCGGTGGTGACGTCAGATACATGTTATTCATACTCTTCGACAGCCTCTTCTGGTGATGAAAACCGTTGATCGGGTTTTTAATTTTTGGGAACAGAAAAAAGTCACACGGTGCCAGGTCATGACTCTGTATGCTGGATGACTCATAAGTTGTACGTTTTTTTAATTTTTTTTATGTCTATCGCCTTGGGGAAACTGAAAACAGAAGTTATTATATTATTTCACACCATAGGTCTAAAATATAATTAGAAAATCATCAATAAAACAACAAAAGGAATTAACGCCCTAAAACTTATACACCTTTTAATAGGGGGTAACTAATTAAAGCTATCGATAACACATTCATAAGTATATTGGGGTCACATCCCTAATTGAGTAGCTTAAGTTGAGGTTTAAGAGAACCGTGACCTTATAGAGTATGATTCAGAGTCTATTTTGTTAGACGATTATGGATTTTAAACAAAACTAACAAAAAACAATAAAATAATACTTACCGGTGATAGGATATGCCCCCTTTTGTTAAACTTTTGGTTCGGTTATAATATTTACACTCCAAAACGGCACAATATGGCATTTATATATATTTTGAAGTACGTTTACCCCACAGTAATTGAAACACGACTGAAGTGAGCGAAGCTTGTAGTGCGCGGAACTCCGCGTAATTGGTGTTACGCGGGCTCCGCCTACTTACGACTTCTATTGTTTTTTGTGTTCTGTGATTATAACAAAAAGATGATTAAATTTTAAGGCCTATTTTTTGTGTCAAAGGAAGTGTTAGCGAGGTAGTTATTATGACCTCTGTGGCGCAGTGGGCTAATAGCCGGCTGAGACGCAGGAGATTCCCGCCGCGAAACAAATGTTTGCTCAATCTACAGATGAAACTATTAACAAAAAAAAGTATATTATATAAGTATACTATCAGTTGTCTTGTTCCCATAGTACAAGCTCTGCTTAGTTTAGGGCTAGATAGTGCTGTGTGAAATGTCCAGCAATATTGTTTCACCTAAATAAATTAATAAACGAGATAAAAAACCAATGATAAAATTCTTCATGAACCTAAACAAAATAAACAAATGATGACTTCAACCTCAAGTCGTGCGTGACGATAAGATTTTAATTAGGGCATTAAAATAAACATTGTTTACACCCGGTTTGATTTTATCACGACGATTAGTCAGCCCTGGAATCTACGATATTTCCGAACCGGGGCAGAACCTTGTATGTGGCACCCCCTCCTCCATTATTAATGGGGGGGGGGGGCTTATTAATATGAGAGAGAAACGCATTTTTTACTTTGGGGCCGTCCATTGTTTTTTTAGCTATTCCCCCCCCCCCCCATCCCCCATCCCCTCCATGTGGTAAGGTTTAAGACAACAACCCCCCCCCCCCCCCCCCTCCCCCAAATCACGTGTATTCTTAGTACCTACCTACCTACAAACAATTTTAACATTTTTAGAATAATATCTTTAAATACAGGTGAATTCAAGGAAAATTCATATTTATGCTGTTAGAAAGAAATATAGAAATTCGTGTTGAGCACGTGTGACCAACTTGTCGTCCCTAAATGGAGCGGGGGGGGGGGGGGGGGGGGGGGGAAATAAGTGATAAAATTATGAGGTATTCCTTATATAATATACCGTTGGTATATAGATAGACCAGCTGACCAATCCGCGGCTTCGCACTCGTAGTTTTTTAATAAAAACATTTCCCTCCTAAAACATTACCTTAGCAGACGCAGTTGGGTAAAAAGTAGCATAAGTCACCCGGATATAGTGTAGCTTTCCAACAGTGAAATATTTTTTTAAATCAGTCCTTTTGTTTCGGAGCTTATTCAATACAGACAAACAAACAAACAAATTTTTCCTCTTTATAATATTACGAAGTTTTTTGTAGATATTGATATGTTCTTTAATATTGTTCTATCATCAATAGTTTCCGCAGCGCATGCGACGAAAGACGTTTTAGGGCACTTTTTTACATAGTCTCTCGTGACCACGGCCGATGGCCGATGTAACTTGGCCGAAACGTCGAGGTTAATCAAAATTATAATTTTAATATAAATCTGTGCGCGTTAAAAACATGATCCCTAATCTTTTCTAGCAATAAATATAGCCTATGTCACTCAGGGTGAATGTGGCTTTCCAATGGAGAAAGAATTTTTGAAATCGGCACTGTAGTTTTTGAGTTTATTCATTACAAACATACACACAAAAATACAAATCTTTCCTCTTTATAATATTAGTATAGATACTAGTATAGATTGTTACCGGGATTGGGCTATTTTTTACCCGGCCGGCTGCGGAGGGTGATGTTTTTATTGACAAACCACGCGTGCGAAACCGCGGGCGGGTTAGCTAGTATTAGTATAGATAGTGAAAAGATAGTTTTATTGGCTCCAACCGAAAACCTTTACAATCATCTAGTATATAAAAATCTCGTGTCACGGTGTTTATGGTCGCACTCCTCTTTTGTATATTTGGTAGGTATGAGAATACATAGGCTGCTATTTAAGAATCCGGAACTGGCCACTGCATAAATAATATTTAAAAAGAAATTATCACGTTTGAAAATGGAACTCTTTGGCTGTAGAATGCAGGTTATTTCGTCCGTCTGTCAATTGTTTTCATTGTGTGGCGCGATTTCAAAAATTGCGTGTCATTATCACAATGGATTTATCTCGAGAAAATTTTCGTGCGATGATTTTTTTATGATTTTCGACGTGGTCTAACTCAACAGCAGTGTATCGATCAACTCAGTTCGACTTTTGGGGATAAAGCACCATCGAAGACTACTGTGTATCACTGGTTTAGTGAGTTTAATCGTGGACGTCGTATGCTCACGGACGAAATTAAAGATGGTCGGCCTAAATCAGTTGTTGTGCCACGAAACATCGACGCAGTGCGTAAACTAATAATGCAAGATCGTCATGTGACATATCGAGAGATAGAGGCGATCTTGGGCATTAGTATGACGAGTATACATAAGATATTACACGAACACTTGGCTGCAAAAAAAGTTTGTTCGCGTTGGATACCGCACAACTTGACAATAGATCAAAAACAGGCTCGTGTCGATTGGTGCAAAAAAATGATAAAAAAATACAATCGTGGTGCATCAAAAGCTGTATATAATATCTACACAGGTGATGAATCCTGGATTTATGCATATGACCCCGAAACTAAGCAACAGTCAACAGTTTGGGTCTTCCAACATGAGCCGAACCCAACAAAAGTTGCTCGTGCGAAAAGCACTTTGAAGCAAATGGTCGCCTGTTTTTTTGGTATAGATGGACACGTGGCTACTGTACCCCTAGAAAATTGTAAATCTGTTAATTCAGAGTGGTACACGACCATTTGTTTGCCAGAAGTCTTTGCAGAAATCAGGAAGAATAATCCACAACGCAGAATCATTCTCCATCACGACAATGCAAGCTGTCACACTTCGGGTGAAACGACCCGATATTTGGAGGGTGAAACGGTGGAATTAACGGGTCATCCGCCATATAGCCCTGATTTGGCACCCAACGACTTCTTTTTATTCCCAACCGTGAAGAATAAATTACGTGGTCAACGATTTTCAACCCGAGAAGAAGCCGTTGAGGCATTCAAAAATCATGTTTTGGAGATACCGTCTTCCGATTGGAAAAAGTGCTATGAAAACTGGTTTCACCGAATGCAAAAGTGCATTGATCATCATGGCGAATATTTTGAAAAGCAATAAAACCATATTTAACAGTCAATGATAGTTATTTTATTTTATTCCGGATACATAAATAGCAGCCCTCGTAGGTCATAAAGTATTTTTCACCCTCCAACCCCTACCCCCATTTTTTAATCACAATTTTGGTATTTTTGTGTGAACAATATCCATATAAATCAACCGTTGCGTCGTTCATTTACATGAAGTGTCGCGTCACTTTTACAAGAGTGTTGAATGTTTTACATAGTTTTTATCCCGAAGTTTCTACGGGAACGGGAAATTTCAAGTGCGAAGCCGCGGGGCTGGTCAGCTAGTGCTCATAAGATGCTGTCTATAATAATAAATTTTTCTAACTTAAACCTTATTCAATGTAAAAAGATACAGCAGACGATCCCGTCGAGTTTCTTAGAAATCCTGAACACTAGGGCCAGCATACCGATGCGACGGCAAAATATGATAAACAATTAATTCTCAGAACATCAAGTTACGAAGTAAAATAAAAAGAATAAAAAAACGGCCAAGTGCGCGCACGAAGGGTTCCGTACCATTTATCTATAAAAACGGCAAAAAAATCACATTTGTTGTATGGGAGCCCCCCTTCGATATTTGTTTTGTTTTAATTTAATTATTTACTTTTAAAGTGAATATGCAACTAACTAAATATTCTTCGAATATTTCAAGCGTCTACCTGTTGTTGTATAGGAGCCCCCCTTAAATATTTATTTTATTCTGTTTTTAGTATTTGTTGTTATAGCGGCAACAGAAATACATCATCTGTCAAATTTCACCTGTCTAAGTATCACAGTTCATGAGATACAGTCTGGTGACAGACGGATAGACAGTCAGACAGCGGAGCCTCAGTAATAGGGTGCCGTTTTACCCTTTGGGTACGGAACCCTAAAAACTTGTGCTCGTAAAGATGTTTACGAGCACAAGTTTTAAGTACTCTGTAAAAAAACAGTTGCTGGGATTACATTATGGATTTGATAAAGAAAACTGGAAAACTGGGAGCCTAGGCACAACATTTTGTACATATATGTAAGGAATATTTAAATGATCTGAGTAGTAGAGTTACTTGTGAAAGAACTCGCCCGTGGAAGTATTACCACCTATTTCTGCCGCGAAGCAGCATTGCTGCGTTTCGGTTTGAAGGGTTGCCGGTGAAATTACAGGCACTTAAGACTTTACACGTGTATGCCTCAAGTTGATGGACGCAGGGTAGTGCATCGTACGGCACGTATCTAATGTCCGTGGCCTACGAGGTAATACTTTATTCATCATCCACAGCCCGACTTCACCCACTGCTGGGTATAGGCCTCCCCAAGTTTGTGCCACCCGTCACGATCCTGCGCTAGTCACACCCATTGACGGCCCGCGACTCTAACGATGTCGTCCACCCATCTCGCTGCCGGACGTCCTACCCTTCTACAGCCATTCCTCGGCCACCATTCAGTTGCTATGGTAGCTCCACCTGTCATCATCACGTCTTGCCAAATGTCCCGCCCAAGATCATTTGAGCTCCATAACTCGAATCCCAACGTCATGAACCTGCGTTCGTCTACGAATCTCGACGTTTGGAACATGATCTAAGAGTTTGATGCCGAGCGTGGTACACTCCATGGCTCTCTGTGCAACTCTTAACCTGTACACAGGCTCCTGCGTGAGAGTCCTTGTCTCGGCACCTTAGGTCTTATAATAAGTCTAATACTTTGTTATAAGCGATTATTTATTTATTTAATTAGCACGGATTAACCAATTACACTAATTAATTTAAAATAATTCAAAACATTAATAATTAATATTTTATAATATTTAAATTTAAAATGTAGTTTTAATTTGACAATGTTTGAATTGTTAAATTATACATCAATCACCTTTTCATACATCAATCTCACAATACCTCAGACACACCAGCATCAATTCCTTCCATTCATCAGTAAACACATCGCGTTCAGGTTTAGCAGCAAGGAGTTTGTTGAGTGTGCGAGGAAGCGGGGAGTTAGCACGGGTGTTGGCTACCACTTGCTTGTTCCATCTTCAGGTCGAATAAAAAAAAACAGTTGTTATATTATGTCTTACCCCCGTTTGACTGATCTATGTAGTATAGATAGGGATACGGATCTAGGCCTAGTGCGTAAAGGTAGACGACGCTTAGATGTTTAAACTATCCAAACACTTTAATAGGACGCCAAAGTCGTAGGCAAAAGCTATACGGAAATATTAAGCGTTTGATGAGGCATGCTCTTGTCGCCAAGTTAAATATTTTATAGTGTTATCAGTTATCACTGTTATCAACTCAATACATTGTTGTAATGAGCTGTAATCATGTAATATCAATCATTCGATATTTCAACGTTTGAGATTAGTAAGTAAATGAAGCCTGCAAATCTGCAAAATGCATTTTTGCAATTCTTACCAGTCTTTTTAGGGTTCCGTACCCAAAGGGTAAAACGGCACCCTATTACTGAGGCTCCGCTGTCTGTCTATCTGTCACCAGGCAGTATCTCATGAACCGTGATTGTAAGATAGTTGAAATTTTCACAGATGATGTATTTTTGTTGTTGCTATAACAACAAATACTAAAAACAGAATAAAATAAATATTATACAATAAACGTGATTTTATTGCTCGTTTTAGCTCGATATTGATAACGGGTACAGGTAGACGCTTGAAATATTCACAGAATATTTAGTTCTATATTCACTTAAAAAAAAAAATTAAATTAAAATAAAACAAATAGGTATTTAAGAGGAGGCGTAACAACAATACAACAAGCGTAATTTTTTGCCGTTTTTATAGATAATGGTACGGAACCCTTCGTGCACGAGTCCGACTCGTACTTGGCCGGTTTTATTTTTATATTACCTGGATATGAAACAAGCATATAGCCCACCTGATGTTAAGTGGTAACCACCGCTTAAAGCAAAGTATTGCATCGTAGGTCACACAGCTTAGAATCGTGCCCTACGTTGCACTGCCCGCCCTCCGTCCATCAACCGAGGCGTCTAACTTATATCATAGTTGATCGAACGAAGCGAGATCTCCAAATCAACGCAATTCGGCGTTGTATGTATTAATGTTTGTTCGTCCGAGGATAACTTTCGAAGCGTTTATCCGATCATCGTGAAATTTGGTATATAGGTAGTGATGACACAATTTTGGTGTGACTAATAATGAGCTAAAAATGTTTGGGGTTTGTTGAGATATTGGGGTTAGAGGGGTAAAAAAAACAAAATGGGACTAACCGGTCAAGTGGCACGTCTTTAAAAGGTCTTTGTGAGTACATTTCAACCCTGTGTTTTTATTTTTAGTTTAAACCTTGTAGTTTTCAAGTTCGTAGGCATAATAAAAACTGAACATTGACAAAATTCACAAGGTACACCAGTGAGCCCGCAGTGCTGAAATTTGGTTTGCGCGTAGATTAAGTGACACAGATATAGGCAAAAGTCTGAAATCCAGAACAACTGCAATTTGTTCTCCAAAAAACAGTATCCAAATTACATGAACTCCCGTTACCTGTAATTTAAATGAAACTTGTAGATCAAGTAATGTAGTTATGTATTTCGCGGCACTATTTTGATAGGCAAAGATTACAAATAATATATTTTTGTTTTTATGGGAGACCCGCGAGATCTCAGTTTTGGGGCGAACCACTAGTTATGTACAAGTTTACTATGTCACATGCTTATATCCATCTCAACATTCGCATATTACAAAGTATATATTTAGTATCTATTTCCCTTGTGTTTTCCGGTTATCGGTCCACCCGTCTGTCTCCTGTTATCTGTCTATACGTGAGGTGTCATCCGTGGCGATAAGTGAACGTGTTGGCCGATAGTGGACCCTATGTCATTGTAATAGGCACGACGATAAGTGCGCTACGCTGACAGTTGACCGATTGTTTGTTTATTACTAGCTGGTTTAGATATACTATAATATTATAAAGAGGAAAGCTTTGTTTGTTTGTATTGTATAGCCTCAGAAACTACTGCACCGATTTAAAAAAATCTCTCACCGTTGGTGGAAGCTACACTATCCCCGGGTGACATAGGCTACTTTTTACTCAACTGCGCAGAAGGAGGGTAATGTTTTTTATTGAAAAACTACACGTGCGAAGCTGCGGATTTGTCAGCTAGTAGATTAATCATCATCATCATATCAGCCGTAGGACGTCCACTGCTGGACAAAGGCCTCCCTCATTCATCTCCAGGAACTGCGGTTGGAAGCGGCCTGCATCCAACGCCGACCTGCGGTTCTTACCAAGTCGTCTGCCCATCTTGTGGGTGGACGTCCTACGCTGCGCTTGCCGGTCCGTGACTTCCACTCGAGAACCTTTCGGCCCCATCGGCCATCTGTTCTGCGCGCTATATGGTCTGCCCATTGCCACTTCAACGTGCTAATCCGTCGGGCTATGTCGGTGACTTGAGTTCTCCTACGTATCTCCTCATTTCTGATTCGATCCCGTAGAGAAACCCCGAGCATAGCCCTCTCCATAGCTCGTTGAGCGACTCTGAGCTTATTCATAAGGCCAATAGTGAAGGACCACGTCTCGGTTCCATATGTCATCACTGGTAACACACACTGATTGAAGACTTTCGTCTTAAGGCACTGAGGTATGTTGGACGAAAAGACGTTGCGAAGTTTCCCAAACGCTGCCCATCCGAGTTGGATTCGACGATTGACCTCTTTCTCGAAGTTGGACCTACCTAATTGGACTGTTTGTCCTAGGTATACATACGCGTCGACAACTTCAAGAGCCGAGTTCTCAACCATAACTGGGGCAGGGACGACATAACTGTAGATTAATAAGAAAGAAAAATATTGAGTTGAACTCTTGCAATATATCATTGCAAGAGTTATTTTGCATTCTTGAACTTGTACGTGCCAGTATTCGACCATCCGGGCAGTAGGCACTAAACTAGCATACTATAATATCTATTTGGAACATTTTTTTTCTATTTGAAACAATCAAATCTGTTTTGCTATTGTGGCGGTTTTGAGTACCTACCTAACAAACATGTTATCCAAAATATACCCCACAAACTTACACACCAGTGGCGGATTTACCTGCTGAGTAGGCTTGAGCCTTGGGCGGCATATTTTAGAAGCAGCAGGGGATCGCTTTTTTTAAGATTTCTGATGCGGTGTTCTGATGTTTTTCAAAAAGAAGTACATTACTTCTATTCTTTCCTTTCATTGTAATTCAAGGAACGGCACCACACACTTGTACATTCTATGGCATAACACCAGCAGCGCCCAATCAGTAGCATTCCTACATTACCCCGTCTTATTGTATATGGTTGAGCTTTCATTAGCTCAAAAACATACCCAAAATCAATTTGTTGTGTAATTTCCACTACATTGTTAGATTGAAGGGCGACTATACTATACAAATTTTACAGACTATACCTACTTGTGAAATATGTGTAAATCCGTCACTGTTACACACTGAAATAAGAAGTATTTAAAGTAATATGTCATAGTAAATAGAGAAGATCGGGAGTTTTTAGGGCTCCGTACCGAAAGGGTAAAACGGAACCCTATTACTGAGGCTTCGCTGTCTGTCTGTCCGTCCGTCTGTCACCAGGATGTATCTCATGAACCGTGATAGTTAGACAATTGAAATTTTCACAGATGATGCCGCTATAACAACAAATACTAAAAACAGAATAAAATAAATATTTAAGGGGGCTCCCATACAACAAACGTGATTTATTTGCTCGTTTTAGCTCGATATTGATAACGGCAACAGGTACACGCTTGAAATATTCACAGAATATTTAGTTATATATGCACTTTAAAAATAAATAATTAAATTAAATCAAATATTTAAGGGGGTGCTCCCATACAACGAACGTGATTTTTTGCCGTTTTTATAGATAATGGTACGGAACTCTTCGTGCGCGAGTCCGACTCGTACATGGTCAGTTTTTAATTTAAATTTATACTTGTCTCTAATAATAATCATGCGACTAAATGAGTGTTAGATATCAAATCAATAACATTTATTTTAAAACAACACCAATATTATCAGAACAAACACACACAGGAGACATAACAAAATTAACAAAGACACAATAGCCAAATGAACAAACATTTAATATAAATACAACATATTGCAGTGTGTGTGTCTCAGTGTGTGAATGTGGATGTTTTTTTTTTATACATTATAGGCTTGCGTTTGACCACGATCTCGCCTGATGGTAAGCGATGATGCGGTCTACGATGGTACACGCTTGCCTAGAATAAACCTATTCACTCGCGACTTAAATATACCCAGGTTGTAGCTATCAAGAAACACAGACTCTGGCAAGGCGTTCCACTCTTTGGCGGTGCGCATAATAAAGGCCGCTTTGTGCGAATGAGAATGGTTAGATTAAAGAAGTTGAATTATAGTATAGAGGCCCGAAGAAGAGATGGATTGATTGTGTGAAGAATGGGTAAGAAAGAAGTGACAACGGAGATGGCGGCTGATAGAGGTAGGTATCGAATAAAAATACATGTTGTGTCGACCTCGCGTAATGTGGGAAAAGGGCAGGAAGAAGAAGAATTGTGTCTGTTAATAATAATGAATATCATTCATGACTTTACATGGATTATTGAAGTTAAATTTCTTTACGCACGCTTGACTCGGGGATTGAGCTGGTGAATGCGTGACGAGAGCGTTACGAAATGTGTGGTCGGGCGAGGCGAACGGAAGTTGAGAGAGAGATATAAAAGTGAAGATAGAAAGAGAGAGAGAGAGAGTTATATTACGTATATTACTGTGGGGGCAAGAGAGAGAGTTGTGAGCACTCATTTTCTTACTCTCTTTCTCTCATAGCTAGTTACGTTTCGTATATCTAAGGCACAGTGCAGGCCTATTGTCTGTATCACACTGTAGGAGCAAGAGAGATCAGTGCGCACATTTTTTTCTCTCTTCTTCTCAAAGCCAGTGCATGAAATATATATATAAATATCAGTCAGTAGTTCGTTTGCGAGTTTGCTAGCGTTACGCGAACGTTGATTTCTTGATTACTTTTCGTAATTTAATATCGTTCTTGAACAATTTTATAAATTAATATTTTGAATAAGAAGTTTTACTTCAGTCGTGTGTACTAAAGCACACTCGTTTTTTTTAATTTATATTAGATAATTAGTTTCTTTTCTACTGATGAGACGATCTGCTGGGTACAACAGTTCAATGACAACTAACGGAATCTCAGAACTAGTTTCTTGAATTAATTTCCCACAAGCCATGCTCATAACAATCCAAAATAATTCATAGGTATTAGATAACTGTGTATTAATTGTGTGATTAATACAATCGATGTTATCAAAGTAAATAAAATCACTGTATAATTTATTACAATTCACGATAGTCTGCAAATAGATAAATATTTATGGGAAGATAGTAGTTTACCTAGACGTACACGTGTTATTTAAACAATTATAACGTAGTATGGTTTTAAACCAATGAGTCCGGTCAGAAAACCGGCGCCAGCGCCGCTTAAGGCGCTAACCGTAGCCGATGACCTTGAGCGAATGGGCGTAGCTATTGTTTCGGCCCCGCACCTTCAGCCACACGCATCTAACGTGTGACGGCAGACGAGCACAACCCTCTCGTACGACAGTCAGCGGTACACTGCCGCCCATCGCTTTTTTTTTTTTTTTTTTTTTTTGAATGGACTAATCTCGCTGTTGGCCTCTGAGGCCGTGACAGCTTAACCGAACTTTTGGCGAGCGCAGATGGCGCTCAGCCCTGTAAGTTTTTTAGGCAACTAGCGCAAGGGCACCACTTAGGTACGAACCTCGGCTTGGGCTGTTGCCGGGATGGGGATAGGAGAGAAACGCCCGGGTACATGTCTGTACCTCGTATAAGCGGCGACTGAAGGGACTCGTCGACCTGGCCGGCGAGGTCGGTGTTTCTGTGAAGTGTTTGCTCTGTCTGATATAGATGACTCACCTTCCGCATTAGCAGAGGTGATTTCGTCATCCGGGTCTCCGAGAACGTGTCTCGGACGACGGAGGATTTTGTTGGCGGGCGGATCCAACGGGTAAACCGGAATGGTGTGTACCAAAGGGTTCGGATGATTAGAGGCAAGTTCATAAAACCGCTTGGAAGCGAGCTTCATGAACCTGGCTATTGATTCTAATTTCAAATCGCGATGTAGGTCGTTATTGCGAAAATACCAGGGCGAGCCTGAGGCTTTTCGCAAGAAGCGATTTTGAATAACCTGAATGGCACCAACTTTAGGAGAGTGGGCAAATACTACGGATGAGTATGTCATAATGGGGCGAATGCACGCTTTGTAAAGAGTCACCTTATTTTTAAGGGACATTTTACTTTTCGCGCCTAGAAGTGAGGACAATCGTCCTAGGGTGAACTTTGCTTGGTTGCACCTCTTAGTGATGTGCAACCTAAAGGAAAGACGCCTATCGAGGATGACACCCAGATATTTGGCTGATGGGGCCCAGCGAATGGGCTGGCCAAATAGAGAGATCGGTTTGGGAGTGAGGTTTCTCCGTGAGAAGTACACTGCTGTACTTTTCGACGGGTTTACCTCGATCCGCCACTTGCGGAACCAAGTGGCTAATGAATGAAGGGCAGCCTGCAGCCTTATACCCACCCGATCAGGATTCCGATTGGATGTGTACAAGGCTGTGTCGTCTGCGTATAGGGCTATTTCCACTTGAGGAGTGCGGGGGATATCGCTGGTGTACAGCGTGAACAGGAGGGGGCCGAGAACGGAGCCTTGAGGGACTCCTGCTCTGACTGGTCTAGGACTAGAGAGAGTGCCTTCCACGGTGTAGCGAAAGCTGCGACCTTGTAGGTAGTCTCGTATGATGAGCACGAGTCTGTCTGGGACTCCGAGTTTGTATAGCTTGTAGATCAAGCCGTTGTGCCAGACTTTGTCGAAAGCTTTCGCTACGTCGAGGAAGACGGCACCAGTATCTGAAGGCCAGGTACTTTGCCAGTTGGAGAGGACATGCTCCGTTATGCGGAGCACCTGTTGTGGGCATGAATGTTGGGCTCGAAAGCCAAGCCGCCCGTCGCCCGCGCAACCACCTTCTTTTAAGGGTACTACGCCCGCTAATTATTCGGAAAAATTAAAAATATTTAATTGCCACGTGAAAGACCGTCGCAGCACAGCATAATTTTTTCAACTTGAAGGTATAGTCTTTGCCCATATTAAGGTGAAAGAAAAATTACTTACAAAATTTTACGTCGAAAACAGCTACATTTTGTTATTTTTTTTCTCATAGTAAATAAACAGGTAGAACTTTTTCGTATGTTCACTTTGCAGATAAAAGGTCAATGAATGACATATATTTTTTTGAGCACATAACACTGATTCCTCCCGGAGGAGAAAGCCTTCAAATAAGATCAATCAGCTACTATATTCGCCTTAACATACACTCGACAGCAAATAAACTGGGCCACCTTGGAACTCTGATTTGATTTTCTCAAAAAGTATAAAACTTTACCTATTATTTGTTGTCGAGTGGTTTGGAATACTTCTTTCTTCTCACCTAACAACTGCTCCGTTACATACATATTTCTCTTTTTTAACTGACTTAAAATTTTTAACAAGAATATAACCGAATCCAGGTAACAGAAATAACCAAACTACTATACCGATTTTGATGAAATTTCTATGGGGCCAATCTGAAAGTACAATCCTTTAAAAAAGAATTTTCCAAATCGGTTCCAAATGACAGATCTGAGGTAACAAACAATAAAATAGTAATGCTGTATAAAAAGACTTAAAAAAAAGGAGGAGATGTTTTGGGAGACTCGCGAGATCTCAGTTCGGGGCGACCCACTAGTTATCTTTTTTCACCTACTTTCCATGTTTCTCATTTGGGTAGTTTTCCACTGTCATCCCAACCTATCTCTATCATAGTATTTTTCAAATATTCACGATCACTGTAACAAATTACTGATTAAAACGGGTGTTTATCGCGTATGCACCTTTTTATTTGTTATTCCGACGTTTCGGCTGTGTTACAACAGCCGTGGTCACGGGTGCACTATCTCTATCATTTTGTTATTTCATTATAGCATCTTACATCATCATCATCGTTTTCAGCCCGTGTCGACCCACTGCTGGGCATAGGCCTCTCTTTGTTTCTGCCATTCTTCCCGATCCTGTGCCGGTCTGAACCACGTACGACCCACGATCTTATGGATGTCGTCGACCCATCTCGCTGGTGGACGTCCCCTATTTCGATGCCCAGTTCTCGGCCTCCACTCTGTTAGTGCCCTAGTCTACCAGTCGTCACTACGTCTGGCCAAGTGTCCTGCCCAACTCCACTTGAGCCCCAATATTCGCTTGCTGACGTCTGCTTGCGAATTTCAGTATTGGGAACTCGATCTAAGAGTGTGATGCCTGCCGAGCATGGCGCGCTCCATGGCTCTCTGTGCTACACTTATTTTGTGCACAGCCTCCTTTGTGAGCCTCCATGTCTCGGCACCAGTCATAGTTGGCAAAACACATCTTACATCATACGTAACCAAAATTTATTCCACTAAACCTATCGCCGTACAAGCACGTCCATCAAACGTTATTGAAAGATATACAAGGCCAATAACACCTTTTAAAGGTGTGACCTCTGCTTATCGTGTACAATATACACTGATTAGATAACTTAGGATCAAATCTTTGTAACTATACAGATAGGATGGTTTCGGAACCAGCTGCTTTTATTATTTACACCGAAGACAATAGCCAGATAAATATATGTTAGATTGATTTCTATAAGTGTCAGTTGACTGTCCATACTGTTGTTGATAATATTGTAATGATTCCTTGTTCGGGTTTTCTTTGTTATGACTGTTATGTTTTGCGCATGTGTATTTAAGTGCACAAATATCGCACTAATTTCTTCATTGTGTTATTCAATCCGAGCTGACATTATATTTGCTTTATTTCGGCGCCTCCACTTGTTTTCAATTTGACGACTCCATGTGTACCCAAATTCAGAGAAATAGGTCATGTTATACAAGGGGCGTAAGCCATCAATTGCACCGAGATATTTTGGCATACGAGCGAGCGAAAGCGAGCGTGGACGCTATGGGTCGAGGGTGCTATGTATTATGTAATATACTAAATTTACTTACTATATTGTTCTAATATATTTGTTATTTTGTCATCAGCTGGTGCAGCCACCCTTCGGATACTCCTCAGCTTCGCAGTGGGAGGTCTGCTGGGAGATGTTTTCTTACATTTACTACCAGAGGCCTGGGCGAACGACGTGGCAAACAGTGAAGGTAAGAGATAGCACTCAATTCTTTTACCATGCTGCTTATTTCACAATTCTGAGGACCCCCCCCCCCCTGTTTAACCATTCCATTCCCCCCATGTTGATAGTTACTCAGTGATAATTTTTTTAAAATTACAAAAGTTTTGGAGACGGACAGGAACTTCCTCTTGAATTAATGAAAACTCTTTATGATACCTTACAAGCTCGACATAATAGTTAAAAAGAAACAAAAAAAAACAAATAAACGTAAGCATAATGGACGGTCTTATCGCTTAACAAAGCTATCTCTTCCAGACAATCTTTGTATGGACCTCTCCATACAAAGATTGTCTGGAAGAGATCATTGCTTAATGTAGCCGAGGATGCGATACCAGTTTCTCTACTTTGCGCTGTTGATTCTTCATAAATACTTTCTAGTAAAATTAGTATTCTAGCTTAGTTTTTTATGATAAATAATATCGAGAATTCTAAAATACTCGAAGGATTGTATTCGAATGCAGGGTTCAGGCTGTCTGACATGGTCAGCATCATAATTGATCGAGCGAATCGATATCTCCTAATCATAAGTTGTATGTTTGTTTGTTCGAGGATAACTGGCGAAGCGTTTATCACATCATCGTGAAATTAGATAGAATAGATAATTTCTTTATTGTCTCTTTATTCACCATTAAATATAAACATATAACAGAAAACACACTTTTAAATCATAGGTACAATGGGCGGCCTTATCGCTAAAAGCAATCTCTTCCAGACAACCTTTGGATGGACAGCATCTATGTTAACAAATAGGGACAGCGGCGTACATCAGATATTATAGAATACGTTTAAAGAAATTAAATACATAGGATGGCACAATTTTGGTGCGACTAAATGTACTGAAAATGTTGGGGAGTTGTTTAGATATTGGGGTTCAAGAGGGGTAAAAAAAAATGAAAATGAGACTATTTGGTCAAGTGGGGCGTCAAATAAAAGGTATTCATTAGTACATTTAGACTCCGTTTTTATTTTTAGCAAATTCTTTAGTTTTTGATTTATTAGCCGTAATAAATATTGAACTCTGTCAAAATTCACAGGGTACACAATTGACCCCACAGTGCTGTAATTTGGTATGCGTGTAGCTTATGTGACACAAATATAGGCAAAATTCTGAAATCCAGAATAACTGTAAAGTGTAAACTCACCGCCCTCACATAATACACACATGCTCACACATGCATTCTCAACCACACACAACACAAGACACGATTTTACTTAGCAAACCCTCGTGACTGATCTTAATCATTATTACAAATACGGGACCTATGCGAGGCGAGACGTTATTCGGAGTGGATCGCACTCACTCGAAGGTTCACGAATTGAACCGAAACATTGTCGGTCGAAACACCGATAAGACGGTACGTGATAGGTCCCGTATTTGTAATAATGAACAAGACACGATCACACTCATTCACCCGCAAACTATCACCATCACTCACACTTTAACTGTTTCATACAAAAACACACTTACATTTATATCTAGATGTACCATTGCTGAACGGAAGAGAACTAATCTCCACAACACAGGTATTTACCTAGAGTGGAGGTAAGTGCGCTACAAAGTTTGCACCCATGTGTATATCACGTATTTTAAGTTTTATACCTTTTTTGTGTTTTTATACCTTTTTTTATACCTTGTTTTGTACACATGTGTTATATATATTTTGAATAAATTATATTAATTATAATTACTGTAATTTGTACCCCAAAAAAGTTGAACCACATAACATGAACTCCCGTTACTTGTAATTTGAATGAAACTGTAGAAGTTGTTAGGTTAGCATTTTTGCCATTATTTTATCAGTCAAAGATTAAGACCGGCTTGCACAACGATCCCTAAACGTGTTTAGCGACTAAACATGTTTAAATTTTACGAACATATATGATTTGACAACTCCTTAAATCATATTGAGCCACTAAATACGTTTAGGCATCGTTGCGAGAGTCGCCCTAAGATTTTTTTTTTTGTGTTTTGGGACAGTCGCGAGATCTCAGTTCGGGGCGAACCACTAGTCTAGTATAACACCAAGCATTGTCCTTTCCATAGCACTGGAAAGGGCAGCGTAGGACGGCTTCTCACTAGATGAAAAGACGACCTGGTAAGATAGCTGAGAGCCGTTTGCGTGCAGGCCGCATAAGATCCTAGGGCCTGTGGGCATGGGGAGGCCTATGTTCAGCAGTGGACGTAAGGTTCCGTTCAATGCCCCGTCTAGGTAACTAAGTTTTAAGATTTTTAAATTTTCTAGAAGCATCATCAACTTTTCTTGTTAGCACAAGTAAGGAGTGGAACTCACTTCCGGCGTATGTTTTTCCAAACCAGTATAATCTTGGAGTCTTCAAGTCCAGAGTGAATAGGTTCTTTCTAGGCAAGCATGCTCCATCTTCGATCACACCTTCACTTACCATCAGGTGAGGTACTGGTCAAGCGCTTGACTATAATCAATTAAAAAAAAATCTCAAAAATGTCCGAGCCGAATGTGACTTGAACCCGCAACCTTACTTATAAGATGGTTTTAATAATCCTATAGGTACCCGTAAATGTATTTTTTATACTACCTGAAGGTGGAACAATCTTATGGCCCACCTGATGTTAAGTGATATCATAACCATCGCCTACACTACACCAACAGAGAATTGTCACGCACGTGAGAGACGTGACCTAAGATGCACTGCCCTGCATCCATCAACTTGAGGCATACAGGTGTAGAGCCACATGCGCCTGTAATTTCTGTCTGTTAACTTGATAACACTAAAAAACCGGCCAAGTGCGAGTCGGACTCGCGCACGAAGGGTTCCGTACCATTATCTATAAAAACGGCAAAAAAATCAAGTTTGTTGTATGGGAGCCCCCCCCTTAAATATTTATTTTGTTCTGTTGTTATAGCGGTAACAGAGATACATTATCTGTGAAAATTTCAACTGGCTAACTATCACGGTTCATGAGATACAGCCTGGTGACAGACGGGCAGACATACATAATCCCTATTACTAAGACACCGCTGTTTGTCCCGTTTTACCCTTTGTGTACGGAACCCTAAAAAAACTAAAACGTATCAAACCAATAACAAAACAATTCTAATTATGCTGCTAACTATTTTACGCTATCATCAATTAACATAACAAAGGTTAGTGCCGTTTATAAATGTATTATCTACTCGTACGAGGAAACAGCTGTCATTGGTCTGGGTCGCGACAATGGACTTGCACAAGATAACCTACCAGTTTCTATTCACTACTCGTGAACTATAATGCCTGTGACATTGTATTTGCACTAGAGATACGTCAACAGATGCTACGGCATCTTTATAAAAACCGGCCAAGTGCGAGTCGGACTCGCGCACGTAGGGTTCCGTACCATTATCTATAAAAACGAAAAAAAAACACGTTTGTTGTATGGGAGCCCCTCTTAGATACTTGTTTTATTTTAATTTAATTATTTATTTTTAAAGTGAATATGTAACTAAATATTCTGCGAATATTTCAAGCGTCTACCTGTTGCCGTTATCAATATCGATCAAAAACGAGCAAAAAAATCACGTTTGTTGTATGGGAGCCCCCCTTAAATTTTTATTTTATGCTGTTTTTAGTATTTGTTGTTATAGCGGCAACAGAAATACATCATCTGTGAAAATTTCAACTGTCTAACTATCACGGTTAATGAGATACAGCCTGGTGACAGACGGACAGACAGACATCTGAGCCTTAGTAATAGGGTGATGTGTTACCCTTTGGGTACGGTACCCTAAAAAGCCTACTTTAATATTTAGGATTATTTAGATGATAGAGAAGCTTGGGATTGAAATTGCTCCAACTCGTTCAAAAATGTTACAATTTAGACGTAATTTATTTTCTTTATTGTACGTAGGTATTCTCAAAGGATCATTAAAAAGAACAATCGGCCTTGTTTCTTGCCTTTCTTTCTTGGCTTAGTCGCGACGGAACAGGCAGTAAAATTGACGTTTAAAAGTGATCCTTGTTATTTTAATGAATAAAAGATTTTGTATACTTATATGTTCATTATCATTAGATAGTGTAAGATGAAAATTTATATTATCTTCGCCGTGTCAGGCCGTGTGTGATGCTGATGGCCCATTGCATTGCATGGCGAGCGATATTTTACCTATATTTTACCATTCGTTTTAAATGTTTTTCAGTCACATACTTTACTGTGAAGTGTCAAGTCAACACGATAAAACAATAGTTAACTTTAACAGTAGTCATTAAAGTACAGTCAGCGACAATAACAATTGAATAACAAATTGCAATGAATTTTTAAACAAATAAATTAAAAAAAATATACTCACTCGACTTGATGACACTTAATTACTTATTAACAATTTGTTATAGGTTCAATAATCATTTATTCTCAAAAAGATAACAAGGTAGGTCGTTCAAATTAAGGTAGATAGGTAGTTAGGTACTGAATTAACGCATACATATAGATCGTTAGCTACTTACATAATTACTGTAATTAGTAAACATTTGTTATTATGTTGAGCCTTTTTTCGTTGACCTTAATATCTTGACATTACCCTCACTGTATATATATGAAATAGCTTTATTTGTAAAGAAGAACATGTCATTATTTAATAACTTTAAAAGCCAACGTCATGGCTCCAAAATCTGTTGTCCTAAAAGTAGTACAGCATTATATAATAACAGTGTGTTATGTACGGTACCTAGGATATTCAATCACCTACCCAAACATATATTAGAAATTGACCAAATTCATGACTTTAAATTAAAACTTAAAAAAGTACTCTTACAAAAAGCTTACTACACTATAGATGAATATTTAATGGACAAATTGCAATGACTTGACATATTTTTAATTTATTTCTATTAAACTGATAATTAATGCATAATAGTGGTTAAATAATTTTGCATGCTTGTATGCTGGTCATGGCTGTACTTGAGACTATTGTATTACCAACTGATGTAACCCATGTATCGCAAATAAATGAATCTTTATCTTAAGTTTCGTTTTAAATGAGTTTCCATCTTTCATCCAATTAAGTCTCTTTCATAATTTTAAATTGTCATTTTACTTACACCTATTTTTAACCGACTTTTTTAAGGAAGTTTTTTATGAATGTTCCCCGATTACTCGAAGACGCGGACTGATTCGAGAAATTCTTTTTTTTTTTTTGTTCAAAAGGATATACTTTCGAGGTGGTCCCATTGGCACTAAGTCAGGATCTGATGATGGGATACAAAAAAATCGAGGGCAACCCTCAAATTTTATAGGGACGCAATTCGGTTTTATGAAACTGTTTGTTATTAACGTCATTTAACAACCGATTTGGAAAATTCTTTTTTTATTTGAGAGGATATACATACTTTCATATTGGTCTCATAGAAATTTAGTTAAAATCAGGTAAGTAGTTGGTTAAGTCGGTTATATTTTCGTCTAAATTGTTACATTTTCGACTGGGTTGGATCAATTTCAGTCTGAAGCTTTTTTGTTAGCTAAAAAAACGTGTTATTTATCAGACTAGCTGACCCGCCTGTGCCTTCGCACGCGTGGAGTGTAGATAAATACATTACTCTCCTGCGCAGTCGAGTAAAAAGTTGCCTGTGTCTCAATCCCGGTATCTATGTATATTAGGGTTGCCAACTATTCTGTTTTCCCAGGACATGTCCAGATTTTTTGCGTGTCCTGGGCCGTCCTGGATAGATTTTAAGTAGCGTCCTGTGTTTTAAAATTCACGCGCCACTACTATCTTCAATCGTTTTGTCACTGGGTCCGCGCCTCGTGTGTTAAGGTCGTCGTTGACACTTTATATAACATACACTTGTGAGCAATAAAATCGCACATCCGCACATTTTTACTTAAAAGTTAAATTTTTTTTTATTTGGAGCTTACAGCAAATTAAAATCAAATTAAATTAAAGTGCATAATCTAGGCATTCGCAGAACTGATAAAGGGTTGACATTTACCTTTAAAAACAACTCATTAGCAACAAAACAATAGACCCCCTTATGTCGCTCGATCCAGGTAAGGCCGGCGGCGGGATTTAAAGTAGGTATAAAAGAGTGCATATTGAGGGAATGGTCATCATTTGCATACCAACGTACAGTGTGAAAGGTTCTCTATTGATATTGGCTTCAAACGGAACACGAAAATGGATACTACACCAGAAGTAGCCGCTCAAGTGGTTGCCCTTGTTGAATCGGGGCTTAAGCAAAGTCAAGTGGCTCGACAATTGAGTTTGAGCTGATTTACCGTTCGGCGTGTATACCAGAGGTATCAAGAGACTGGTGGCTACCAACGGCGACAAGGATCGGGCCGTCCCCGTGCTACAACAGAGCGTGATAACCGCTTTCTTATAACGACATCTTTAAGAAATCGTCGTTTGAACGCAGTTCAACTGGGCCAACGACTTCAAGAAGTTCGTGAAGTAGAAGTTAGCCGGTGGACAGTCAGAAGACGATTGAGAGAAGGTGGCCTGACTGCACACAGGCCAGCAAACGGGCCGAAATTGACCCCAGCCCACCGAGAAGCCCGCCTTCAGTTCGCTCGAGACCATTTGAATTGGACCGAAGAGCAGTGGAGTGCAGTCCTGTTCTCTGATGAGTGCAGGATGTGCTTGCATGGCAACGACGGACGGGGGAAGGTGTATAGAAGATCGGGAGAGCGATTTGCCCAATGCTGCATAACAGAACGTGTCGCCTATGGCGGTGGATCAATCATGTTTTGGGGAGGCATGTCTATGGAAGCAAAAACCGAGCTTGCCTTCATCACCGGACCGAATACTGGTCGCCAATCAAGAGGATTGACTTCCATACGATACATTGAGGAAGTACTCGAGAGCCACGTCGTACCTTATGCTGGGTTTATCGGCGAAAACTTTCTGTTTATGCAAGATAATGCAAGACCGCATACTGCTGGCATAGTGATCGAGTACCTTCAAGAGGTGGATGTGACCGTTATGGAGTGGCCAGCTCGAAGCCCAGACCTCAATCCCATCGAACATCTATGGGACGAGCTGAAAAGAAGAGTTCGAGGCCGAGATGCTCCTCCATCGACTCTACAGGAGCTGCAACAGGCGATCGCAGAGGAATGGGAGGCTATTCCTCAAGACTTTATCAAAAGTCAGGTAACATCAATGAAAACACGGATGGAGTCAGTGATTCAGGCTAGGGGAGGGAACACTCGGTATTAATAACAAACTTTTAATTAATTTTATCTTTTAATTTCATAATTTTGACACCAATACTTGAATAAAGAATTTTTTACTAAACATGCATTTTTGTTATTGATCCACAAAAGCATTTTTATGTAATGATTGAAAGACAAATCAGATACCACTGGATAGGTATTAAAATAGACTATGAATCTGCATTACAGAAACATAATATTTTTTGTTTTTTTTTAGTTATGTCAAAAAATCATGAATGTGCGATTTTTTTGCTCTCAAGTTTATATAAATATAGATTAAGCCTATGTCAAATTAAAAACATACATATTTATAGTATTTCAATAAAATTCAAAAGTAAAATGCAATAAAATAATACAAAATAATAATAATACAACAAAATATAAAAAATCTAAAATAAAAAGTTACAAATAGCCAATGAACCCCTGTAGCTAGGGTTGCCAACCCTACTATATAATATAGTATCCTACTATATTAGAGGATCAAATACTATACATATTTCTAAAAAAATATATATAGTAGGTGAAATATATTTTGCGTAAAGCGGAACGCAGCCTTGCTATTTTTTAAACCCCGCTCCGCTCTAAAATTAGAAATTGCTGAGAAAATAAAAATTAATTTTAACTATTTGTACTCAGAAATCAATCAAATAAACAAAATTTTGGACATTGTACTTTCTGACCAAAAATTTTCTACTAAATCAACTGTTGAAAAATGGCAAGAAGTTCTTCTCCTAAGTAATTCAGACTTGCCTAATATTTTAAAAACTGTATCATATCTTTTTTCTATTCCTGCAACATCAGCATTCACAGAGCCCATATTTTCTGGCATGAAGACGAAATGGAGAGATGAGCGTAACAGGACCAGTTTGAATTTAATAAAAGCAGAATTAATGGTGTTTTTCAACATAAATTTAGACTACCATCAAGCATATGAATGCTTTCTAAAAAATAAAAGATAATAATTATTAAGGCGCAGAGCAGCAAAAATATTCATTTAAACATAAATATATTAACCACATACTATATGTTTTTTTCATTTTTTGCCATCTACTGTATATTTAGAGGTAACAGCTTCGAAAATACTGTATTTAATAGAAAAAAAACCAGTGTGCTTAGTCCACACGACTGAAGTAAAACTTCTTATAAAATTGTTCAATTTCAATTACAAAATTTTCCACACGTCTGTAGGTCGATCAATCTATGTTCGTTCTGGACAGACGCAACTCGCACTCGCGCATTAACGTTTAAAAATATATCGAAACGTAACTCCCACTCTTTCTATCTTCACTAACATATATCTCCCTCTCAACTTCCGTGCGCACTTTTCGTAACGCATTCACCAGCTTACTCCCCAAGTCAAGCGTGTGATAGAAAGGGTATAACAGTCTACTAATAATTTCACTATGACCCATCTAGAAATACAAGTCAATAGCCAAAGTAGCATTGTGCTGGACTCGCAATTCTACTTTTACAGCTATTGTGCCTTGAACTATACACAACCTAATGGGGATTTGTTAAGTTAAATAAGGGATATACCTACACAAAATACTTGAACAACGTGTATTCATTCATTACATACTATAAATAGGTAATAAATTGAAACAAAAGGCTGACGATAATGAAAAGTATCTAGATTCTATTCCAAAATTATCTACACAAAATAAGCTGGAGCTGGATGGGCGACAGTGTAACTGATATAGTTTGAATAACTATACGGTATATTACAATAATCTAAATACACGATACCTCACCCAAACCAATCAGGTAACACACAGAAATACAAGTACAAGTTTACAAAGAAAGATATTTAATTACAGCATTAGAAAATTGGTTGGTACTTAACTTATTCTCGAGCCAGGAATACAAAAGTGCCCATCGGGCATTTACATTGCTATTTATACATCCCAAAAGTCGTAAAAAGTCACGACATCTTTGGCCAATCACAAGCATTGTTTGTTTACATCATAATATCTTTTTATATTGGCTATAACAACAATATATAATGAACTTAAAGTATGTTAAAACTTAATTAATGACTATTACAAGTCCTAACAATCACAAAATCGTATTATTAGGCCACAAATTTCTACTTTTTGTACGCCACCAATCACAGCATTATTCTCATGTCGTTAATTTTAACAAAATCTAATTAAGTAGAACATTTTTAAAAATTGTTTAATAAATTACACAATCTTTCATTATTTGAAAATCGTATTCCTAACGTATGACAACACATCAATGATACATATCAAACCTTTTCAACCAATCATTCAACCATCAAACCAAATCATTTAAAAACTTATATCTTAGGAACAGATATAATCCAAATGTAAACACGACTTAAAATATCAATAATATTAATACAATAATTTATTGTTCTAATGTACCATCATAACATTATCAACTAAGCCTTAATAAAAGCCATAATAAGGTCATCGTATTATAAATATAGCCATTGACTAAACGTTTCGTTCGGAAACATGTTTATCATGATTTCGTTCAAATAGTGCAGTGTTATTTTTAATCTAATGCTTTTTATAATGCAACTTGTCACGTGCGTAAAGAAGTTTTACTTCAAAAAGTTGGTAACCCTACCTGTAGCTGATTGTTTTGGTAGAAGTAGTCTGTTTACCGTAGAACAGGGAAGTGAATCGCTTCATTGTGTTGGTATTGTATAAATTGGCTATCGATTCTTCTGTTGTGAAATAATTTCCTTCCTGGGTTTACGATATCTACCTTATACCGGATTCTCCCACGACTAATAAATAAATAAATATAAATATTGCTGGACATTTCACACAGCGATATTCTCAGACGACCTCCGTGGTGCAGTGGGCGAATAGCCGGCTGAGACGCAGGAGGTAGCGGGTTCGATTCCCGCCGCGGAACAAATGTTTGCATGATCTACAGATATTTGATCCGGGTCTGGTAGTTTCTCTATTATAAGTACATTTTTTTTGTATGTATTTACAAAAAAAAAATGTCTATAAGTAAGTTACTACTCTAATATTACTAATATAATCACACTAATATTAGTGTGATTTTAAAGTAACTCTTTCTGTCTGTTTGGCCATAATCTAGCTATATACAAAATTTTATCGAAATCTGTCCACAAAGTCGTGAAAACGTAACAAACAGACAATGAGACAGTTACTTTCGTATTTATAATAGTAGTATGTATATAATAAGGAAAACCTTACATAAATTAAATAAACTTTCGTATCTAGAAATTGTTATATACTTACCTACTCCAATTTTAATAATAAAATTAATTTTCCTTGAAGCAGATATATATTATTTGTATTAAAATGTTGAGGTTTTGTGTTGGCATTCCACATAGTCCTTATCACATCGTAAGAAGGTTCAATATCTAATAATAGTGAGAATGTCACACTGAGGTATTGTGTTCCGAGTGTTTTATTAGAACTGTATATGTGAATCATGGATCTGCTCAATTAATGTAATGGTATCGCCATACAACAGTATACATACATTATATACTTCATTACAATTTGTACGGTTAGCGACAAAACTGTCTTTAGTAAAGACAGTTTTGTCGCTAACCGTACAAATGTGTAAGCGGAAGCGACTTCATATACTATGTATATATACTATACTATGTAAAGACTCTTTACAGGTGTTACACATAATGCGGAGCTTACATACATGTTAATTCTGATTTGGAAAATAAAAATATTTAGAATAGAATAGAATAATCATTTATTTAGTACACACAAAATGACACATGAATTAATTTAAAGGAACAGTAGATACAATTGAATCCAATAAAACAAGTTCGACTCATGTGTCTGCCTCCCAAAATGGCGTTCAGCTCAGCATAATGTTGGATGTTAAGCACCCAACGCTGATTTTCAGCTGAAACCAGAAGCAATAGGTAGTGCAGCAGCTACGTAGAAATATAAAAAAAAAAAAAAAATAAAGAAGTGATTAAATAAAAGGTGTGTAGAGTTTTGTTTAAATGTAAATATAAATTTTATAAACATACTTTACTAAAATAATATTACATACCTATATATATAAACATACAAATTATGAACTTTCTTACGATTTCCAAGGTTATGGTAAATGGTTATATATATAAATAAATATGGGTAACTATTTAAAATATATTGATTTAGTTAAACTTATGTAAAGAGTTATTGGATGACTAGATCAAAGAGAGGTCGACATTGATGTTACCATGTTGTATTTGTATAGTATAGTGAAGTGCTTCTGCTGTCTGTTCGCTTCGATCTTTTAAACTATTCTACGGATTTTAATGCAGTTTTCAGCAATAAATAGAGTTCTTCAAGAGGAAGGTATATGTATAATACATACATAGTAACTGCGAAAGTAACAGTTTGTTTGTTACCTTTTCATAACTAAACGGCTGAACGGATCGTAATGTAATTTGGCAAGGAGATAGATTATATCCTGGGGAAGAACATATGCTAGTTTTTACCCGAGTGCGCAAAAGGAGGGTAATGTTTTTTATTGAAATACCACGCATGCGACGCCGCTGGCAGGTCAGCTAGTTACATAGTATAAAATGAAGTCGCTTCCGCTGTCTGTTCGCTTATCTTATAAACTACTCAACAGCTTTTAATGCAGTCTTCAGCAATAGGTTTATAGAGTGATTCAAGAGGAAGGTTTATATTATGTATACTTAATACATACATAGTAACTGTTTGTTTGTTTGTTACCTTTTCATAACTAAACAAAGTTACAAGCTACAAAGTCGCGGGCCGCAGCTAGTAGTTTATAAATCTCATCTCAATGTAATATTTAAAAAAAAGCACTATTAAAACATTTTATGGACTTTTGTCTCAGACTGTACTAAAATAGCGATGGCACGCGGTTTGATAGAGCGTTATAAACTTTTAATATTAATTATTAGGTCAGTAGTATTGTTTATTGTTGGTCGAACAACTTGCGATAGCGCACGGAACACTAACAATAGCAATACTGTTGTTGTATTTTGTTTATCAATATTACTTATAAATATTTTAATAACTTAGACTTAATAATCTTAGACTCCAAACTTATTGACTAGATAACTACTTAGTATATAAAAATCTTGTATCACGGTTTTTGTGTTCGCACTCCTCCGAAACGGGTCGACCGATTCTAATGATTTTTTTGTATATTTGTTAGGTATGAAAATATGTTGTAAAGTATTTTTCACCCTCCTACACCCATCCCCCATTTTTTAATCGCGATTTTAGTATTTTTGTATGAACAATATCTAATTTAACCGTCGTTCATTGACGTGAAGTCAATTACATGAAGTGTCGCGTCACTTTGACAAGAGTGTTATAGATAGTTTTTAATCCGAAGTTTCCACGGGAACGGGACATTTCAGGCATGCGAAGCCGCGGGTGTGTCAGCTAGTGTACTAATATTATTAAGTTGTATCAGTGATCCTCACACTAGGCCAAGCATATCGTGAGAACCAAGCTAAATTATTTCTAAGAAATATTTGAACGATCGAAGCGAGATCTCTAAATCAACTTAGGCAAATCGGCGTTGTATATACACTGCCGGCCAAAAGTTTGAGACCACCTACATCAAAGTAGGAAAATGAAATAAAACTCAAAATACAAAGCAAGAGGTTTAATTATGAATTAAAATACTTATTTCCTAATACACATACATTATGAAGAAAACAAAAAAATCAAGAAAAATCAACCATTTACTTTAAAAATGTCGCTCATATTTTATACAGATTTTTCGTCGAAAAACCCTCCCTTGCATTTTATTACTACTTTCACTATTCTTGGCATACGAGCAATCAATTTGTCGATTGTATCTTGTGATATATTGTTCCAGCTTTCTTGTAAAGCCTTCCACATGTCTTCTTGCGAAGTGGGACAACAACTGCGCACATTTCTATCAAGCTCTTCCCACAAAAGCTCAATCGGGTTGAGATCCGGACTCTGAGGGGGCCACACCATGTTTTTTAAAACCCCTTCTGTTTCTTTGTGTTCTAAATAACCCCTGCATAATTTTGAACTATGTTTTGGGACATTATCTTGTTGGAAAAAAAATCCATCTCCAATTATTCTTGAACCAGACGGAATGGCATTTTGCTGTAGTATTCGTTTATATTGCTCCTTTTTCATGATTCCTTCGACTCGTACCAAATCTCCGGTTCCATGGCCCGAGAAGCATCCCCAGACCATAATGGAACCACCACCATGCTTGACTGTTGGCACCACACAGTCTGGCATCATCTTTTCCTCGACGTTACGTCGAACAAAAATTCGTCGTTTTGAACCAAATATTTCAAATTTGGATTCATCTGACCAAAGAACTTGTTTAAAGTCTTCTTCAGTCCAGTCTCGATGGGTAAGGGCCCACTGCATCCGTTTCTTTTTGTTTTGTGGCCTTAGTAGTGGTTTTCGAACGGCGACGCGACCAAATAACTTAGCATCTCTCAAACGTCTTTTTACTGTAGTCAATGATACAGGTTCTGATCGGGATTTGTTCACTTCTACGCGGATTTCTGGTGCTGTTAGGCGTCTATTCCGCTTGCTGGTAGTGACGATGAAGTGATCCTCGCGAGAAGTGGTAGTTCTCGGCCTTCCCGAACGCGAACGATCTTGATTACTGCCAGTCTCCTTGTATCGGGTTATTGTGTTATGAACACAAGTCTTCGACAACTTAAGTTGAGAGGCAATCGCACGTTCAGATTTGCCTTCGCCGTATAAAACAACTATGGCAGAGCGAGTTTCACTGCTAATTTTGCGAACTTTTCCCATTTTAAGATGTCTTCACTGTAACAACGACGAGCTCAGACTAATAAGGTAGAAAATAATTTACTCCATAAAAACTTAGGTACTAAATATGTTTTAGGAAGCTAACATAATCCCTGATATCGGTTAACGCGAAACAAACCCAAAACAATAAGTAATGAGCAGATCATAAAAATATTACAATGACTCTACCACCTGGTCCTTGCGCGGCGCTCATTGATGTTTTGAAACAATAGACCTTTTTAGGATGATAACTTAAACAACAACATAAATAATGACTCTTAGAAATTCTTTAATAATAATAGAATACGCAGGTGTTCAAATTAGCTCATTATCATATGTGTACTTTGAAATATTTTGTTGGTGACAAAGATTTTTACAGTGGTCTCAAACTTTTGGCCGGCAGTGTATGTACCTATGTATGCATGTTTGTTTGTTTGTCCGAGGATAACTTTCGAAGCGTTTATCCGATCGTCGTGAAATTTGGTATATAGGTAGGTAGTGTTCACAATATTCACATGATACACGAGTAACCCCGCAGTGCTGAAATTTGGTATGCGTGTAGCGTTAGTCACCCAAATATAGGCAAAGGTCAGAAATCCAGAATAACTGCAATTTTTATCCCAAAAAAGGCTAACCACAACATGAGCTCCCGTTTTCTGTAATTTGATTATTGTCTAATTATTATCTATTTAGTCAAAGATTACAAATATTATTTTTTTGTTTTAATCTGAGACTCGCGAGATGTCAGTTCGGAGCGAACCACTAGTTACCAATACAACAATTACACCAATATTGTATTTTTAATAATTTACCGATAAGACCGCCCATTATAAGTACTTAATTTGTTTTCTTTTGTCTCTAGCTTACAGGGTACATAGATAATAAAATAATAAAGTATGTTCATTCCTTAATTACTCTCCCGTAGTGTTTTTGTACGGCCTGGAGATTGTACAAGCTTATGGCCCACCTAAGTATTGCCTCATAGGCCACGCGCCGTAGAAACGTGCCCTACGATCATGGAGAGTAGTCCATGCACTGTCCTGAGTCCATCGATTTGAGGTATACAGGTTTTGTTTTAAAAGGTATTTATTGAACATACATGTTAACAGCGTATTACAACTAAACACAGTTTAGCATAATATGTAGTATCTTACATTGGAATAACTCAGCAGGCTATAGCACCTTTATAAGTTTTTTGATAAAATTAGTATTTATGAGAGTTACACTTTGTAAATCAGTTTTCTTAATTTTATGTAGCAAACATAAATACAGAAGTATATATTAAAAAGTAGCTATGAGCACTTTGTACAGCGCGCTTTTTTAAGGTGGGAGGCATACAGGTGTAAAGTCTCATGTGCCTGTAATGTCACCGAAAACCATACCCTTCAAACCGAAAAGCAATGCTGCTTTGCGGCAGAAATAGGTATGATGGTAGTATATGTTACTTTTTTTTGTTTAAATAATTTTTAAAAAGTCCAGGATCGGGGTTTTCCAAAGAGCGATGGAGCGCAGCATTTTGGGTATCAAGAGAATAGACAGGATTCGGAACACCTCGCTGCGCTCAAGGACCGGCATCGCTGACGTCGGTATCAAGGCTGCCAAGTTGAAGTGGGATTGGGCGGGTCATGTCTCCCGCATGCAACCAAATAGGTGGGCTAAGGTCGTAACTGGATGGATCCCTATGGATGGAAAGCGACACCGTGGAAGGCCTAAGAAGCGGTGGCGCGATGATTTGGACGCTTTTTATAGGGACTGGCGGGATTTAGTGCAAGATCGAGAAAAGTGGAGAGATGAGGGGGAGGCCTTGGCCCAGCAGTGGGACAGCATAGGCTAGATAAAAAAATAAAACGAAATATGTTTATAATTGCAGGTGGGCACGTGTCACTCCGAAGCGGACTGTGGTGCCTCCTCGGCATGCTAGTTTTCATCGTCGTAGAGAAGCTCTTCGCGACCTCGGAGGACGAGAAACCCGAAGAGGTCGAACAGAACGGCAGCGCCAAGCAGATAGAGATCGAGGAGTTGGAGAGGTTCCTGCTGAGAGAGAGGAAACAGAGAGGGAAGAGTAACGGGGAGCCGCTGTGTGGGAACGGGACGGCTACCGCCAAGCAGATTATTGATTCCTGTGTTTTTAATAATAATTCTAAAGGTACATTATTTTAGTTAATCTGTACATTACAGGATGTGGCAATATTTTTTTTCACAATGAGGGCAGCTACCTTTTCTTTTGTAGTTAGAAGGTTTTGTTCTTTGGAAACTATAGGTTTATTTCAAAGAGAAAACAACCGTATTTTTAGATTTTTCAAAAAGTACAGTCACCTTAAAAATTACACTTGTCTAAAAAAAGGGATTTGGTCTCAATTGACACTATTTCCACTCAGGAACACGTTTCCTAAAGGAATTTACCTAATCAAATCGTAAACTCTTATGTATATAAAAAAGCCATTAAATAGAAAGATGCCCTGATTAAGGTTGATGGGGGCCGTTGGGTGCAGATCGCACGAAATCTATGAGGGAGACCTAGCCGTGGGCGCCCTATGGCTGATGTGATGATTATAATGAAATATTAAATATATCAATCATAATATAAAATAAATAAATACTATGTTTTCACATACAATAATTCCAACAAGAAATATAAAATACTAGCTGACCCGCCCGCAGCTTCGCCCGCGTTGGCATTACCCTCCTGCGCATTTGGGTAGTAAAAAGTAGCCTATATCCTAGTCCAGGTCATAATCTATTTATATACTAAATTTCATCGAAATCGGTCCAGCCGTTACGACGTGAAAAGGTAACAAACAGACAGAGGGTCAGAGTTAATTTTGAATTTATAATATTGGTATGGATTTATTATTATTATCAGCGCCCTGTGTGTGTCCCACTGCTGGGCAGAGGCCACCCCCATTCTTTCCAGACACTTCTGGCAAGAAAGAACACACACTTCCTTTTCTTCCAGAAAAGATCACTAATTTCCGAGCGGATTGGACCATCATAGCGTTGAAAGAAAAAAAATATATATATATATATATATACCAAATACATAGTGCTGGACATTTCACACAGCGCTATCTAGCCACAAACTGAGCAGAGCTTGTACTATGGGACCAGATAACTGATATAATACTTATACTATACGTTTTGTTTTGTAAATACATACTTATTATATACTAGCTGACCGATCCGCAGCTTCGCACGCGTTGTTTTACAATAAAAACATTACCCTCCTTCTGTGCAGTTGGGTAAAAAGTAGCCTATGTCACTCAGGGTGAATGTAGTTTTCCAATGGTGAAAGAATTTTTGAAATCGGCACAGTTTTTGAGTTTATTCATTACAATCAAACCCGCTACCTCCTGCGTCTCAGCCGGCTATACTCCCACTGCGCCACGGAGGTTGTCAACGAAGTATGGATGTTATAATTTCAGGTGAAGGCGGGTGCTGCAGTAGTCTAAGCGTCGCGAACGGCTCCGCGAAGTGTAAGGGCAACAGCGGCCGGTGGATGGGTCGCTGTCTGCTGCGGGAGGCGAAGGAACACACGCTCAAAACATCCAAAGAGAAAACTGATAAAAAAGATGTAAGCTTCCTCATTCATAATCAATTATTTTTTATGCTGTATGTAGATGGAACAAGCTTATGGCCCACCTGATGTTAAATGGTTAACCATTGCCTATAACAAAGTATTGCCTCGTAGGTCCATCAACTTGAGGCATACAGGTGTAAAGCCTCATGTGCCTGTAATTTCACCGGCAACCATACCCTTCAAACTGGAACACAGCAATGCTGCTTGATGGCAGAAAGGTAGGTGTGGTGGTAGCACTTCCCAGGGTGAGCCCTTTCACAAGGAACTCTACTAATTTAAGAAATAGACGATCATTTATTCACCACTTTAGAACACAACACAGTTGCATTTTAAAACGGAAAAGGCAAAACAAAACTAGAGTTTGGATTTGTTTTATCTTATAAAATCCTTTTTTTAAATACCTACTTCATTATTCTTTATTGTACACAAGAAAATTCATAATAAAGTACAGAAATAGAGGACATGTACAAAGGCGAGCTTAACCCTATAAAGAGTTTTCTTCCAGCAAACCTTTGAGGCTAGAGAGAGAGAGAGAAATGATTTTAAAGGTAGGTGCGTGTACAAGAATCATAAATATGTACATATATCTTAAACAAATAAAACGAAATATACCAAAAGAAAGTAATAAAATGAATGAATATAATAAATAAATGGACTAATATATACAAAAATAAATATATACCTACAATAAAATAAAATTACAGAGAAAGATAGTGCTCTTTAACTTTCCGTTTGAAAATGTTAAACGACGGACTAGCGTGAACTTCATGGGGCAGGGCATTCCAAATTTTCACCGCATAAACGGTAAAGGAGCCACCATAGCGGCTTGAAGTGTGTTGAGGTGTTTTGAGGAGAAGGGACTTAGAAGACCGGGATGTCACACTGCGAGGGACAAGGAATTCGAAGCTTTCACGGAGGTAGGGAGGAGAGAGTGGACAATATAATACTTTAAATAAGAGTGAGAGAACGTGAAGATCACGACGAAGACGAATAGGGAGCCATTTAAGTTGGGATCTGAACGTGGATACGTGATCGACCTTGCGCAGTCCGAAAATAAAACGGATGCACAAGTTCTGTAGACGTTCCAGTTTATTGAGAAGTTCCTCCGTGGCATCAAGAAAGCAGACATCTGAATAGTCGAGAAGGGGCAGCAACAGGGCTTGGGCGAGAGTATTTTTTGTTACAAAGGGAAGAAATTTCTGAAGACGTTTGAGGGATTGAAAAGAGAAATGCACCCTTTTGCTTATTGCATTGATGTGGCTGGCCCATGATAGCTGATTGTCAAAAATGACACCAAGGTTCTTGGCCTTGCTCGAGTAAGGTATAGGCACCTGATCGAACTGTATTTGAGGAAGGGTAGACTGGTTAACAACACTCAGCATGTATGGACTTCCTAAAAGTAGAACCTGGGACTCATTATTTATAGTTTATTTTGAAAATATTCCGTGTGATCTACAGATGTCCTCATATATAATTTATAAGTTTGTCAACCTCCGTGGCGCAGTGGGCGAATAGCCGGCTGAGACGCAGGAGGTAGCGGGTTCGATTACCGCCTCGAAACAAATGTTTGCATGATCTACGGATATTTTTTCCGGGTCTGGTTGTTTTTCAATATATTATTATAAGTATTTACAAAAAAAATGTATATGTATAAGTATTCTCTCAGTTATCTGGTTCCCATAGTATAAGTAGATAGCGCTGTGTGAAATGTCCAGCAATATTTATTTATTATAAGTAACTAGCTGACCCGCCGAACTTCGTACCGCCTTGACATGCATATGACGTGGGCTGCCAATGTACGTCACCCCGGTACAATCGTCAATCGGCCATCATTAGCTGCATCTATGTATGAGAAAAAGAAATTTTCTTCAGAATTTCTTTTTGCGTGAGTTTTTCCGATATTTTAATAGTTATTCTGCTATTCGGGCCGGAGACAAATCCTCGAAATCGGAGACTAACCTGACTTTGTTTTATATACAGAGTGTTTTTTTTTACTGGTATAGTACGGCAGCACCCATAACCAGAGGAAATACAGGTGCAGTTTCTTTTAAAACATCAGCTCGTTTTCGAAGAAAAACATTTTGGCATTAAAATTTTAGTAGGAAGTATGCTTCAATTAAGTCTACTTTTTGCGTATTTGACAATGCCATGATAGGATAAATAAGATGATGCAATGACTGATATAAAAGTCCGACAGCAGTGCAAGAACCATGTTCGAAATTCAAAATTGTTCTGAAATACGAAATGTTTTTGAATTGCCCATGAGAGCATGGAGTTCCTAAACTTCTTAATCGCTACAGTATTAATACTTCTTTAATGTGCAATTAGAATCTAATAAAATGTTTGTTGGAGGAATTTTGCTTTGTCCTGTTGTATGAGAATACATTTTATCAAATTTGACTAACTTTCGTCGCTCAGATTTTTTTCATCCGATACAATAAAATGATCCTTACAAAGGACTGCATCGATCGGCATCAAAAAAAAAATTTACCAACTTGATTCATTTTAAGGCGCTACTTACGCTTGACCAAAAAAATTTATGCCAAAATGTTTTTCTTCGAAAACGAGCTGATATTTTAAAAGAAACTGCACCTGTATCTCCTCTGGTTATGGGTGCTGCCGAACTGTCCCACTTAAAAAAAACACACTGTATAGTATACGAGGGGCGTTCAATGTATACTCGGTATAGGCATGAAAGAATAAGCAGAAAATTCTGAATAAAATTTATTTTTCAATCTAGTCCCCTAGGATATGAACACACTTATTTGTTCTGGAAAATAACTTTTCAATTCCCTCCAAAAATATATATTTCTTCCTGGTCTGAAAAATGATCGTTAATTGCTGCCTTTAACTCTTCATCGTCGGAAAAATGCTTGCCTCGAAGTTCTTTTTTGAGATTTGGGAATAGAAAGTAATCACTAGGGGCTAGGTCCGGGCTGTAGGGTGGATGATTGATTTCTTCAAATCCGCAATCCCGCACAGCAGCATTGGCAATGCGCGCCTTGTGAACAGGCGCGTTGTCGTGCAGAAGCAATACACCTGCGGTCACTTTTCCCCGTCTTTTTTCTTTTATTGTTTCCTTTAAATTGCGCAGGGTGTTAGTGTAAGTTGCGCCAGTAATACTCTCACCTTTTTTTGTGTACTCAATTTATAAGATTCCCTTGGAATCCCAAAACACTGTGGCCATGAGCTTTCCGGCGGATGGACTGACTTTGAACTTCTTTGGTGGGGCTGTTCCTTTTTTATGCCACTGCATAGACTCATGCTTGCTCTCAGGATCATAGTGATGAACCCACGTTTCATCACCAGTAACAATCCAATCATAAATACTTTGCGGATTTTCACCACAGAGTTCCAAAAACTCTGCAAAAATCAACTCGCACTTGTTTCGAAGCGCTGCTGTGGGCATTCGCGGCACCCATCTTGCACTGACCTTTGACAAATTCAGATGGTCATGAAGGATAGTGTGAATGGTACCCACGGATAGCTTGGTTCTTTCTGCTAATATTTTCACTCTCACACGGGCATCTTCGAGTACAAGTTTCTCAACAATTTTTACGTTTTCTTCAGTAGCGGCACTAACCAGCCCACCGGCACGAGGGTCGTCTTCAATACTCTCTCTACCCCGTTTAAATTCACTTGACCATTTCTGTATTGTAGACAATGAAGGGGCATAATCTTGGTAAACAGCCATCATTTCTTCGTGAATTACTTTTTGAGTCTTTCCTTGTTTTGTGAGGAATTTTATCACAGCGCGATGCTCGATTTTTTTCAACATTGTCGTATCAGTCATCGTAGTTACCTTTCCGAAATGATATTTTGAATACTAATGGCGACATTCAAATAAAATTTTGTATTTATACCCTCAATGAGTGTCATAAACTAATGAGACAATTTAATTACCCTCATCATTAGTATTATATTACCCCGATGCCGAGAATACATTGAACTCCCCTCGTAGATTAAGAGATATTTAAAAAAAAAAATAATTAAGTTGATAGACCTCCAGGGTAGTGCAATGTAGGGCACTTTTCTAAGGTGCATAAACTTACGAGGCAATACTTTGTTATAGATGATAGCTACCACCAGGTGGGGTGGGGCATATGCTTGTACCATCTCCAGGTCGTTTAAAAATAGTAATGATTTTTTTGGTTCCGATAGTACCTATTAGTTTTGGGCTAGAAATCGCCGTGTGAAATGTACAGCATTATTTAGATCATGTTGAAAGTTTACTTGTTACACAAAATAAACGTTTTCTTAGTGCCTATTTGACCACATCTGAGTAGTGCCATCCAGCGGATACAAAATATATACAGAAAGAAAATACATTTATTTGTAAACATAATAAAACAAAGACATACACAGTATATAACAAAGATGCGCGGTAATATAACTATTACTATTAGCCCATGGTGTACCATTGTTGGGCAAAAACCCCATTTTCGACATTCACAATGGTCCAGTGGCACAGTTTACCAGTCCCTCTCGGCGGCGTCCAGCTCGTCCCGCCACCTCCGGCGCGGTCTGCCGCTCAGTCTCAGGGCTCCACTTCGTGGTATTTTTGGCCCACAGCTCGTAATATAAGAAACTAAAATAGCCACGCACTAGTAACGTTAGTATACGTCTTTTGGTTTCACATGAAAACCTATAATAAAGAACGATTTTTATCCGTCAGTTAAAGTTACTCGTCGTGGAGTGGGCACTTAGCCCGGCTTGCACAACGAACCCTAAACGTACATGTTTAAATTTGACGTATTTGTATGATCTGACAACTCCTTAAATCACATTTAGCCACTAAATACGTTTAGGCATCGTTGTGCAAGTCGCCCTTATTGCATAAAATGTGTTACAATTTGTAGCTAATCTTGAGTTTCTCCGTCAGGTCGCAGGCTACCTAAACCTGATGGCCAATTCAATAGACAACTTCACTCACGGGCTGGCTGTGGGCGGGTCTTTCCTGGTCGGCTTCCGAGTGGGGCTGCTCACCACATTCGCTATACTTGGTGAGTTTACAATTCAATAGACAACTTCACTGACGGGCTGGCTGTGGGCGGGTCTTTCCTGGTCGGCTTCCGAGTGGAGCTGCTTACCACATTCGCTATACTTGGTGAGTTTAAAATTCAATAGACAACTTCACTCACGGGCTGGCTGTGGGCGGGTCTTTTCCGGTCGGCTTCCGAGTGGGGCTGCTCACCACATTCGCTATACTTGGTGAGTTTACAATTCAATAGACAACTTCACTCACGGGCTGGCTGTGGGCGGGTCTTTTCTGGTCGGCTTCCGAGTGGAGCTGCTCACCACATTCGCTTTACTTGTTGAGTTTACAATTCAATAGACAACTTCACTCACGGGCTGGCTGTGGGCGGGTCTTTTCCGGTCGGCTTCCGAGTGGGGCTGCTCACCACATTCGCTATACTTGGTGAGTTTACAATTCAATAGACAACTTCACTCACGGGCTGGCTGTGGGCGGGTCTTTTCCGGTCGGCTTCCGAGTGGGGCTGCTCACCACATTCGCTATACTTGGTGAGCTTACAATTCAATAGACAACTTCACTCACGGGCTGGCTGTGGGCGGGTCTTTTCTGGTCGGCTTCCGAGTGGGGTTGCTCACCACATTGGCTATACTTGTTGAGTTTACAATTCAATAGACAACTTCACTCACGGGCTGGCTGTGGGTGGGTCTTTCCCGGTCGGCTTCCGAGTGGAGCTGCTCACCACATTCGCTTTACTTGTTGAGTTTACAATTCAATAGACAACTTCACTCACGGGCTGGCTGTGGGCGGGTCTTTTCCGGTCGGCTTCCGAGTGGGGCTGCTCACCACATTCGCTATACTTGGTGAGTTTACAATTCAATAGACAACTTCACTCACGGGCTGGCTGTGGGCGGGTCTTTTCCGGTCGGCTTCCGAGTGGGGCTGCTCACCACATTCGCTATACTTGGTGAGTTTACAATTCAATAGACAACTTCACTCACGGGCTGGCTGTGGGCGGGTCTTTTCTGGTCGGCTTCCGAGTGGGGTTGCTCACCACATTGGCTATACTTGTTGAGTTTACAATTCAATAGACAACTTCACTCACGGGCTGGCTGTGGGTGGGTCTTTCCCGGTCGGCTTCCGAGTGGAGCTGCTCACCACATTCGCTTTACTTGTTGAGTTTACAATTCAATAGACAACTTCACTCACGGGCTGGCTGTGGGCGGGTCTTTTCCGGTCGGCTTCCGAGTGGGGCTGCTCACCACATTCGCTATACTTGGTGAGTTTACAATTCAATAGACAACTTCACTCACGGGCTGGCTGTGGGCGGGTCTTTTCCGGTCGGCTTCCGAGTGGGGCTGCTCACCACATTCGCTATACTTGGTGAGTTTACAATTCAATAGACAACTTCACTCACGGGCTGGCTGTGGGCGGGTCTTTTCCGGTCGGCTTCCGAGTGGGGCTGCTCACCACATTCGCTATACTTGGTGAGTTTACAATTCAATAGACAACTTCACTCACGGGCTGGCTGTGGGCGGGTCTTTTCCGGTCGGCTTCCGAGTGGGGCTGCTCACCACATTCGCTATACTTGGTGAGTTTACAATTCAATAGACAACTTCACTCACGGGCTGGCTGTGGGCGGGTCTTTTCCGGTCGGCTTCCGAGTGGGGCTGCTCACCACATTCGCTATACTTGGTGAGTTTACAATTCAATAGACAACTTCACCCACGGGCTGGCTATGGGCGGGTCTTTCCTGGTCGGCTTCCGAGTGGGGCTGCTCACCACATTCGCTATACTTGGTGAGTTCATAGTTACATAATCATTCATGTAAAAGTAAGTAAAGTAAAAAGTATTATATTTTTACAAAAAAGATATAAACTTGCAATAAACTTGAGCTTTAATACATAAGAGGATAAGCAGGTAGGTATTAGGTTATGATTTGGTCATTGTTAGCTCGATACCGTATGTGTAAATGAGATTTACGCCCCTAAAGCCGTAAGTAAACTTGACAATAGAATGAGGCTCATTGCATAATGAATGAAATTACTAAAATTAAATACAACCTCCATGACAAATACTTAATTCTATTAAATAAGAGGTTTAGTAGTGAAAAATAATGGATACCGGGAACGCGAATTTTCTTATTAGCAACAAGCTGTTATAAAGTTTTTTTATTGGTGATAGTCAGGCGCTTGACCACTGTGTATCGATAGTCGATCACATGGTGTGATCGAAGATGGAGCACGCTTGCCTAGAAAGAGCCTATTCACTCTGGACTTGAAGACTCCGAGATTAGACTGGTCTATTTTAATTTCCTCGCATTCGTGATGTGAAGTTATGTGTACTCTGGTTTAAGCGATCAATAGCACCCTCGACTCATTAGCGTCCTCGCTCGCTCGTACGCCAAAATAAAATTTGAAACTTGATTTTTTTTTCTGTCTTGTCTGTGTGTTATGTTTGTCGCGATTAGTCGCGACAAACATAACAAACGCCGGGACCGATTTCTATGAATTAATCCATTTTTTTATTTTTCATTTCAGTTCATGAAATACCACATGAAATAGGGGATTTCGCCATTTTATTAAAGAGCGGCTTCTCGCGGTGGGAGGCCGCTAAAGCACAAATGGTAAGTCCTCTTGAAACCATATGTACTTATACTTAATATTACCAGTGGTTCGCCCCGAACTGAGATCTCGCGAGTCTCCCATAAAAACAAAAATATATTATTCGATTAACGAATAAATCGAATAATCACGAAATAAACAACGAACTTACTTGACCTACAGTTTCATTCAAATTACAGGTAATGGAAGTTCATGCTATATTTGTTTCCCTTTTTTGGGGTACAAAATGCACTTATTCGGGATTTCAGACTTGCCTATATTTGTGTCACTAAAGCTACACGAATACCAAATTTCAGCATTGTAGGGTCACTGGTGTACCCTGTTGTTTTTATTTTGGCTAATGACTCAGAAACTACAAGGATTAAACTATAAATAAAAACAGGGTTGAAATGTACCTATGAAGACTTTTTATTTGACGTCTCACTTGACCTAATAGTCCCATTTTTTTTTCACCCCTCCTGAACCCCAATATCTCAACACCCCCCCCCACACACCACCACATTTTTAGCTCATTTAGTCACACCAAAATTGTGCCATCACTACCTACCTATATACTAAATTTCACGATGATCGGATATATGCTTCGAAAGTTATCCTCGGACAAACAAACATACGTACAACGCCGATTTACCCAAGTTAATTTGGAGATCTCGCTTTGCTCTATCCTTAAAAGCAAAAGTAACAGTTTGTTTCTTCTTCACGACTACAGCGCTGAACGGATCGTAATGAAATTTGGCAAGGAGATAGATTATATCTTGCGGAAAGACAGGCTACTTTTTACTCGACTGTGCAAACGGAGGGTAATGTTTTTATTGGAAAACCACGCGTGCGAAGTCGTGGGTCAGTTAGTACTTAATAAAAAAGTGAAGTGTGTGAGTTTTTTTTGTATGTAGGGGGCAATCTCAGGAGCTACTGATCCGATTATAAAAATATTTTACTAATAAGACATACATTATGCCCTGAGTGGTATGCATACTAAGAGTATGAATGCGAAAGTAACTCTGTTTGTTTGTTTGTCAGCGTTTCACGACTTAACGGCTGAACAAATCGTAATGAAAGACATGGAGATAGGTTATAGCCTGGAGAAGGACATAGACTATCTTTTGTCTCAAAAAAATCTCCGATCTTGATCTTGAAGGGGTGAAATAGGGGTGGAAAGTTTGGATGGGCGATCCAAAATTCCTCAAGTTTCGGGACCTGAAATTTTTTATTTTCATATTATCACACTACCTAAAAAATAAATATATAAATGCGAAAGTTTGGATGTTTGTTTTTTTTATTTGTTTGTTACTCAATCACATCGTAACGGCTGAACCGATTTACATTAACTTAGTATGTGCGTAGATTATAACCTGGATTAAACACATATGCTACTTTTTATCCCATAAATCAGGTCCCATGGAATAAAATGGGGTGTCAAGTGAAGTTGCTACAGCGAGTTCTATCTTTATTTCTAGGTTACCTACACATTTAGTAGTGTAACGCGAACGAAGTCGCGGGCAACAGCTAGTTTATAATAGTAGTGTGATGATACTATTATATGAATTGAATGAGAATGTTATTATTTGCAGGCAACGGCGTCAGCTGGACTGATCGGTGCCATGACGGCAGTCATATTCAGCGGGGCTAGGAATTCCATCGGTAATATACATTTTATACTTTTATAATCGAATAAAAAAAACACCAAGCAGAAATTATCGGTACGGGCAGTACGCTTACAGTGATTTCTTACAGACAACGTATGAAAGGATTTTTGATAATATTGCATTTAAAAAGGTATAACTCCGTCAAGTTAACTTTGTACCCGGCTCGAAACGCGGGTCGCGTTCTCTCGCGTGCGCGTCATTTCATCTCACTTCCGAGTTTTTTTTCCTTTTAATGTTTTTGACGTGATAAACGTCTTATAAATCGATGAACGCCGGCTGCACGCACGAAAGTGTCACGTTCTGCCTGAGCCGAGCGTGCAAGCGAGAGCGCGGAACAAGCGATAGAGATGCACGATCGGCCTAAGCGTTCGGCTTGTGACGCATCTATCTCTTAAATTATCACGTTAAATTATCGTCCGTAAACTGACTTTATAGACAACTAATATTTTGTTTAAGTTTTTTGTTTTTGGTGCGTTTGGACTTTGTTATTAGTTATAACGAGTCGGGAGTTTGAGGACGACGATGGCAGTGATACCATGTCTGGGGTAGAACCTATCAACCAAAGTAGTGATGATTCGTTTTAATTTAAAAATAAAAAAAAAATTGTCAATATTTTAAGATTATTTGTTATAGTGTTTGTACATTTTTTTTTTAATTGTATTATTTAAATCCAAGTTCTATTATTTTTTTTGCTGGCCGTACTTAACAGAACTGTAATTCGAGCCAGAGGTACCGAGTTAAGTTGACGGAGTTATATATAACATATCAACATGAAAGCAACGCGACTGCAGTACGAGTGCTGCAGTGAGTTTATAGGCGGCGGTGACCTCTTATCATGAAGAGGCCCGTCAGCTAGTGAGTATACAAGTTTAATATGAAACAAAAATTTACAGATGTGTTCCTAATGAATGAATGAAAATTCTTTATTATACCTTACAACCTAGACACAACAGATATAAAGAAATAAATAAAAGTAAGCATAATGGGTGGTCTTATCGCTTAACAAAGCGATCTCTTCCAGACAACCTTTGGATGGAGAGGATCATTGCTTAATGGAAGATTGGCCGAGGTGTAAAAATAATAAACTTAATAATAGCAAAAGAAGAATTACTTATCCCTAAATAGTTATATACATCATATTAGGTACATAAATAATTTTAAATAAATAAAATAAATAAATATGTACTTACATACTAAATGACTCCTTTAACTTTTCAGAGGCGAAAACGTCATGGATAGTGCCATTCACAGCCGGCGGGTTCCTGCACATAGCGCTGGTGGTAGTCCTGCCTGAGCTCCTGCGAGAGCCGGACAAGATGCGGTCGCTGCAGCACCTCGCGGCACTCAGCGCCGGCATCGCCACCATGGCGGCCATGACTTACTACTTCTGATGTGATATACACATACTTACATTGTGTTCAGTAAACGCCCCGCCCCGGCTTCGCACGGATTCTTATCAAAAGGAAATATAGCCTGTATGTACCACTCAGGGATAGTGTAGCTTTCTATCAGAGAAATAATTTTTAAAACCGATTTATCAGTTCCATTGCATACAAATGTTACCTCTTCATAATATTAGTATCTAACGTGTCATCTTATGTACGACATTAAATGAAAACACGGGTGGGGGCTAATGGCTTGTATTGTTGTAAAATAGATTTTCCAAATTCTTTACTAAAGTTAAATTTACAAACGTACTAAATATCAATGAAACAGTCTGTATAAAATAGGTAAAGAAATCACATGCATTCATCATGTAAGTACCTGATAAACTGACTAAGCGGCATCAACTTTTCCCGCCGATTCATGTATAAAAATGTTTATTGGAAAGAAATGTATCTATTACTGGATAAATGTAAGCTACCGGTATTAAACCCATCGCTAAAACCTGTAAATACCATTCCGGGTGTGTGTTTTAAATTAATGTCGTACATAAGAAACGGGTTGTAGATAGAAGCGTTTATTTACAAGCGCGCATTTTAGGAAACACCTACCTATCTCTGCCAAGCAGCATTGCTGTGTTTACGTTCAAAGATTAGGTGTACCTCATACCCTTCAAACCGCAACACAGCAATACTGCTCGGCGGTAGTACTTCCCCAGGTGGGACCTTTCACATGAAACTGCTCTTACTCATTACCCTGGGGTAATTTGATTAATTATGCCTTTAAATAACGCGGTATTAGAATTCACAACTTTTGATTACAGCCTTACAAATAGCATCACATAAGTTGAACAAAAAAAATATTCAAAGTGTTAGGTAATAATATAGTATAAACTAAGGTACATGTGTTGGACCTCAAATATATTTGGCATCTTGTTATATACATCACATTTCATGCAATGAAATATAATTTTAAAGTAGGTGAGAATAAAAAAAAGAAAATATTTTACTAAAAAAATTATAAAAATTTATTTCAATCATTATTAAAAATACGGGATTTATGACGTACCGTCTTTTAAATGGTATATTATATAGATCGGTGTGATGAAGGTTCACGAAATGATACCAATAAAACGGTACGTGATAAATCCCGTATTTAAAACAATGAAATAAATGAATATCGCTGGATATTTTACACAGAGCTATCTAGCCCCAAACTAAGCAGAGCTTTTACTATGGGAACCAGATAACTGTTAGAATACTTAAATACTATTTTTTTTGTAAATACATACTTAAGATATATAGAAAAACATCCCCGGAACAAATATTTTGTTTCGCGGCGGGAATCAAACCCGCTACCTCCTGCGTCTCAGCCGGCTATTCGCCCACTGCGCCACGGAGCTCGTCAAGAGAAAATATATTTTGTAATATCAATGGTATCCAGGTACGGATACTCAAAAAGTATTAATTTCAAAATGTATGTACCTACAACTGTGAATAGTTATTTAGATGTATAATTTGTAATTAAGTTTTATTTCAAATATTTTAAGAATTATAAGTGAGAATACTCTGCATTTTAGATAGTATGATACTCTTACTTCTAAACTTGGTATCAAGTTACAAAAAAACCAAAAAAATACAGTACAATATAATGATTTAAAATAGTAATAACAATACGTTCATTAATTAGAATAATCGAGAATAAATAACCTATCTTTTATTCAGGTAGTCCAGTGAGCATTTTCTCTAGTTCTCAATAATGTTAAAACTTAACTTTTGAAACTATATGCAGCCCCGGATCTAGAATTTTCCTAACCCCCTCCCCCCTCTCTCTCCAACGTGTTAAAGTTTGAAGCGTTTCAAACCAAATGAAGAGGCAGGTGAACTATGTCGCCTACATTGCGGCAGGGAGTGGAATAATCTATAGTACCTACGAAGTGCGTTGTATGCCAAGCGCTTTTTGAAAAAAATCTTCAAGCATATTTTTTATTGAATAATTTGGCGCTCCCTGAAACTGCCGTCCGGAGCAGGTGCCCCGCCCTACATCCGGGGCTGTAGTTATGGACACTATTTGTACTAAAAACGGGATATTTACCGTGATTTGTGTGTTTTTGGGTTACTCAAAAACTCACAAGTCATGGAAAATATCCCGTTATAGTACAAATAAAATAAAATCTAGTTATTTTAATGATAATAGTTTGGCAACTTTTTTTTGTAAATATAGAATATAAGACCTCATATAATCGAATATTAGGGCGACATGTGCAACGATGCCTAAACGTATTTAGTGGCTGACTACTTGTCAAATCATAAAATACGTCCAATTTAAACATGTTTAGTCGCTATACATTTAGGGATCGTTATGTAAGCCGACCTTAGCCTCTACAAACTTATGTAAATTCCATGAAATAATCACTAAATATTGTAACTTTACATACATTTTATAAGAAGTTCTATTGAATCGGCGCGTAAGGCCGTTTGTCCACCGCCACCGTCACCGGGACTTCACCGAGAACGATACGAGACGACGGTGGTGGTGGCGGTGGACAAACGGCTTTAGGGCCGGTATCCACCGAAGCTCGGCTGAGATAAATCAAATCAACTAAAAAAATTATGTAAACAAAGACATGACAATTTTACGCGAGAGCGAGGGAGAGGATAATCATTCCCTCCTTGCACTCATGAAAATGTATTCCTCCTTCTTTGTATAGATAATTTGCAGTGAACTTTACTACAGTATACGTGCGTTACTATTGGTTAATTTTACAATATCTACTCTCCGCCTCGACTTCAGTGAATATCGGTGCTTAATCATTTTAAATCCACACTATACAAGGTGTTGCAATTTAAACTACAAATAATGACGGAGTATACTTTTGAGAACATAAATAATAAATAAATAATGTTATTTTTAATAAAAAAAATATTATCCAGTTTTTGTACCTAACATGTAGGTACTTACCGCCCTGCCGTACGCACCGTATGCGCTCTGTTGACTGGTTGAGTCATAGACCGGGCCGGTTAATTAGACTGAGCGAGGTCATTGAACTAGCGGGGTTGTTGGACGGCTCGTCTTCTAAAATTTCGTCGAGCATTGTTCGATTTTCTCGAGATTTTGATAATAAAAGAAGAACATTTTTTTAGATACATTTTTTTTATAGACACCGTCCCTTTAATATAATTTAGTTTAAATTTCAACTCCGTTTAAACTTGGTAACAAATCATATGTAGAAATATGTAGAAAAAGATCCACTATTTAGAATTGTGATATATCATTTAGTTTAGTATAAATATATTATTGTTATATTACGTAATGAATGGAGTGAGGGACTAGTGTTGTCCTACAGTGGAAAATCAATACCTTTGTTTACATTTTATTTTTAAACTTAAATCACTTATTACGACCGATAGTATTTTATTCAAAACACTAAAATCCTAATCCCGCAAATTTTTAAATACGCTGTCTTAGGGTACATAGTGTAGCCATTAAAAGTGATATTCCATTTATAAGTATTGTCTAAATAAAGGATAATTATATTTTAAGAAAGAATGTTTAAAAAATAAATATTTAAAAGAGGTTTCTGGTTTTAATTTTTACCATACTTTACCTTCATTAATTTCGTTAGAAAGAGCGCAAGATAGGGAGGTATGGAACAATTTGGAGGAGGCCTGTACCCAAAGGCTTTAACTAAAATTACCTAGTCAGGTCATAAGTATTGTCACACAGTAAAAACTTTTCGTTTAGAATGCTGGCCACAAAAAAGTTTATAGAATTCGAATTGTTCATGAAAATAAAAATGTATACTTTTTAGAATTTTACTCATTTTTAAATATGGAGTGGACGCTTAAAGAAGACCGTGTTGCAGTTATTGCGTTGCATCGTTGCGGTTACGGGCCAATTCAAATTTTTGACATACTGAAAAATTTGAATATAACCAAAAGATTCGTTTATCGCACCATCAAACGATACAATGAAGACTAGTGTAGATGACAGGTCAAGAAGTGGTCGCCCTCGGTCTGTTAGGACTCCAGCAGTGATAAAAGCTGTGAAGGCGCGAATTCAAAGAAATCCCAAACGTAAGCAGAAACTGTTGGCCCTTCAGATGGGGTTAAGCAGAACCACGGTGAAAAGGGTGTTAAATGAAGGATTAGGGCTTCGGGCATATCGAAGAAAAACAGGACATCGTTTGCATGCTCGTCTAATGGACCTGAGACTGAAGAGATGCCGCGCTTTGTTGAAGCGGTACGCGGGAAAAAAATATCGAGAAATTCTTTTTTCGGATGAAAAAATTTTTACCGTAGAAGAGAGCTACAACAAACAAAATGATAAGGTGTACGCACACAGTAGTGAAGAAGCGAGCAACCGTATTCCGCGTGTCCAACGAGGTCATTTTCCATCCTCGCTCATGGTATGGTTGGGAGTTTCTTATTGGGGCTTAACAGAGGTACATTTTTGTGAGAAAGGTGTAAAAACGAATGCAGTTGTGTATCAAAATACAGTGCTGACGAACCTTGTGGAACCTGTTTCTCATACCATGTTCAATAACAGGCACTGGGTATTCCAACAAGATTCGGCGCCAGCTCATAGAGCGAAGAGCACACAAGACTGGCTGGCGGCGCGTGAAATCGACTTCATCCGGCACGAAGACTGGCCCTTCTCCAGTCCAGATTTGAATCCGTTAGATTACAAGATATGGCAACACTTGGAGGAAAAGGCGTGCTCAAAGCCTCATCCCAATTTGGAGTCACTCAAGACATCCTTGATTAAGGCAGCCGCCGATATTGACATGGACCTCGTTCGTGCTGCGATAGACGACTGGCCGCGCAGATTGAATGCCTGTATTCAAAATCACGGAGGTCATTTTGAATAAACTTTAGTGTCATAAGAATCTATGTTTTGTTAAGTTTATTTTGGTATATAAATTGTTACATAATGAATAAACTTGTTTCAATTATTTTATATTAAACATGTGACAGAATTTATGACCTGACTAGGTAAACTGAATATCGAGTATCGTAAGGGATCTGATAATGCCCTGGCCGACGCTCTCTCACGCTCTTTCCCCGTGAACGTCACTTCTACGGACGTTACGTCTCAAGCACCCTCTCCTACTAAGGACTCTTGGTACTTGAAGAAACTCCAAGACGGCAAGGCGTCTCCTCTCCAATTCCCAGACTGGTCGTCTATAAACGAGTTAGAAACTCTAACCCGCTCTCTTCTGACTGTGAACTAAAACTAGTCATTCCAGTCGAGGGACAATAAGACATACTTTCTAAATGTCATGATCATCCCACCGCTGCACACCTTGGTGTGTATAAAACTCTAAAACGTCTCACTCGGTCCTATTACTGGCCATCATTACATAAAGATGTAAGAAACTATGTAAAGAACTGTCAAGTTTGTTTAGCCCACAAGAGTACTAACGAAGGTCCTCCGGGGTTAATGAAAAACCCCAAAAGAGTCCAACGCCCCTTTCAGATGATATCCACTGATATCCTGGGACCGCTACCTCGCTCTTACCAGGGCTACAAGTTCATTCTTGTTATCACAGACGTTTTCACTAAATACACATGCATATTTCCTATGAGAAACTCTTTAGCGAAAACTGTTGTATCTTTAATAGAAAACAACATCTTTTTAAATTACGGAGTGCCGGCCACCATCGTAATGGATAATGGTCCTCAATACATCTCAAATGCTATGAAAGATCTGGTCAAGAAATATTCAGTTCCTAACTCCTTCTATAACTGTAGATTTTTGCCACAAAACAATCCAGCAGAAAGAACCAATCGCGTAATCGTCACGGCTATTGCCTCTTATGTCGGCGGTGATCACAGAAAGTGGGCAGAGGAACTATCAAAAATCGAATTCGCAATAAACACATCTGTAAGTGAAGCTACCGGTTATAGCCCATATTTCCTAAATCACGGTCGTGAAGCTATTCTCTCTGGCGATTGGTATCCTACTACTCCCTTAAAAGAGGAAGACATTGTATTCACGGACAGGTCCACATACGCATCCAACCTCACTCATCTCAGGGACATATTCACAAAAGTACACAAACACATTTAGAGTATGCCTGTGCCAAGGCATACTCTAAATACAAAATGAACTACAATAAAAATAGGCGTGACATCGAATACTCTGAAGGACGAACGGTATGGAAGAGAGATTATCCCCTTTCTGATGCTGCTAAATTCTCTCACTGCAAAACTAGCACCAAAATTCACTAAATGCATAATAGAACGGAAAATCTCTCCTTTTACCTACATTCTTCAAGACTTTCACACTTTCAAGGACTTAGGCACTTGGCATATCAAGGACATACTAAAGTCTATAGCTCCTCAAAGCTAGTTCATACACATATTAACACAATTTTCTCTCCTTGTTTTAATCCTACTCTCCCCGTATAGTTCTCGGGATTAGAATAAGACTATCGCTTTCCCCTGGCGTGTCGTAGAAGGCGACTAACAGATCCAATTCCTACACCCTTATTCTTTATCCTAAACCAACTTCCTCACCCACTCCTCCTAATCCTACTCTCCCCGTATAGTTCTCGGGATTAGAATAAAACTATCGCTTTCCCCTGGCGTGTCGTAGAAGGCGACTAACAGATCCAATTCCTACACCCTTATTCCTTATCCTAAACCAACTTCCCCACCCACTCCTTCTAATCCTACTCTCCCCGTATAGTTCTCGGGATTAGAATAAGACTATCGCTTTCCCCTGGCGTGTCGTAGAAGGCGACTAACAGATCCATTCTCCATCCTCATACCTTATCCTAACCAACTACCCCACCCATCCTCTTTAATTCTAATCCTAAAATTCCTATCCCATATAAATATCGCTATATGTACTATATTTTATATCTATGTTTATTTATAACTATGTATGTCTATGTTTATATAACAATAGTTTATCATCATAAGGGCGGTTGGTGACCCTCACAAAAAAGCCTAAAACACCCAGAGCGGATTCGTTACTCTGTAAAAATAAGCCTAAACAAACGACTCTTTTCTTATTGTAGTATATTATAATATTATTCCACTATGTATATATACAGAGTGGCTGCAACTCTTTAAATAAGCCCTGGCACTTCTTATATTTATCTATATATATTATATAGTTGTCTAGTATACGCACACTATTCTTACTTCGGAAAGGCGCACAGTACCGGCTGTAAGTAAGACCTACCGATTCTAAAGTGTGTATGTTTATGTAAACAACCTATTATACAATATTTATTTATGCAGACCAAACCTTTGGCATGTAATATATGTAATACATCAACAAATCTATTACCTATCCTCTCACATCCTATATATCACCTTATTTATCTATATACTTTGACAGTTTTGTAGTTAACTTCGCTTACCTCCACTAACTTTACTTGTTTTTTTTTGTTTGTTTTTTTATGTCTGTTGGGGTGAGCATTGTGCCGTCTACTCTTAATCAGCACAAATGCTACCTCAAGAAGTTTTTTTCTCTTTATCCTTTAAAATATTTTTTTTTCTTTCTTTTTTTTCCTCAACTAGTCAGGTATTGTAACGTGTGCACTTTCATGACGAGCTACATTTTTAATTTTACATAACACTATATTAATAAAACACTACATACCACGACATCTAGCGACATGGCGGCGAACTAACTGCACAAACGCTCAATAACTCGTGTTTCAATGTACCGAAATCCGAGCGTGTTTCTCGTCATGGTTCGCCATGTTTACTGCAGATGGCGTTGTATTTATCTCAAAGAAATTCACTACCTACATTTTATTGATCGATAATCATTTTTAATTATTAGAAACATTTTTATATACTTGAATTAAATAATCGTTTGCCTATTAGAAATATAATAAAAATAAAAATCTTAAATAATAAAAGACCGAATTCAATCAGTGTCTTTGACTGATGCAAAACTGATGTGAGAAACATCGTTATCTTGAGTGACGCCGGATGTGTCAAATTTTCCTTTATGGCATCACCAAAAGTATTGCATAATTTTTATTCTAAAATGTCGAGGATTTTAATAATTATTAAAAGACGGTGGAAGTTCTCGGGTATAAAAAGGCAGAGTCGTCTGTCCTCAGACTCTTTTCCACGCCTGGACTCATCAGTGAGAACTTCTAACGTGCTACAGTATTAAACTCTGGACAGTGTAATCCCTGTACTTTTTATTGTGAATTCGTGCGCAAGATTTCCAAGTCGGGAAGTCGTTCACGGTCTTTGCTCCTGATCTTTCTAGTTTCTTCTTACTTCTCCATATCTACACCTGACAACCGTCAAACCTATCATCTGAGCCGTCGAGAAGCGTGGTTGTTCTTCAGCCATCCTGCTGGCTACCTCGAAGCCTAACGCGACCACGCTTTCCCACGAAGCCTACCGCTACGAGGTCGTTCATCGGTCAACCTGCTAGCTACCTTGGTGCACGCCGCGACCACGCCTGCCCACGAAGTCTCAAGCCCGTTTTATCTGTCCGAGCAGACACCAGGGACGGTCGACGAAAATAACACGAGGTGTATCTATTCCATTATTTTTATCCGGGTTGAACCCCAAAAACATTTTTCTCTTTTCTGACGCTCTCGTCAGATGGCGCCCACTTTATTATACTAGATAAATTTATGCTGCTAGTTGTGCTCAACACATTCTGTAGTTGCTGTACTATAGGCCAAAAGCCTTAAGAATTCTGAGCTCTTAAAGCCAAACTCTGTTTGTACCACCCTCACTGTAAAATAATATAACTGTAATTTGTAATCTAAGTGTATACCATCGTTAAACCAAGTCATTTATGATCAGCCTCTCTTGATCTTGCTACATGTATAAGTAATTGAATGTAACGAACCTACTCGCTCTACCGACTTCTCTTATTCTGCCAATTATATGTATTGAAACACATACATCGTTTTATTTAATCTCTTCTATTGTACAAAAGTGTTACAAGAAGATTGGGAGCGGGACGTTCGATTTGATATTATTTGCAAACAAGAGTTTATTATAAATTTACAAGATTGCTCTAGCGATTCTGAAAGTGATTCGGATATTGATTTGGGGTGTACTCCTTTGGAATAAATAAATGTAGGTATGTATTAAAATATTCGTTTCATTTTATTACCCAAATCATAATATAATCCAATATACATATAATTATGGCAGACAGCCTTCGTGGCGAAGCGGTAGTGAACACGACTGCTGTGCAGGAGGTCGCGGGTTCGATCCTCGCTCTGTGCAAATATCTGTATGCATCAATATGGGTTTTTGCACTGGTCTGGTCGTGCCTCGGAAAGCACGTTAAGCCGTCGGTCCTGGCTGCCATACGAATATCTAATGGCAGGCGTTACGAGTTGTTGGAACCCTCAAAAGTCCAACAGTTGGTCTTACTGCAAAGCTTCTATCGATATTTTTTTCTGTATCATAATAACCCTAGGAATGTCAGTTTAACAAATGTCGCAGAGATCAAGCTATGTTTTTTCAAGTATAGTCGCGACTTTTGAAAAGTGAGGTTTGGCAATACAGCATGTAACAAAATTAGGTACAAAAAGCGTGACTGCTTGCTTCCCGGCTGTCAATTTCAGTCAGTTCACGGTTCTCTTTCTTTCCCTTTGTTTCGGACTTTGTGTTAAACCATAGCCTCCTTTATTGTTACACAGAAGGCTATGGTTAAACGCCATCTAGGTAAAAACAATGTGCTACCTTCCCACGCCATCTGTGATTGATTAATGATTATGCATATGAAAGTGGTAAATCATCAACATAAAATAAAATCGTTAAATCTTATTTTATGGACAATATTACTTATTCTAAAAAATATTGAAATATTTTGGTGTGTTTTAGTGGAAGTTTATTTTTATTTGTTGGGTGCAACGGCCGTAATTAAAGTTTCCAGGCTATGAGACAGCGCCATCTACAAATAATGCGGGATTTTGAGCTTTTTACGGGCTACGCTTTCTTATACGGACATTAAATAATAAAATAAAAATTGTTTATTTCAAGTCATTTCAACTCATACATATTCATAAACTAAATAAGAAAACCAAACAAAAATTATATTAAATTAATATTAAGTCAAATGAAATTAAACAAGAATGAAATTAAAATTATACAATTAAATTAAATGACACATACACAAATAAATACATACCTACATAATAGATACACGTACGCGGAAACGAGGGACTATCAGTGACCGGGGCAACGTCCCTTATAGGGAGTTGCATGGAGGCTTAACTAGTGCCCCAGAAACGGAGAGTCCCACCTGTCCGCCAATGTGCTCAGAATGATGTTGGGGCTGCCACGCAGGCGTTTTAAGAGCGACGCACACCGCTTTCTTATAATGGCGTGGAAGCTATCTGTGTGCGCCTTACTGAACATACCTGATGCACTGCAGAAACGTGGCAACACCATCAGCACTCTAAACCCATTGTTGTACTGTACGCGCAGCGCGTTGTACGCCTTCTGCGTATAGGCTACCCACAGGCTGCAGGTGTATAGTGACCGACAGTAGGCTTTAAAAAGCGTCACCTTTACCTCCCTGGAACAGCGAGCAAACCTGCGTGCCACCATATTACATCGGACGGCCAACGCCCTGCGCTCTCTCTCTATATCATCATTGTCCTCTAGGTCCTCGGTGACCCAGTGGCCCAGATATTTAAATGAATTTACGCGCTCGAGAGTAGTTCCGTCTAGATTAATAGGTGGCACATTTTGATAACTTTTGGGCCCAGCCCTAAACACCATAAACTCACTCTTCTTAGCATTATATCTGAGCCCATGGGCCTCCGCATAGGACTCACAAATTTTCAGCAGCCTACGTAGGGCTCCTATCGAAGGGCTCAGTAACACCATATCGTCGGCATAACTAATGTTATTTGTACAGACCTCATCTATGTGACAGCCAACTTTAGTGTCACTGAGCTCCCCAATTAAACTGTTCATGTACATTGACAGTCTATTGATATTACTAGTCTCTGGTTATAGTAAGGAAATAAAAAAGGTTTTTATTTGACTACAAGTTGACCCGCTTTGCTTTGCACGCGCGGTTTGTCCATAAAACATTACCCTCCTGCGCAGTCGGGTAAACAGTAGCCTATGTTTCAATCACGATTATTATCTATATCCCAAATTTCATAGAAATCGGTCCAGCCGTTCTCGAGTTATAAGTGGTTTAACTAACCCGACTTTGTTTTATATACATATTTAGATTTATTATTTTATCAGACTGACAAAATTCTTGAATGGTTATAAACAGCAACACTCACCCTTTCATGTGTGTGTGGACTCGAGTTTGTGTATGTGTGTGGACTGTGTGTGTGTGTGGACTGAGTTTTTTTGTAGTTTTATAACTAAAAGGTTTAATAAAAGTTATGAAACACTAGCTTCCGCCAGCGGCTTCGCACGCGCGGTTTGTCAATAAAAAGTAGCCTAAGTGTTAATCCAGGATATAATCTACGTATATACCAAATTTAATCGAAATCGGTTCCGCCGTTATGACGCGATTGAGTAACAAATGAATAAACAAACATCCAAACTTTCGCATTTATAATATTAGTGTAATTTGTAAAACGAATTTGACAGGATCCCTTTTTTTGAAGTTCACGTTCAAGTGAGGGTAGTTTTGTTGATTTGCGTCGAAATAGTTTTCAAAGAGATGGAAGAAACTTTTACATCGGCCTAACTAACAATAATTATGTTACAAATATTATTTTTATAGTGTTATCCGACTATCTGGACTCGGGACACCATGCTGCGCTCACTTACCTGCATTGCAGATGTAGGGAAGAGATCAGCTGGGCTTAAGTGGGAATGGGCGGGCCACGTTACCCGAATGCACTCCGAGAAATAGGCACATATTGTAACACAATGGACGCCTGAAGACGGAAGGCGACGTCGGGGTCGGCCGAGAAAGTGTTGGCGGGACGATTTCAACACCTTCCAAAGTATATGGTGGGAGATAGCGACAGATAGGGATGCTTGGAGGGACTTGGGGGAGACTTACCCAGCAGTGGTACGAGATAGGTTAGAAAAAAAAGTGTTATCCGAACATGCATCCTCATATCAAGAAGGTTGCGGGTTCAAGTCCCACTTCGGTTTGAAAATTTTTGAGATGGTTTTGTAAATCTTATAATTATGTTTAAGGGGGCACCGGAGGGACAATCGCCCATACAACACGTACTATAGTGTGACCATTAGTGCTGTGCACTCCCTGAGGTATGCGCGCGGCGAGACGGGGGGAGAATCGGCTGCTGCGCTCTGTCAGTTCGCCGTCAACGCTCGTGGCGGCAGGTAGTGTTATTTGTATCGGACTGTCTATGTCAGACGCACATGACATAGACAGTCCGATACAAATTGACCATTAGTGCTGTGCACTCCCTGAGGTATGCGCGCGGCGAGACGGGGGGAGAATCGGCTGCTGCGCTCTGTCAGTTCGCCGTCAACGCTCGTGGCGGCAGGTAGTGTTATTTGTATCGGACTGTCTATGTCATGTGCGTCTGACATATACAGTCCGATACAAATAACACTACCTGCCGCCACGAGCGTTGACGGCGAACTGACAGAGCGCAGCAGCCGATTCTCCCCCCGTCTCGCCGCGCGCATACCTCAGGGAGTGCACAGCACTAATGGTCACACTATACCAAGATCATTTCTAATTGGAGCAAATTTCTACCTTAATAAGGTATTATTTTAATTTTAATAGTATTATTTTATCTAGGTTCCCAACCATATATTAGATCAAAATACTTACCTAAAATGAAATAGAAGCGTATCGCATTCTGCATGTTTTTACGTCATAAAATACCTGTTTTCAACCTAATTGTTTCGTATTAAAAACAACAACATCTTACGTATCCTAGTCATGGGAACATAGATTTTATCGTCTAGTTACAGAATAACAACACAATGAGAAAAATACAATAAGTTTTCAGTCATCATTTGTGGTATTACTGAACACGGTCAAAATCTAATCAAATTTAGAATCATTCTATTGCTATCACTGTCGCTCTGCGTGGCTAAACTTCGTCACTAAACAGGGATAGCGATATTCAGGCCGAAGTTTTTGACGTGGCCGAATTGAAGTTGCACTCAGTGTTCGCCGGCGCGTTAAGTACACACGGCTACACATCAAGCTATACGATTCCAGTATAAGCGTGACCTCTCATTCTACGAAAAGCCTACACAATGCGAGGTCAGCTTATACTGGAAATGTATAGCTTGATGTGTAGCCGTGTGTACAAGTTTTGAATTCTGATACAGATAAGACAGCCCCAAGAGAAATGTTGATAAAAACAAAACAAAGCGGATAATTTAAATAATAGAATGAATTTCTGCATTAATTTTTATTACGATATTACAAACTTTACAACCAGTATGTAATATTTTAACATCAATTTATTTTACACTTGTAAAAGATACACCTTAGAAATATAACACAGTCCAAAAGTGCTGAAAACTTTTAAAAATATCAAATAATAAAGAACTTATTTAATCAATAGGAAATGTTAAGTGATGTAGTTATTATCATTTTGGACTGTGACTTACAAAATATCAATACAATCCATATCTCTACACGCTTACAAATTATTATGGCAATGACAGAGAAAAATGGATGACTGAAAAACGTGCAAAAAAATTAAACAACTGTTTAACGCGTGTTTAAAAAATCCTTACATTTGTACAGAATTTTTAACAGTGTTTAATTATTTTTTTGTGGTGACACCCTATATTTTTAAGATAATTTTCCTTGACAGAAATTAATTCTGGTTAATCAACATTTGCAATACCGTTCGCCTTAATATTTTTTTAGAAGTGGCGACGTACCGGATGAAATGGGTATTGAGACATCGACACGAAAGATACCAATAAGAACTAATACAATGAAATTTTGACTCAAATATAATTTTAATACTAAGGGCGACTCGCGCAACGATGCCTAAACGTATTTAGCGGCTAAATATGGTTCAAGGATTTGTCGAATCAAATACATCAAATTTAAGATGTTTAGTCGCTAAATACGTTTAGGGATTGTTATGCAAGCCGGCCTAAATAGACGAACACTCTTAATTGGTAGTAAAATTGTTTTTATACAGGCTGCTCCGGAATACATACGTTATATATCTTTTTATAGTGTACAAGATTCTCTAAATTAACGTAAATATTTTTTGCGTTATTTTGGTTTTAACGTATAATGCTATTTTCGAAGCATGTATTACTTTTAATCAAATTTACATTAGGAGCCTCACTAAGATTAAAAAATATTGACCGACGAGATTTCGTAATTCTATCCTTGTTACCACAAAAAAGATAAAACAACTGTTTAACGCTTCTTTATTAAATTACTTACCAATTTACGTATGTTTTTTTTTAAACGCTCGCTAAACAGTGCTTTTTAACCGACTTCAAAAAAGGAGGAGGTTCTCTCAATACGACTGTATTTTTTTCATGTTTGTTACCTCAGAACTTACGACTGTGTGAACCGATTTATATGATTGTTTTTTTATTTCAAAGCTGGTGCTTCCCGCGTGGTCCCATTTCCATTTGGTCCAGTTCTGACAATGGCATCCATGAGAAAACCATAAGTATTAAATTTATTTAATTTTTATGTTATGTTGTTTGCTAGCTCAGAACTCCGTTATATATCAACCGATTTGCAAAATTAGTTTTTTATTTGAAAGGATATAACTTTTAGATAGTTCTCATGGAAATTTTATCAAAATTGGCGGAGTAGTTTGGTTATTACTGTTACCTGAAGTCGGTTATATAAACGATATAAATGATTGCCTATGTTATATTTTTGTTAAAGTTACTAGTTTTGTGGACTCTATAATTTTTAACAATAAAGATTCATTTGATCAACATCTGTTTATCAACTGTTTTGGATGACTGAGTGTAGGGCAAACATTTCATACGTATAAAGTTCTAGGGAAGGAGCAAAGTTAAAACAGCAAATTAATTGTATATTATTTATTGGTTTTGTAGGGTTCCGTACCCAAAGGGTAAAACGGCACCCTATTACTGAGGCTCCGCTGTCTGTCTGTCTGTCCGTCTGTCACCAGCCTGTATCTCACGAACCGTGATAGTTAAGACAGTTAAAATTTTCACAGATTATGTATTTCTGTTGCCGCTATAACAACAAATACTGAAAACATAGTAAAATACATATATAAGGGGGCTCCCATACAACAAATGTGATTTTTTTGCTCGTTTTAGCTCTATATTGATAACGGCAACAGGTAGACGCTTGAAATATTCACAGAATATTTAGTTATATATTCACTTTTGGCTGGGTTGTTTTGAATTTAATTTGACAGAATCACCCTCGAACCGGTAATAGATATATATATTTCGGAGCAGTTTCAATATAAAGAGCAGAACTTAAATGCTACGCTAGATTTTAGAGCGTTAACACACTGCCGAGTGTACTGTGTACTTTGCCTTCCAGCAAAGGAATTTGTGACAATACGTAATTTATACATGTATTACTTCTAAACTATGGCAACCTCTGTTGCTGGTTCGATTCCCACCGCGGTACAAATGTTTGCATGATCTACAGATATTTGTTGCGCGTCTGGTTGTTTCTCTATATATTGTTACTATATATTTACAAAAAAATGTATATTAGTGTTCTATCATTCTAATTATACAAGCTTTGTTAAGTTTGGGGCGAGATAGCGCTGTGTGAAGTGTCCAGCATTATTTAATTTGTGAATACACGTACGTTATTTACGTAGAATCTACAATATCACTGGCTGATGTGTTGCGGGGCGCGCATGTATATCTTGCGAGCGAACGCGGGGGGCACGTTCAAAAATCGCCTCGTTGGAAATGCTCGCAACTCGCCAGTGTGATAAAGCCCTTAACAATGATATAGTGTTTACATAACATATACTTTTTCGACGCGTTTCATGCAGAACACCTCTTTTGTCTTCGGACAGATGATAGAGCCGTGTTCTTTCATCATTTCTTTTAGAGCCTGAAACATTCAAATAATTTATGTTTAGAACAAGCGTTGAGCGGGAGAGGCCGGAGAGCCGACACACAAGTTTGTATGTATGTATGTCACTGTGTACTACTGATGTAAGGAAAATTCATATTCGCATTCACGAATATTCCGCAAGCATTTCAAGATTCGTATTCGCATTTGCAAAAGTTTGTGCGAATATTTTAATACCTATTTAATCTTAATACCTGCTATGATAATATGCTAGATTAAGGAAATATCCAGATTAAATGTTTAGGGCGATCAAAATGTTTAAATAAAAAATAAAATACACAATATATTTACTATAGGTACCGAACACAAAATTAATCTGCGTAAATTGAAAAAACTTCTCACTTAAAAAATTAGGAACGTAGTTGTATTAAATGAACTGTACATTTAATTTAATTCAAATGAGTTAAAATATATTTGTTAAGAATGCGACGAACTATTAACTTTTATTTTAGCGGACTGTATTTATGTTAACAAAAACTAGAACGATACGAAACGATAATCTGACCACAATGAGAAACTGTAAGCTGGTGTGGCAACTGTAATAAGCATTAGAACTTCACCAACCTTTAAACAACTGGATTGTCTTGCGTATTGCCGGCGTGCTCCAGAGGCTTCTTGCAGCGAGAAACTAGGTTTGTACTTACCAAAGTAACCGCCGACAAGTTACCTCTGACCAGGCAAAATCCTTCGAAGAATAATGAAGTCCTCGCCTCATACACTGTCACACGTCGCGAACAGCTTATGTGGTCTTTGCGAAAATGTATAATGAATTTATTCGAGGTACTATATTTCCCTTCCACGATCGAACGACAAGAGAAGTGAACTATGAATCACGCGAAATAACTGTCAATTATTAGAATTGACGGTTACGCGTCAAACTAAGTTTTATGCTATGAATTCAGCGGCGATTGACCGTAGTGACGTGAAACTATGGCAAGACTAAACAATATTTATTTACCAAAAAATGGTTTTACAATATATTTGTACATAAGTTGATAATGACCAATCATACGCTCTATTTAGGAGTGTGCGATAAGAGACCGGAAATAACCAACACACTGCTAAAAATGAAACGTGAGGACTTGCGGATAATGGTAGAAATCATTTGAGAACTCAATCACCATCTCTTGATGACATGGATAGTGGACTATGCCTACAGGATTAAGAGATCTCTGGAGCGCGTGCTGCTGCATTGTATCACCACACTCGAACCCTGACTGAAGACGGATCTGCATAAATTTATTGAGCAATCTCCGACGTCAGCATCGACCTCGGGGACAAAGTCCGCTACTAAGAGTTGGGATGGCTAGAGTCAGATTAGAAGAGGGGTAATGCACAACACACCCCCTATGTTGGACGTGCATATCTCATCCTAGTAAGGCGTGCGTGTTCGCATTTTATCCAGTTACGAGCAGGATGAACGGCAGCAAAATTTTAAAATGCAACATTTGTATTCGCATTCGCGAATGTGCAAAAATCGACATTCGTTACATCATCGCCTGGGTAATGGCCTCGTACTATGGTGGTCATTGCCCTGGCTTTAACTCGGCAAGTTCTCTGATGCGGCCAGGAGGTCTCTGGTACAGCACTAGTACGTACCTTCTCTCCGTAGACCTGTCCGTTGGGCAGCACCATGGGGTGGTTGTGCTCGTTGAGGGGCAGGCTGGAGAGGCGGCACACGAGGCGCGAGTGCGAGCAGTGCGCGTGCGGCAGCGTGCGCGCGAGTGCGGACAGCGGCGGCTGGCAGGCGGGGCACGCGGCCACGCGCGTCGTCTCGTTGTAGCACTGAGTGTGCACGGGTTAAGGAAATACTGATACACCAGTTAATAATACATTTCTAATCCCATCTATTCGAAAAGAGGCGAAGGGTCTATGATATGTGCGCGCAAAATAAGTCATTCCAGCGCACTTAATAACAGTGACGAAATTACTTTTGAATTTGGAACACTATTTAATAAAAAAGTTTGAACGCAATTCGCTTCGATAAAGTGCTGGCCGATAATAAAATAAGCGCGCTTGACGAAGCGGCATTGTTTAATCAAATAAAAAAAAAATACGCGAGAACTTCTTATTCGACGATCTCCGATGACGACCTCCGTGGTGCAGTGGGCGAATAGCCGGCTAAGACGCAGGAAGTAGCGGGTTCGATTCCCGCCGCGGAACAAATGTTTGCATGATCTACATATATTTGTTCCAAGTCTCGTTGATTCTCTATATATTATAAGCATGTATTTACCAAAAAAAATGTATATAAGTATTCTATCAGTTATCTGGTACTGCTATATATAGTACTGCTTAGTTTGGGTCTAGATAGCGCAGTGTGAAATGTCCAGCAATAATTATTTATTTATTTTTTCGATTTTGTTTTACTTTTATCAAAATATTACAGACCATTTCAATTTGTATAACTTTTGAAACTATCATTGTTATGCTAGAGAGCTATTTTATACTAGAGAGCAATATAGAGGAAGTTATCCGTTATAATAAGATTCCAATAAGCGACGCGGAGTGTCTAAGACAAGACATTGCTTTTGTGTTACGTCATGCTAAACCTCCAGAACCGAACATCACGTATGAAGAGTTGGGTGCGTTAAAAGACTTACGCCAAGATAAAGACCTAATAATCCTTAAGGCTGACAAAGGGAATGCCACAGTGGTGATGAACGTCACAGAATACGAGGATAAAATCCATCGCTTGCTTAGTGACACCAATACCTACAAGCTAGTTAACTATAATCCGACAAGTCGAACGCAACGTAATACCCAAAAGTTAATCAAGGAGTGTCAACACGCCATAGGTGAGGAAGTTACCAATTTTCTCTTACGACCAAGAAACGTCCAGCCCCCTAAACTGAATGGTCTGCCAAAGGTACAGAAGCAGAATGCCCCGCTACGACCTATAGTGAGTCAAATTGATTCTCCTACTTATGAATTAGCGAAACATGTAGCTAAAGTATTACAACCGACGGTGGGACGAACATCGTCTTTTGTAAAAGACTCGCGGCATTTCATACAGGTCCTTAAGGAGACAGAGGTACATGATAATGAGATGATGGTCAGTTTTGACGTAGAATCCCTCTTTCCGAATGTCCCCGTGGCTGATTGTTTGAGGGTAGTTGAGACAAAAATAAAGCAAGACGGTATTCCGGCAGAGCATGTCAAGCTTCTGGAGCATGTTCTTTTCACCAACTTCTTCATATATAAAGGGCAATACTATCTTCAAATAGATGGAGTAGCCATGGGTAGTCCTGTTGCTCCCGTGGTGGCCAACATTTGGATGGAGTATTACGAGAATATAGCCATCTCGTCTGCCCCTTTACCAATCAAGTTGTGGAAGAGGTACGTGGATGACGTCTTCTGTATTTTGAAAGGAAAAACAGCCGTAGTGGAACGTCTTTTGGCACACCTCAACGTCATACATAGTAAGATCAGGTTTACGTACGAGAAAGAATGTGATCGACGTTTGGCGTTTTTGGACGTATTGGTTCAGGTTGGAGAGAATGGTAGTTTGGGCCATTCAGTTTACAGAAAACCTACACATACGGACCGATACCTACATGCGGACTCACATCATCACCCTCGACAACTTAATTCGGTGGTAACATCACTTACCAATCGTGCATTCGACCTGTGTGATGAGGATCACATTCAGAGTGAATTAACGCATGTCCGAAATGTGTTGGTGAAGAACGGTTATAAACTGCGGTCCTTACCAGCTCGACCAAGACCTAAAGCCCACAGTTGCAGAGTGGAACGAAAACTTGCTTTTCTACCGTATGTTAAAGGAGTGACAGATAAAATCGCAAACATTCTACAAAAATTTTCACTTAAGACCATCTTTACTCTTTTAAAGAAAATTACACACTACCTGCGCTCACCAAAAGATTGTTTTCCACTAGAAAAACCAGGAGTGTATAAAATAGACTGTAGCTGTGGGAGTTCTTATATTGGTCAAACCAAACGCACAATAGCTTGTCGGGTGAAGGAACATATCAGGGCGGTGAAGAATGTTGACAGACAAAAGTCTGCCATAGCGGAACATCTGCTGGACTCAGGCTCAAACCACTGGATCGAGCTACACAACCCACAAGTAATCTCAACTGAGCGACATTACATGCCAAGACTGGTTCAAGAGGCAATTGAGATTGCCAAACACAAGAATTTCAATCGTGAAGATGGTTTTCAATTATCTCGAGCCTGGAAACCTGTGGTAAGAACCGAAGAAGTGAAGTGTCAATTACGCGTCCTGATACCGTGAATGTTGTGCGTCGGAATCGGGTTATGAACGAGAATGAAACCGGTGGTAGAATTAGCGAATTCATTCCTAGCAAGAGACTAAGAAAGAGGGTAGATCGTTATATCTGCCAATAACTACCTACTCGCAAAGATTTCAGTTTACCCGTGATCATGGCGCATGCAACTGCGCCGAAATATCGGGATACTCAAATACTCACAAATCATGGTAAATATCCCATTTTAATTTGATTCACACAAATTGAATAATATATGAGTTCTAGCAGTGAAAGTGAAATATTAACACCATAAAGTGTCGCAGAAACTGTCATAAACAACAATCAAACAAATCAGTTTCCTAGCAAACAAATCGAGAGAAAAATATCTATAAGCGTAGGAAAATTTAACAACATGGAAAAATTAAAATAAAGCAGTAATTTTCAGAAACTGTATTCAAAACAGTGTGAAATGTCACCATTGGCTCAACATGGTCATCAACCAGCGTCTGAACGACATTATCTATTCCCAACAAAACGTATTTAATATTAATATAAAATCTTAATTTCATATAAAATCTTTATTGCTATAATTCAATTATAATTATTTAATTTTTATTATTTTAATGCTATTTTTGTAATTTATTACTGTAATCATGAATGAATATTGTAATTTCAAACGGTTTTCATCCACTGTAGCTGTGTTTTTACCTAAATCTTTTTAAAATTATTTGTGGAAATTTGTAATTGGCCCTAAGCATACATGTATGTTTTGCATGTATTATAATTTATTTAGATGTAGGGAAGAGATCGGCTGGGCTTAAGTGGGACTGGGCGGGCCACGTAGCCCGAATGCACTTCGAGAAATGGGCCCATATTGTAACACCATGGACGGCTGAAGACGGAAGGCGACGTCGGGGTCGGCCGAGAAAGCGTTGGCGGGACGATTCCGACACCTTCCAAAGAGGATGGTGGGTGATAGCGACCGATAGGGATGTTTCGAGGGACTTGGGGGAGACCTTTGCCCAGCAGTGGGACGAGATACGAGGTGCATTCAATAAGTACTTAGCCTCATCGCCAGAGGGCGCTGTAGTTTCTAAAGAGTTTTACCACAATGTAGCACATTCTTTTTTAATTCTTTTTTCAAATTTTCATTCCAATCCCTTCATTTGTTTTAATTTGACAACTTATGGAAGCGAACGTATCGATCGGTTTTACAAAAATGGAAAAAGAGCAATATCGTTCGGTGATTCGATTCCTATTTTTGGAAGGGAAAACACGCATCGAAATCAAAGAGCGCTTGGATGCTGTATACGGTGACTCTTCTCCATCGATGGCCACCGTCAAGAATTGGTTCAACGAGTTTGCACGTGGCCGTACGTCGGTTTTTGATGAACCACGTCCAGGTGCACCGAAAACAGCTGCTACGGAGGAAAACATTAAAAAAATCCATGATCTCGTATTGGCAGATCGCCGATTGAAGGCTCGGGAGCTAGCTGAGACTGTAGGCATTTCAGAAGGAACAGTGCATCATATTCTTCACGAGGAACTCGGCATGAAAAAGCTGTCGGCGCGATGGGTGCCGCGTTTACTCACACCGGAAAACAAGTGCAACCGTGAGACCACATCGGAGACGTGTTTGGCGCTGTTTAAGCGGAATCCAGCGGAGTTTTTGCATCGTTTTGTGACCGTCGATGAAACCTGGATCCACTGGTACACACCAAAGACCAAGGAGCAATCAAAACAATGGATCCAGACCGGGGAACGTGCTCCAAAGAAGGCGAAAACTGTAAAATCGGCCGGAAAAGTTATGGCCACCGTTTTCTGGGATTCACAAGGTGTGATCTACATCGATTACCTCGAGAAGGGTAAAACAATTACAGGGCTTTACTATGCCGATTTATTGGGCCGATTCGACGCCGAATTAAAACAAAACGACCCCATCTGGCGAAGAAAAAAGTGCTGTTTCACCACGACAACGCACTGGTTCACACGTCTGCCGTTGCCATGGCCAAATTGGTCGAATTACGCTACGAATTGCTGCCCCATCCACCGTATTCTCTAGATTTGGCCCCTTGTGACTTCTTTCTGTTTCCTAATCTGAAAAAATCTCTCACTGGGAATAGATATGGATCAAATGAGGAGGTCATCGCCGCCACGGAGGCCTATTTTTCAGAGTTTGACAAAAACTATTTTTCGGACGGGTTAAAAAAGTTGGAGCATCGCTGGGCTAAGGGTATCGAACTAAAAGGAGACTGTTGAAAAATAAATTGCCACTTTTCCAAAATTTTCGTTTACTTTTTGTAGGCTAAGTATTTATTGAATGACCCTCGTAGGTTAGGAAAAAAAATATTTAGTTTTCTGTGTACCTAGCTGTAAGTTTCCAAAAAATAATAAATATAAAATAAATTTTGTATATCACTGTCATTAATTAATTAATTATGTACAGTGACCGGGAAAGTTTGAAAAATACTATCACTGACATTGTATTTTTATTTATGATACACATCACATATTTCATCCTTGACTTATCACACAATTATTATGTATAATTTTGCTCTCACAGGGTCTAGTGTGTGGTTAAGCGGTCTCGGCAGAATAACAGTTGACCTCATGTTTAAAGTTAATAGTTATATTATATTATACTGTTTGTTTGTGTCTGTTTTGCATGTAGGTACTGTGTAATGGTTATTTTTATTATTTTTAATAATATTATGTGTGCTATTTGGCAAATAAATGATTGTCTATGTCTAAATTTGTAATTTGGTTATGTAAATATAAATATTCGTCACTACTAAGAGCATCTCTTATTTATTTTTCTCATAGGATGAAAAGCAGAGAGTGTCACACGCTTAGGATTCTACTTTAGAATCCTGCTTTATGCCGGGTTAAGTGGTCGACCGACCATCGGTGCGTACCATCGTTCCTGACGGTACGCATAACCGATCGTCGATTTGTATCGTTCAGTGCTCTCCTGACCAACCGAACTGCATGCCCGGACTTGTACCGTAGTCACAAACACGTACAAGAATAATACGCGCATCTGTACGGTCGCTCCACCGATCGGTGTAGCACCGAACGCGTTATGTTTCCATAGCGCGTCGGTCGACCGACGGCACGCATGCGGACCGTCGGTCCTCGTACGCAATACGGTCGGTCGAGCACTGTCACGACTGGTGAATTTTCATACAAATGGCAAGCGCGACCGACGTACGCACCGACGGTCAGTCGAGCACTAAAACCGGCCTTTGATGCGCCGAGTACCTATCGATAACACTAATTACCAGTAGTTGTATTAAAAGGAAACAAACACTGTTAAATGAATATAGCTGTTGGTTTTCCATAACATAAATAAATAAACATGTTTATTGGTCGCCCACATTTGCCACGACTCTTCGAGACCAATTCCACAAGAATTTCACCGAAGTTTAAGTATTTTTTTTAAAAAGAGTAGAAGAGTTCATTGTGAAAGGGCTCGTCTGGGAAAGTACTACCACCATACATATTTCTGCCGCCAAGCAGCATTGCTGTTTCGGTTTGAAAGGTTTTGCTGCCGGTGGAATTATAGGCGCATGAGGCTTTACACCTGTATGCCTCAAGTTGATGGACCTATGAGGCAGTTCTGTGTTATATAGGTGATGGTTACCACTTAACATCAGGCGGACCATAAGCTTGTTCCATCTCCAGGTAGCATAAAAATAAATGTATGAGAAATGTTAGTATTAGTAGATGGATGGTATATATTGTAAAGGATATGGCGTATTGAGCGCGTGTAGGCCCAGCTGCAGCGCGGTGGGCAAGTGCGGCGTGCGCGCCGGGTGGAACAGCCGCCCGTGCTCGCGCCGGAACTGACGTACCAGCTCCGCCCAGCGCGACGGCTCCAACAGCGACTTGTACGGTTCCAGCTCTAATAACATATATTATTAAATATGTATTTGCAACAACTTATCAATAAAATTACTCTCAAGACATTTTTTTGAAATTAACTTAAGATGCCTGGTATTATAGCAATAAACAATATAAAAAACAAATAACATTATCATTTTATAATAATAGTTGCCAGTACACAGTGGTATACATTAAAGTGTAATTATTTTTTCGTTGAATTTCAACATTCGCCCCTCCTTCTCCATATAAAATTTTAAGTATTTATCACGCAATCGCGCGCAAAAAGCTTCATCAGGGGTACAAAGTTTTGTCTTATGCATTTATATATATATACCCGTGTATAGTCTTCCGAAAGTCTTCCGAACTTTGACACTTGATACCGGCCATCTTGTTGAAGCTACATCTGTCAAAATGGCCGTCATTTATTCAGTCTGTTTTGCCAAATCACCATGGACGGATATAGCGTTCAACAACACGTGCGAATGATAAAATTGTTGTATCAAAATGGGTGTTCTGTTCGAGCAACGTTCCGCGCGCTTCGCCTATTTTACGGTCGCCATAATCGTCCTACCGAGAGGACTTCGCAGTGTGGTAGATAAATTTGAGTCCATTGGTTCAGTAAACAATAAACCATCACCCGTACGTCGTCGAAACGCAAGATCTGCCGAAAATATCGCGGCTGTCCGTGAGGAGGTAGGAGACTCCGAGGCAGTAGATTTCGCGTCGCTCACAAGCACTCTGCCTTTCGCAGACCTCAACTTGGCGAATTTTGCGTCTTGATTTGGACCTGCACCCTACAAAATTTAACTGACCCAGGAGCTGAAGGTAAACGACCATAGACAACGACGTGTGTTCGCTGAATGGGATCTGGAGCAGTTGGCAACTGACCCTAATTTTCATCGAAAAATCATCTTCGGCGATGAGGCCCATTTCTGGATGAATGGGTACGTGAACAAACAAAATTGTCGAAAATTTGGGCCAATACCAATCCATGAGATTCATGAGCGTCCAATGCATCTCGTAAAGTCACTGTTTTGTGTGGATTTTGGGCCGGCGGCGTCATCGGTCCATATTTCTTTGAGAACGACGTTGGCCAGATCATCAACGTCAACGGCGAGGGCTATATAGTCTAACTTTTTATTAGCTGCAGTAAAATGACGTTTTGTGGGTTGCCGGTTTTTGAAGAAAAATAAATAGGGATGTAGCTAAATGAGTGAATCATAAATGAATAATCAGTTTGGTTTTTTTTTTGAGATTTAATATTAAGTTGTAATGTATTTTTTTAACCTATTATTATTACTATACTAGAGGATTGATCTTTTTTAGTGGAAGTATAGGGAGGTACATTCAAAATGAAACAAAAACGTCATAATAATGTTATTTACTTAATTTTTGTGAACTGAATCACATCCCTATTGAGATTAGGCTGGCAACATTATTTTACGGAATGACATTTAGAAACGTAATTTTACTGCAGCTAATAAAAAGTTAGACTATAGGTCGATGATTACCAACTTCTTTGGCCTGAATTGGATGATATGGACACCAACAACATCTGATTTCAACAGGACGGCGCTACGTGCCACACAGCTCATGCCATATTGGACATTCTGCACGAGCGATTTGAGGGCATGGTGATCTCACGTGGAGGAGATGTGAACTGGCCGAGATCGTGTGATTTGACCCTATTGACTTTTTTTTTGTGGGGTTTTGTTAAGTCGCAGTTCTATGCGAATAAGCCACAAACCACAGCGGCTCTCAAACCCAACATAACCAATGCCATCGGTCCATACTGGGTCAAATAAATCCTGATTTATGCGCTAAAGTCATAGAAAATTGGACATTTCGGATGCGCGCCACCCAGAGAAGCCGCGGCGGGCATAAACGATGTTATATTCCACACATAATGGCATCTATAGGCCTTTCAAACGAATAAAAAAAATTTATGATATCTCACACACACATTGTTTTATTTAAATTTAATGTTAGGAAGCGCTTAATGAAAGACCCTTTATGTAAGTATGTACATATATGTTTGCATGTGTTTGTAGTAATTGTCCAGTTACAAGGTTTCTACGAAGCGGTGGGGATTTCAAGTACATACCATATGTAGGTTTTTTTCGAATTGACTATCTCGCTGTTGGCCTCGGAGGCCGTTGCAGCTTAACCGAACTTTAGGCGAGCGCAGATGGCGCTCAGCCCTGTAAGTTTTGACTAGGCAACTAGCGCAAGTATGTACGAATCTAGGCTTGGGCCGTTGCAAGGATGCATAACGGAGAGACACCCGGTTACATGTCTGTGTAGACGGCAACTGAAGGGACTCGTCGGCCTCGCTAGCGAGGTCGTTGTATCCGTGAAGTATTTGCTCTGTATAATGTAGATGACTCAGAAATTTCCTCGAACTCGTCATCCGTATCTCCGAGGTGTCTCGGTCGACGGAGGGTAAAGCATTATATAGGTGTAGTTGAATACTCACCGGTATCCTTGGGGAAGGCCAGCATGCCCATGCAGTGCTGTATGTGCTCCAAGTGCCCCACCTCGAACGCGTGGAAGTGTTTCTTCGCGTACCGCACCGCTTCCAGCCGCTTGTCCACGCGAACCAACTCCACAAATTCCTGTCAAGACAACAAGCAAAAATAAAATCAAAATAAATAAAGCCTATATTTCCAAAACTTCTTAGTATCTAAGTTTCGTACACTTTGGCACCCAAATTTGGGAGTAGGCCTCCTCCATACGGACGGTCCCACTGTGATCGATCTTGTGCTAGACGAGTCCAAGTCCTTCCCGCTGCCTCCACGACATCGTCGCACCACCTTCTCCTCGGCCTGCCTCTCGCTCGTCTAATCTCGTGGGCAAATCCTTACTTAGTAGATATAGGATAGATAGATAGATAAATTAATATTTGGTACAGATACCACACACAAAAAAAGGTATAAAACAGTTGCTTAGTTTTAGTTTAGTTTTATTGCACTTGTTTACATTGGGGACGTTGGATGTGTGGGGTAACGAGAATGGATAAGATAAGAAATGAGTATATTAGAGGAAGTTTGAAAGTAGCGCCAGGGATAGAAAACTTGAGGAGTAAGAGGCTACCGTGGTATAGGCATGTCATGCAGAGGGAAGAAAATCATGTGACTAAAAGAGTGTTAGATATGAGTGTGGATGGATATAGAAGTAGAGGAAGGCCGAAGAAGAGATGGATGGACTGTGTGAACAATGATATGGGAAAGAAAGAAGTGACAACGGAGATGACGGCTGATAGAGAGGCATGGAATCAAATACTTACATGTTGTGCCGACCCAAGCAATGTGGGAATAGGGTACTCGTTGACATTTTTTTTATTTGCTGTCATTTTAATGTTTTCGTAGACTTTATTTTATCCGTTGGCATTTTTATTATTTTTGAATATAATGATCGCGATTTATAATTGACATTTATGTAATATTGCACGCTCATACGGATTATGGAGAATTGAAATTTTGTGTATATTTATCATCTATTGCTATGTAGCTGTACCCATTATCGCAATAAATGAATGAAATGAGTTAGTTGAAAGTAAAAGCACCACAGGAAGAATGAATGAATGGAAATTTAATGTCAAATACCATATGAAAATAATAATCATACGTCACGATGGAATCGCTCTTCTTAACACTTCTCAGTCAGTTTTGTGCGAAAGTTCTGCTAAATCGCATATCATTTGGTTGTCATCGTAAATCATAGGGAGATTTTGTTCGAATCTGGACAATAGCAGATCGTTTCATCGTAAATCATCGGATAAAACGCCTAGCAAATGCTAAATAGCATTGCCAGTAAAAAAATCTGAATTAGAAGTAGCAATTATTTCCATGCGTTTCCGAATTTCAGAATTATTGAAGCCCAGGCTTCAGTAATTTACCTGGACTCTAATATTGAACTCCATGTTAGAGTTGATCTTCTTGTATTCGGACTTGCTTTTATTATATTATACGCTGTTGTCGCTCCACTATGGCGCTTAAATATAGATAAATAAGTATTTACCTGGACTCTAATATTGAACTCCATGTTAGAGTTGATCTTCTTGTATTCGGACTTGCTTTTATTATATTATACGTTGTTGTCGCTCCACTATGGCGCTTAAATATAGATAAATAAGTATTTACCTGGACTCTAATATTGAACTCCATGTTAGAGTTGATCTTCTTGTATTCGGACTTGCTTTTATTATATTATATGTTGTTGTCGCTCCACTATGGCGCTTAAATATAGATAAATAAGTATTTACCTGGACTCTAATATTGAACTCCATGTTAGAGTTGATCTTCTTGTATTCGGACTTGCTTTTATTATATTATATGTTGTTGTCGCTCCACTATGGCGCTTAAATATAGATAAATAAGTATTTACCTGGACTCTAATATTGAACTCCATGTTAGAGTTGATCTTCTTGTATTCGGACTTGCTTTTATTATATTATACGTTGTTGTCGCTCCACTATGGCGCTTAAATATAGATAAATAAGTATTTACCTGGACTCTAATATTGAACTCCATGTTAGAGTTGATCTTCTTGTATTCGGACTTGCTTTTATTATATTATACGCTGTTGTCGCTCCACTATGGCGCTTAAATATAGATAAATAAGTATTTACCTGGACTCTAATATTGAACTCCATGTTAGAGTTGATCTTCTTGTATTAGGACTTGCTTTTATTATATTATACGTTGTTGTCGCTCCACTGTGGCGCTTAAATATAGATAAATAAGTATTTACCTGGACTCTAACATTGAACTCCATGTTAGAGTTATCTTCTTGTATTCGGACTTGCTTGTATTATAATTATTCGCAGTCGTCGCTCCGTTATGGTGCTTAAATATAGATAAATAAATATTTACCTGAACTCTAATATTGAACTCCATGTTAGAGTTAACCTTCTTGTATTCGGACTTATTTATATTACATTATACGCGGTCATCACTCCGCTATGACGCTTGAATCTAGATAAATAAGTATTTACCTGGACTCTAATATTGAACTCCATGTTGGAGTTGATCTTTTTTAGCTTGGATTTGTTCTCGTTGCACCACTGCAGGCAGCGCACGGTGCGGCGCTCGCGCAGCTCGCGCTCCACCATGCACGCTTGTGCGTAGATATCTGAATGCAAAAACGTCTTTTATTCAAAATACAACCTGTTTTACTATGTACGACAGTAATTTAAAAAACACACCAGGAATCGTATTAACTGATTTTAGAGGTGGGTTTAATACCGGTAGCGCGAATATTTATCCAGTAATCGATACATTTTCAATAAACAATTTTTAACGTAAATCGGCAGCGCCTTTGGCTTGATCATCAACCATCATCATATATCAATATCAGCCATCTTAAGTCTACTACTAAACATAGGCCTCCCCATAGATTTCCTAAGCGAGCGATTTTGTGCGGCCTACACCCAACGGCTCCCAGCAAGCTTTAGCAGGTCGTCTTTCCATCAAAGTAGGGGGTCGTCCTTGCTGCGCTTTCCAGTGTGTGGTCTCCACTCGAGAACCTTTCTGCCCCAGTTCTTCGAACTGTGCCTTTTCCACTGCCACTCCAGCTTGCTAATCTCCATCTCATCCTTTGTGCTAATCTCCACATTTCTGATTGGATCTCGTAGAGAAACAGCAAGCATAGCCCTCTCCATAGCACGCTGAGCGACCGCAACCCTTCTTATGAGGCCCAGAGTGAAAGACCACGTTTCTGTACCATGTATTATCATCATCACTGATGAAAGACTTTCGTCTTAAGACACTGAGGTATTTTGGACGAGAAGACGTCACGTAGTTTTTCGAACGCTGCCCAGCCGAGTTGGTTTAGTCGACTGACCTCTTTCTCGAAGTTGGACCTACCTAATTGGACTGTGTGTCCTAGGTAACTCTTAGGTAGGGTAAGTGGTATAGACGGCGCTATTCTCAAGTTCTGCTTACCGACATTGGTGAGTTCCCTCAGCCCCCTGGCGTCTGCCAGCTTCTTAGCGGAGTCGTAGTGTCCGTTGCGTAGGAAATAGTCGACCAGCATGCGGTCCAGGCGGACTTTACGCCATTGGTTCAGTTGGGTCTGGGAATTATACAAAAATATACTCGAAAGTAACTCTGTCTCTCTGTCTGTTTGTTACGTTTTTACAACTAAACGGCTCGCCCGGTACTGATTAAATTTGGTATAAGTCAAAGCTCCTTACTCGCGCTTCTTTCATTTGCGTTTTCGCTATTCGCCGATTAAACAAATGCGACCCAATTCCTATATTCGCGGAGAAAGATTTCTTTATTCGCGGATCTAAAAGGTATATCGGTACATACATATTAATAAAAAGCATTCGGTATCCTTTGTAAATGCGTCGGCTAATGGACTGATAAAAAAGTAAAATAGACCTTATTACTACTACATCTAAAGTATGTTGAGAAATTGAGCCGTGTATGAAACGAAGTCTTATTTTTAAGAGGCAAATTGCTAATGCCACTGCTGAATATCAGTCTAAGTCGAAAACATTTATTCATTAAAATCACAAGGATCACTTTGAAACGTCAATTTTACTGCCTATTCCTTCGCGACCAAGCCGGGAAGGAAAGGCAAGAAACAAGGCTGGTTGTTTTTTTAAATGATCCTTTTAGCATACATAACTATACAGGAAATTAATTACGTCTAAATTGTAACATTTTGAACGAGTTGGAGCAATTTCAATACCAAGCTTCACTATCATCTAGATAATCTAATATTTTATAGTAGTCTTTTTTATAAAGATTTTGTTTGATTGCGTTTTTAAATTTGTTAATTGTCAATGTTTGTACATCACTTGAGAGTTTGTTATAACAGCGAACACCTTGCCCTTTAGATGATTAGTCTTAAAACAAGTCTGAATTGAAGGAGCTTTTAAATACTGCCAAGCAAGCAAAAATTCCAAAATTCTTTAAGCCATTGCCTAAACTTAAAGATAATAATTAATCAATATGGTCAAAAACTTCAATTTAATTGTTTTATATATTTATTTTTTATTTTGTCGCCTAGGAACGGATCCCCTATAATAATATCTATATATAAAAATGAATCCCTAATTCCCTTGGTCACGCCATCACGCGTGAACGGCTGGACCGATTTCGCTAATTCTTTTTTTGTTGTATTTCTTATTGTCAGGAGAAGGTTCTTATGAAAGAAAAAATTAGGAAAATTGCGCGCAAAATTAGAAAATTTAAGAATACTTAACCACCATATAAAATGATTTATAATCTAACCTTTTATAATGTAACCTTATGACGTTTGACATAGAATTGACAGAATGCGTGCTGCAAATATCGTCAGAGGATGTAAAAAAAATGAACATCGTTTGAAACAGATGCTTCGGTCGGAGTTATCCCGAGATATTGTCTATATATAAATAAATGAATTGCTGTTCGTTAGTTTCGCTAAAACTCGAGAACGGGTGGAGCGATTTGGCTAATTTTGGTATTGAATTATTTGTGGAAGTCATTCATTTTCTCATACATAATGATGGCCGGGGACAATAATTGACAATTCTACCAGGGTGACGTATATTGACAGCCCGCGTTATATGCATGTCAAGGCGGTACGAAGTTCGGCGGGTCCACTAGTCCCATATAAATTACCATCCCATATTCACGGTTTCTGTATTCACGACAAATTTACGGAACATATACCCGGCGAATAAAGAGCTTTTGCTGTATAGATGGATTATGACCGCGATTGGGCTACTTTTTACCCGGCTGTGCATCAGGTAGCGTAATGTTTTTATTCATAAACCACGAGATTAGCATAAACCATTAGATTTATATTTTTTTTTATATTTATATTATAAATCATTTTATATGGTGGTTAAGTATTCTTAAATTTTCTAATTTTGCGCGCAATTTTCATAAGAACCTTCTCCTGACAATAAGAAATACAACAAAAAAAGAATTAGCGAAATCGGTCCAGCCGTTCACGCGTGATGGCGTGACCAAGGGAAATAGGGATTCATTTTTATGCGAGCCGCGGGCGAGTCAGCTAGACCGTTAACAAGTTTAGGTCCAAAGTCAATTGTGTTATAATTTGCCCCCTGACCTTAGTGTGTAGATTTCGGTCACTAACCTGCATAAGTAATTCAAAATGATTCTAGCTCATATTATCATTGTGTTTGTTTAGTTATTGGAGCTATAGATTTCCAGAGCGGCCGATACTAGCCGCCTGCACCCAGCGCTCCATTTATTACGACTTTACACCTGGTAATGGAACAAGCTTATGGCCCACCGGATGTTAACTGTTAACCATGGCCTATAGCAAAGTATTTCCTCACGCAACTTAGAAACGTGCCCTGCGATGCAGTGCGTCTATCAACTTGAGGCATACAGGTGTCATATGCCTATAATTTCACCAGAAACCATACCCTTCATACCGAAACACAGCAATGATGCTCGGCAACAGAAATAGGTATGGTGGTAGTACTTCTCCGGGTGAGCCCTTTCACAAGGAGCTCTACTACTCTTACGTTCTACGTACGACATTGATTTAAAACAGCATCCGGAATCGTATTAACTGATTTTAAAGGTGTGTTTAATACCGGTAGCTTGAGTATTTATCCAGTAATCGATACATTTCCATTTTTCTTACAACAATACTAGCTATTAGCCTGCATTAGCCCTACCCGTATCGTTCATAACAAAACACGTAATGCTTGGCTGCTAATCCAGCTTAATAATCCACTGGGCTATATCAGTAACTTTAATTTTTCTGTGGCTTTGAGGCAATACTTTCTTAGGGTAAGTTCACATGAACGCGCGGCACCGCGCGTCGCCACGCGGTGGAAGCATTCACATGACAGCACTGTACGTGAGCCAGTCTGGCATCCACATGGACGTGGAGGAGGCAATTTGCTTATGGATTCTGTACCGAAAACTGAGACGTCGCAGAAGACAAAGACGATACTGGGTGCATCCTATTTCAAGTGAAATACTTTCTTCAAGTCTGTGTATCACTTTATATCCCAACCTGAGAATATACGAAGATCTTTTTTTAATATTTCTGTTTGTCGGTTTCATCGTTTGATTTTTTATATGATTTCGTTGAAAATTATTTAAAACCCAGTGATGATGCTATACGATATTGCATTTCACTAAAAGAAAAATTCATAGTAACATTAAGGTAAGTAAACTCTTTATTCATTACTTTAAAAATTAATAACAATAAACCTAATTATAAATGAGTCTTTCAGGTATCTCTTTTTTTAATTTCATCGATAAGCAACATCGATATATACATAGTTTTCGCTAATCTTTTTATTAATCAGTGCGTCTGTCCATCACAAACCGCTCGGATCAACTGAACGAGTAAAAACATACAGGTTTGTAGAAGTAACGCGCGGTAATGTAGACGATAAACACTATAATGCTAAGTTCATATGACCGCGCGGTACCGCGCGTAACTTAGGCTTAGTTTGATCTTGTACTGCGCGGTTAGTAGTTCCGCATTAGTCATATGAAATTAGCCTTAGGCTAAGGCTAAGTTCATATGATTGACGACCTCCGTGGCGCAGTGGGCGAAATGTCGGCTGAGACGCAGGAGGTAGCGGGTTCGATTCCCGCCGCGGAACAAATGTTTGCGTGATTTACAGATATTTGTTCCGGGTCTGGTTGTTTTTCTATACCTAGTCAGGTCATAAATTCTGTCACATGTTTAATATAAAATAATTGAAACAAGTTTATTCATTATGTAACCATTTATATACCAAAATGAACTTAACAAAACATAGATTCTTAGGACACTAAAGTTTATTCAAAATGACCTCCGTGATTTTGAATACAGGCCTTCAATCTGCGCGGCCAGTCGTCTATCGCAGCACGAACGAGGACCATGTCAATATCGGCGGCTGCCTTAATCAAGGATGTCTTGAGTGACTCCAAATTGGGATGAGGCTTTGAGCACGCCTTTTCCTCCAAGTGTTGCCATATCTTGTAATCTAACGGATTCAAATCTGGACTGGAGGAGGGCCAGTCTTCGTGCCGGATGAAGTCGATTTCACGCGCCGCCAGCCAGTCTTGTGTGCTCTTCGCTCTATGAGCTGGCACCGAATCTTGTTGGAATACCCAGTGCCTGTTATTGAACATGGTATGAGAAACAGGTTCCACAAGGTTCGTCAGGACTGTATTTTGATACACAACTGCATTCGTTTTTACACCTTTCTCACAAAAATGTACCTCTGTTAAGCCCCAATATGAAACTCCCAACCATACCATGAGCGAGGATGGAAAATGACCTCGTTGGACACGCGGAATACGGTTGCTCGCTTTTTCACTACTGTGTGCGTACACCTTATCATTTTGTTTGTTGTAGCTCTCTTCTACGGTAAAAAAATTTTCATCCGAAAAAAGAATTTCTCGATAATTTTTTTCCCGCGTACCGCTTCAACAAAGCGCGGCATCTCTTCAGTCTCAGGTCCATTAGACAAGCATTCAAACGATGTCTTGTTTTTCTTCGATATGCCCAAAGCCCTAAGTCTTCATTTAACACCCTTTTCACCGTTGTTCTGCTTAACCCCATCTGAAGGGCCAACAGTTTCTGCTTACGTTTGGGATTTCTTTGAATTCGCGCCTTCACAGCTTTTATCACTGCTGGAGTCCTAACAGACCGAGGGCGACCACTTCTTGACCTGTCATCTACACTAGAGTCTTCATTGTATCGTTTGATGGTGCGATAAACGAATCTTTTGGTTATATTCAAATTTTTCAGTATGTCAAAAATTTGAATTGGCGCGTAACCGCAACGATGCAACGCAATAACTGCAACACGGTCTTCTTTAAGCGTCCACTCCATATTTAAAAATGAGAAAAATTCTAAAAAGTATACATTTTTATTTTCATGAACAATTCGAAATTCGAATTCTATAAACTTTTTTGTGGCCAGCATTCTAAAAGAAAAGTTTTTACTGTGTGACAATACTTATGACCTGACTAGGTATATTATAAGTATGTATTTACAAAAAAGTATATACGTATTCTATCAGTTATCTGGTTCCCATAGTACAAGCTCTGCTTAGTTTGGGGCTAGATAGCGCTGTGTGAAATGTCCAGCAATATTTATTTATTGATTTATATGACCAAACAAACAAAACAAAAAAAAGTCTCGCTTAAAATAGGATGCACCCAATATCGTCTTTGTATTCTGCGACGTCACAGTTTTCAGTACAGAATCCATAAGCAAATTGCCTCCTCCACGTCCATTCTCAATCAATGTTGATGCCAGACTGGCTCGCGTACAATGCTGTCATGTGAACGCTCCCACCGCGTGGCAACGCGCGGTGCCGCGCGGTCATGTGAACTAACCCTAAGTACATATGTACGCGCTATAGTCACTGGTTATTACTTAATATTAGATGTGCGATATGCTAGTTCCACATTCAGGTTGTATAAAAAGAATAAGAAGATATTACCTTGAAATAACTAAGGACTTTGGGTTATGTAATAGTTCTATAACTCACCTTAATCTGTGGTGTTGCTGGTTCAGAGAGGGGAATAGCCTGTTCCTTCAGATGCTCGAGTCGTTTCTTGCACACCATGGCCGCTTGCACCTCTTCTGTGATCGCTTCAGATGCCTTGCGTTTCATTGCTGTCAGCTTGTCTACCTATTAATAATAAATAGTAATAAAACTGGACATTTCACACAGCGCTATCTAGCCCCAAACTAAGCAACGCTTGTACTATGGGAACCATATAACTGATAGAATACTTATATGCTTTTTATTCAGAAACATACTTATTGCATAGAATAAACCTGAGTTTTGGTATTTTTAACCAACTTCAAAAAAAATACTCTTACTTTTTTGGTGGTGGTTCTCAATTTGGTTGTATTTTTTATGTTTGTTACCTCAGAACTCCGTCATTTATCAAACCAATTTGGAAAATTATTTTTTATTTGAAAGGGATATACTTTTCATTGGTTCCATAGAAATTTCATCAAAATCTATCAAAAATTGATGATTTTTCAAAAATTAGGTTAAGTCGGTTATATTTTTGTTACAAAGTTACTCGTGTTAGCTAAGTTATTCAATAACAGGTTGTTATTTTCTCCCTTATTTTTTTATCATCCTAAAAATTAAGCTAGTAGCGCTCACTACGCATCAATAGTTAGTACTTTTGAGTTAATTTGAGGCTCAAGTCACTACCTGCAAATTAATTTTAATATAAAAAAACGAGTGTGCTTCAGACCACACGACTGAAGTAAAACTTCTTTTCCAAAATAGTAAATTTATAAAATTGTTCAAGAACGAAATGAAATTACGAAAACTAATCAAGAAATCACCGTTCGCGTAACGCTAGCAAACTCGCAAAGGAACTACTGACTCAGATATATATATATATATCATGCACTGGCTATGAGAGGAAGAGAGTAAGAAAATGTGCGCGCGCACTGCTCTCTTGCTCCTACAGTGTTGCACTGCGTCTTAGATATACAGAAACGTAACTCTCTCTCTCTTTCTATCTTCACTAACTTATATCTCCCTCTCAACTTCCGTTCGCTTCGCCCGATCACACATTTCGCAACGCTCTCGTCACGCATTCACCAGCTTACTCCCCAAGTCAAGCGTACATCAAGAAGTTTTACTTCAAAAAAGTGGCACACCGGGAGTGCCGACAGAAGTGAAAACTTGAACAATTACGAGATACTTATATACAGTGGTGTCGGTAACGGTAAAAGTGTCGCGAGTTCAATGGTTTTATCCACATCTCAAAAAATGCCCAACGCGCCTAAAGAAGTTTCCACTTCAAAAAATCTAAATTAACTGGTTTGTTACATTTTTACAACTATATAATGGACTGATTTTGATAAAAATTGGTATATTGATTGAGACATAGCCTACTTTTTATGAAGATATCACGCGTGCGAAGCCGCAGGCGCTTGCGAACACACATAGCGGTGTAATAAAAACTTTTTGGATTTCATCCTTCTGTTGTTCTATCACGAAGGCGGCTTCAAAATAAATATTCATCACGAAAACTATTTTCATTTCACCACTAATCTAATCCAAACACAAATATATGTACATATAAGTATGTACAGTATTTTATTAGATATTATTGTTTTATTTCTCTTCATTTGTAAATTATTCTCTGTGCACCGCTGTCCATTACTGCTTCGCTCATTACTTTCCATCCAAAACTTGCCTGGAAGAAATCGCTTTCAGCGATAAGGCCGCCTATTGTACTATATTTGGTATTAATTAGTTTTTTTAAGTATTCCTGGTGTCCAATAAAGCATTATTCTATTCTAACTACTTGAATTGAAAAGTTAATTCACATAATAGGTTGGGGAAAAAGTCTTTTCGCATTATACTATGTATGAACTTGTAATAAAATCTCTTTGGCTATACTATTTATATCTGGCTGGTTTTGGTATCTTTCAAAGTTTAAATTTTAATGAAGATAATTCCAACTTCAAATTAGGAAAATGTGTGATTTTTATTTGTTTTTCGTACTGTGAAGATGAGTGAATCTAATGAAGAAATTCGATACATTTTAAAATTTTACTACAAATAAGGTAAAAATGCAACGCAAGCCGCGGAAAAAATTTGCGATGTTTATGGACCTAGTGCAGTGTCTGTGAGAGTAGCACAAATTTGGTTTAAGCGTTTTCAATCCGGAAATTTTGATGTCAAAGACGCACGTCGCGCTGGTCGCCCTATTACGGATAAAATTGATGCCATTTTTGAAAAAGTGGAGCAAGATCGGGATATCAGTAGTTACGACGTAGCTGAAGAACTGGGAATTGACCACAAAACAGTTTTGGCGCATTTGAAAAAAACTGGGTACACAAAAAAGCTCGATATTTGGGTACCCCACGAGCTCACTGAAAGAAACCTAATGAACCGTGTACTCATTTGTGATTCTTTATTACGACGTAATGAAACCGAACCATTTTTGAAGAAGCTGATAACTGGTGATGAAAAGTGGATCACGTACGACAAGAACGTGCGAAAAAGGTCGTGGTCAAAGGCCCCTCAGGCTTCACAGACTGTGGCGAACCTGGGTTAACTCGCAACAAGGTGATGCTGTGTGTGTGGTGGGATTGGAAGGGCATTATTCATTATGAGCTGTTATCACCAGGCAGGACCATCGATTCTGAACTCTACTGCGAACAACTGATGAGATTAAAACAAGAAGTTGAGAGAAAGCGGCCGGAATTAATCAACAGAAGGGGTGTGGTTTTTTTCATGATAACGCTAGACCTCACACATATTTAGCCACTCAGCAAAAATTAAGAGAGTTTGGCTGTGAGGTGTTAATGCATCCGCCGTATAGTCCTGACTTTGCACCTTCATATTTCCACCTGTTTCGGTCTCTTCAGAATTCTTTAGGCAGTGTCAGGTTAATATCACGAGAGGACTGCCAAAATTACTTGTCACGGTATTTTGATCAGAAGCCCCAAAATTTATATAGCAATGGGATCATGTCCCTACCTACAAGATGGCAAAAAGTTATCGAACAAAATGGTACCTACATACTTTAGTTAAATGTAAATATACTATATTAAAAAATGTTTTGAATTTTCTTAAAAAATGCAATGAAACTTTTTCCCCAACCTAATAGTTTTGTGTTTAGATTTGGATTTGTGGCTTGAAATCCTAGCTTATTCTCCGTTATACATTCAATAGAGTCCATTTTGAGATAGATCTCAGATTGAGACCATTTTTTTTACAAATGTGATTTACTAGGCTGACTGTAATTTTTTTCAATAATCCGAAAATGAGGTTGTGTTGTATATGAATCCTACTAATATTATAAACGCGAAAGTTTGAATGTATGGATGTTTGTTACTCTTTCACGCCGGAACGGCTGGTATTTACGTAGATCATAACCTGGATTAACACATAGGCCACTTTTTGTTGGCAAACCACGTGCGAAGCCGCTGGCAACAGCTACTATATTATAATTCCTAAATTCAATGCTATATGTGTCTACTATTACATTATTTCCCTAGTAACGTTTTTAGCATTTATTTTTATATTTTATAAAACAGTTAAATTTAATATGTATTTTACTTGTTAGTTTAGTATATTATACAAAGTTAGGTATTTACACATAATAGATAAAGCACCAGAAGACGCATTCAGCTGTGATTGCAAGCCGTGCGCTGTGTCCATAAAACAAAACCCGCGTCCCGCGCCCACCTCACTTCAATTTTATTATTTATTTTATTGGCCAATATAAAGGTCGGTTTGAAAAACGATCCTGAAACGTATTTAGCGACTAAACATGATTAAATTTGTCATTTTTGTGTGATTTGAGAACTCCTCAAATCATATTTAGCCACTAAATACGTTTAGGCATCGTTGCGCAAATCGCCCTAAATATAATATTATTTATGTTTTTTGGGAGATTTGCGAGATTCTAGTTCAGGGCGAACCACTAGTATAATTTAAAACTGCAACTAATCTAAACTAACTAATAAGTTTTTAATCTCAGAATTCTAGAGTAGGGAAAATAATAACACTCGATATTATATATTTACGACAATTAGAAACCGAACAATATATGCAATAAACAAATAACACAACATCTAAATGCGCTACTTACGTATTAAATGTTATCTCATCTTGTTTTTTTGAGCCCAGCTGAATTTTTACACGTTGGGACGACACAAGAAGTCATAACATAATTAAATTGAACACTGTAAAACACGTCACGTGTGACGACGGTCGACGGTCACACAGTAACTAATGGCGTTCGCGTCAACATCTACTCTATTTAGAGTAGATGTTGACACTTCAGTATTAGACGCGTTCAATTCTTCTGGTGTTTTATCTATTCTGGGGGTATTTATTAGTTTTATTATTTTATTACTATATATGTATTTGAATTATAAATTATTTACCTAAACTTTATTAATAGGACATCATCAATTATAATCTGTAGTACACCACACTCCGTTATAGGTTCACTCATTCCTTTCCATCCAAAGGTTGCCTGGAAAAGATCGCTCTCAGCGATAAGGCCGTCAATTGTATTACCCACTTAGTTTTATTTTAGTATTATATTGCTTTTGGGTAGTAATTACAATAATCTTTTTTTTTTGTTGTTTCTTTGTTTTAAAATGTAACTGTATTGTAGTTATGTATTGAATAAATCTTTGACTAAATTTAAGTCTTTGTCTATGTCTAATGCAGTTTTGTATTTGCGAGATTCTCTTCTATTACCGATTCGTCTTGATCCCACCTTTCCCAAGCTACTATGATTCTAATAACCTTACCATGCCTCCCAGCAGAGAATCAATCTCCCCAGCTGTGAATGGCTTCCTGGCTGCAGAGTCAATGTCACCTGAAGATGCAGAGACCTGCCTGGCTTCCACATCTAGGACCCGCTGGGCATTGCGGTAGCGCTTGTTGAATATTTCATATGGCACCTGGAGGGGTTTTAATAAGTCTTAAGATAATTCAAGATTCAAAATATGATCTCTAATTTATAAAATTTAACTCTTACAGTACCTATTTTATTTTATTGCTATTAACAATTTAAATTTTATGAAAAGTCATAATATTGAGTAATATAATTTGTAAATAATATGTAATTTCAGATGCAATTTAATGATTGTTCGGAGTAAACGAAATGAAAGTGATTTTCAAACACATTTTTAATTATTTTGCAGGAAGGTAAAGAAATATGTGACCAGACTCAAAACATTGTATCTTTTATATTACATACTTCTCTAAAAGGGAATGGAAGGAAAGGAATGAAGGCATACCTCTGCCATGCCCAGCAGTGGGTTAAGCGGGCTCTTATGATAACATCCAACAACAATTACTAGGCTGATTTCAGGAGGCCTGACATTAATTTGAAAACTTATATTATGACAAAGAGATGTGCTCTACCAGAACCGAAATGCAGTATGAAGCCACTTTCGACCCAAGGCTTGAATGAATTGATTATGTATCCGTTTCTTGTAGTTAAAGTAGGTGGTAGGTAGGTACTTACCTACCCTACTTATTACAGTATGAACGCGCACGATTTGTTAATAAATACAATAAAAAAGAATGAAAGCGTGTTATTACTCATCTGCAGAGTCAAACTACGTACAATGCGCTGATGATGGTAAAAATATTATGATCAGCCATTTTCTTTCAGAGGATGTTCGTCGTAAATCAAAACTAAGCCATAAAATAAACTTATTCCACTTGCCTTCAAAGTTGCGTGTTCCATCACCTTGATTTCGTTCATTTTGTCTGCTTCTTTATCTACTTGTTCTGAAACTATACTAAAATTGGTTAATTGAGCATATTGGAGCGTCATTATTCTTGCTTCTACACACTCGAGACTCCTGCAACTTGCAAGTCGAAAATGAAAACAAAACTCAGCTGATTGACCACGAAATGGATGAAAGATCGCATACCAAGCATAAAAAGCAGTTTCCCATTTTGATGAAGTTTGTAAAATTACCTTCAAACAGAGAATTTTATAAAATTTCCCATAAGTAATAGAATTAAATTGGACGGTGGGATCAATTGTATCGAACAAAACACAGAAAAACACATCAAAGTTGATGAATTTGCTATTATAGTGGACCTCAGGAGAGAGAGGGAGAGACTTAAGAAGGAGAGGAAACAAAACAAGCACAACGAACTGTATGTTCATCTCTTTTGAACTGTATAGTGAACGAAAGAGTCAAAACAACTGTCAAGTGTCAAATGGTATGTGTGAGTGAGGTAAAAGATATAGATTTTCAAGTGTCAAACTGAAACAACTATAACTTGCAACTTCAGTATAAATTTGACATTACATTGATTACATACTTTTAGGTGTGTTCCGTACCTCTTTACCTGATCCTAAATAAATTTATTATAAATAAAATAAACAAATATATACATACATTTTTTACGTCATACAAAATGAATATATTTATGTAAAGAGTTTTATGTTATGTTAAGTAAAGTAGTCCTTTATGTGATTATGATTAAGTAACATGCTTGAGGAAAGAGAACAATCGAAAAAATGAATGGTTGTGGAACATACTATAAGTTGCATAGACAATTGATATTTTTATTTTGTTCGTCAAACAAGCTCTCAAAACAGCCACAACAAATATAAATATTTAATTTTACTTAGGTTTAATATTTCATGGTTACTAAGTTATTATTTTATAGTTTAAAACCAAAATCAACAGCCCATTACAAGCCACGTCGATCGACCATAGACACTTGTTTATTTCAGTTGCCGGCGCGTCAGCGCGTCACTTTCGTTGTGCTTTCGTTTCGTTACGCAAATCCGCCATTTTGAATGTAGCTGGCGGTGCTTCACGGTATACTTTCTCGGTTCAGTGATTTCACCCACGAAAACTATAAAACTTTCTTCAAATAAACTCTAGAAACTTACTGTGGACGTTTCTGACTTTATCGTGAAACAAATTTATCTGAAATACCTTGTGCATTCGTGTTTTGTGAGTGTCCTATAATTGGAGCGCGTGGCTGGGGAGTCCCTTTGTTGTCGAATTCGACATATTTGAGGTGAGTTATTACATATTAACGTGTAAAGATGTAAATAGAGTATTTGTGGGAAGGCCGGTGAAGTTCTGGAGAGTATAGTTTGTGTGTGATAGTTGTAAGTCGGGGTGGAATGCGGTGGCGTCGGTGGCGCGGAGATAGCAGGCGCGCGGTGCGGGCTCGGCCAGCGGCCGACGACATTAGCTCGCGACGCCGCCGACGCGTCACCTCTCAGTGGCGTGAGAAACGTGTTACTAGTGAATTGCAGCTTCTAGAAGCCTCTGTGGGACTCTTGCCTCCAAAATTTTTATTATCATCAGATGCAATAGAATTCAGTGATTTTTGTGCATTCCATACTACTTTTACCAGTTTGAAATTCACAAAGTGGAAACAGGATTTATAGTTCATCTTTTAACTACATAACATCGGTAAGAATAATATCTCAACCATGATATCAGAAAACATTAAGAATAAAAAAAGAAATACAATTTAAAACTTAGCAGTTTTTAAAATTTTGTGATTAGGTCACCTAATTATTTTCTATAATTAGTTTATTACATGTTAATCTTCCCTCATTCCAACATAAATGAGGTCTCACAATTTGAAACTTAAAGTTCAAAGTATTGAATGTTCCTCAATTCAACGCACACTCATGATTTCTCTAAAGTTAAATTACTTGGGCCCAATTTCTTGTTCAACTTTTGGTATTCAGCGAAAACTTTGAATAGGATTTCATTGGAAAGTTTTACATTTCATTGTTTACCTATTTGGTTGTTTTACGTTGTGCTCCTGTTGGAATTCTTTCCAGTTTTGTATTAATCAAAAGTTTTATTCTCTGAAGAATAACTTTTGTTTTGTTCCTGTAAAGTTGTGCTGAAATGTTTTTTATTGAAAATTCTTGTTCATTCTTTTCAGCATAATTGCCGGCAGTGGGTTGCGTTAAAACTTTTATTGATTTGTTAATGATATGCTCATATATTCATATATGCTCTCTCAATTTCATACACAAAAAAATTCTTCTTACCTATTTCTTACAATGGTCTTAAGTCAACTAATTGTTGCAAAATTGTCTTATCGGAGACCTCTTTCTCTTTTAGTTATCTCTCAACCCGCCAAGGATTACACCAATACATTTTTGTATGGTTGTAGTGCCTGACCGATTACAGGCCCGTACTATCTCAGATAGTTTCATATGATCCAATAGTTTTATCATCATCATCAATTAGTAATTCTGCATAATTTACTTTGTAATGTTATTAGTATGCTATTTGTGTCCTGTTGCTAGGCGAAGGCCCCTGTACGTAGCTCTGTGTGGCCTATCTATTACAAATTTATCCAGCTTATCAAAAAGGTTACTTCAGTTAATTAGGCCCAAACTCAGACTAGAAACAGACCAAAATTAGTTTACTACACATACATTTTTGTCAGTCTATAACTTTTTTAATCGGTTTTATAATTAATTAACTACAGTGTATACTCATTAGTCGTTGAAAAGCATTGCCCTCTTGATTCTAGTACGTGCGTGATAGATAATTAGCTAACCATACATACCTAGTAAACATTATTATTTGGACTGTGTATTGTACTGGATTGTACACAATAAGCTAGCGCCATAGGACGTAATGCGCCGCGCTTGCCTCGACATTACATCGAGCTAATACATCTTAGGTAGGTATTCGGTCGGTTATTATGAATCGACGGCATATAAAGTAAGATAAAGTTTCTCAAATAATGTTTCATGTGTAAATTCGCAGTTTATAGCAGCCTCCTTCCAAGTTTTTATGTAGGGTTCTTCCAGTCTTAAATTCGCGCTCTATACCTACTTCATTGCGTCAAAACGAAACAATGCTTATTTATTTCATTCATAAAGATAATGTTGACTTGCTGTAAGTTAACTAACAAAACGCGCTAGTTTAGCTTAGAATATCTTCTAGTCTAAAGTGGTCTAAGTTAACGTGCCCTTCAATTTCTCCAAAGCACGGAAGTGATCAACTCTTACTAACGGTCGTAACTATGTAACCTACGTGTTAATCGCGGAAAACATTTCTTTTTGACCTAGTTAGACGACAATCTTCGGTTCGAGAGGTATAAAGACAGTAAGTTATGTCTATTACTGTATAATTAAAACGTGAATCGTACCCCTTTTAAGCTTATTGCGCGCACACTAAAAAAAAGATTAATCGTATTTCGAGCGCTGTCCACTGGCAATTAGTAGCATATAAAGACGACTACTGGTTTAAAACAAACAATCATACAAATTAAAACGTAGATCCCGCGATGTGGCAATCGCTTTATCACTGAGACCCTTTGTTCCACCAATCTGTATGACAATATAAAACATGGCTTACACGTTTTTATGGCCGTCGGACCGTTACGTTGAAATTTTCCCATACACGTTTATAAATTACACCCGCCTGGCTAGCTGACTATCTATCGCCATGCCACTCGATCAATAGAAGCGCATCCGTCAACGGACTGACGAACGACGGTTTTTGAACACGCATAGGGGTTAGTCGGGTCCATTTAAAACTAGATAACAATACCAGATAGGGTATTTTGTGGAATAAACTATTAAATAAATAATAAACTCGCGTAGGTATATCTGGTGGTAGAACTGTCTCACACTAGATGGAAAGACGACGTATTAAAGGTTGCTTTGCTACTACTAGCTTAACTTTGCTTCGCCGTTGAACGTTGAAACAGTTAACTTCCAATGGCTGATATGATGATGAAACTTACGACATCATTGCAACATTTAACTTTCAGACTATCATTTTTACCTACTTTAGGGCTTAGCCAAGTTACATTCGTTTCGAATCGATTCGTTTTCTACATAGGTTTTTTGTCGATATAACCCGTGATTTCTCCATAGCGTGTGTCAATTTCATACATTTTCGGACTTATCGACTAGCGTTATCGCTAATCGAATGTAACATGGGTAAAGCCCTCTTGGCCGAACACGAAATTGTCGTCATGCATATATCTACATTACCTACCTACCACAACGTCAATGCATATGCATGAAATACCTAGATCTCATAACTTTTAATATACAGGTTCACTAAAATTAGCTATTGAACGCCGATCTTCGTATTTAACTGACTGGATCACACTCGCCTGCAAATTTATTTATTTTCCGGAAAGGAAGTAGTCTTTGAAGAGTAGATATTTATTAATTTCCGTTAGTATTTCGACTAGTTGATAAAGAGGTAAGGAGGAAGTTCTTAATAAATACAAAACCGAATCACGATTTGAGCTTTTATTATCTGTTTAAGTGATTCAAGTCGGCATTTTACTTGAAAGCTGTTTTCCAGTTTGAAATATATATACAGTCGATTAGTAATCAAATCAGTTTTCAAGAAACGGTCAGTTATTGTACAATTAACTACAGCTTTGTTGAGCCGAGGCCGTGGAAAGGTGTCTTCAAAACTCGTTCCCATCTCATTGTCTTGTTTTAATATCTGGTTTTTATTTTACAATTTAAGGACAAATCAATTTTGAAGTTAAACCGTTTAAATGTCGTACACCTGGCATTTAAAAAAAACAGATTATGAAGGCGTGTTCCAAAAAAATATGATCAACGCTTATCCTTTCCAAATCGAAGAAAAAATAGGTAAAGAATATTGGAACTGATCTAGTTTCTTCATAATACTTAGAAGGCTAAATACAGATGGGAACTGGTTTTAGGACACGGTGTAATTGAAGCCTTTACGAGATAAATAAGGTAGTTTATTTGCATTTATATATGACGAAAACGAAAATATTTGGAAAATACATCTTTTATACAAGAGTGTTTTTTCAGTAGGTATTATACAAAACAAAAACCTTTTATCATAAACCTGTTCAACAAGAATCAATTATACATCGTTATATTTAATTGATTAAGAACCCGCATACCTTGATGCCAAACCTTTGACAATATACTAGATGATAAAACGATTCTCCCATTTTATTCGAAACCATGTATCGACGTTAACGATTAGCCTACGAACGAGACTCGCAATAGGTACATTACGTTAAAAAAAACGATTTTAATTCTCACTGGGTGACGTGTAATTCGCCTAATGTATGCGCATAATTACTGACTCAGATGCTGTTGCGTGGAGCTGAATAGGGTTGCCATTTCGGACAAATGTTATAAAATATTGTGTGATTTAGATTGTTGATGGTGGATCCACAGGTTTTAATTTAAAATAAGTGAATTTCAGCGATTACGGTTTCTAAAACTTGTTAGGATTATTTTTATTGACAAAAATATGAGTTACAAGTCCTTCAAGCAGAATTTTGAAGATTTTTATTCATAATCATATCTCTCTTTCTTTCGCACACACTCTCTCATCATCATCATTTATTACATTTATTTAATTTAATTTAGTTTCACTATACTCTACCCCACTCAGCAGGGGCGTGCTTTAAGCTTGTAAATGACACTCATGTTTGAGATAGAGTCCATCTGACACAAGTGTCATTCATGACGCAATCATAGCTTCAAGCAATTCATCATTGGAAACTATAAAAAATCTATAGTTATGAGTTCCGAGCCTTAGCGTATCAGCCCTAACAAAGCTCTAGTATTTACGTAGCTATGGTTTGTTTATTACAAGTTGGTCGGATGACACTGGGATTTTCCCGGCCACGGCTAACATGCGGTGCTAGCTGGTTCTATTGTAATCACGGATATCTAGCTAGTCCTACTCTTAGGGGAGACTTGTGCAACGATGCCTTATCGTATTTAGTGGTTAATTAATATTTTTTGTCAAATTATACAAATTTAAACATGATTAGTTGCTAAACACGTTTAGGGATCGTTATGCAAGCCGACCTTAACTACTGAAGCTGTAGACATTAAATTTTGAACAGTTTATTATAAATAATGCTAACCCGGCACTATTTCAAGAAAAAAATATGTTTTCCAAAAGGTGGGGACTTGATCCGAGATACTAATTATCGCTCGTCGAACTAAACTTAACTTTTGTTTCTATCTATTTTGTTCTAGTTACATACAAATAAACTCGCATTATCCTTTCAACTGTTATACCGTTTTTCGGTTTTAAAAGTTCACGTCATTGCAAGAGTCAGAACACGGTATAATTTTTCCTGAATAAATGAATAAATATTGGTGGACATGTCACACAGCGCTATCTAGCCCCAAACTAAGCAGAGCTTGTACTATGGGAACCAGATAACTGATAGAATACTTATATACTTTTTTTTGTAAATACATACTTATAATATTAATTACATATATAGAAAAACATCCAGACCCGGAACAAATATGGAATGTGTTAGTGTATTAGTAAAACGGTAAGACTAGGACTTAACCTTTGTAACACTCGAAGGGAGATACAATGAGCTATAAAAGCACACACTATTAAGCCCAGAATCAACCAAAACGATTACACTTTGTTGATTCTATTTAAACAAGATAATCAGCTTTGAACAGTTTAGTGTATCATTTTCCTCTTCATGACTCAGCAAGGAGCTAACACTGACTTGTTTAACTGACGCGGCGGCGCTCACTGTACATGATATATTTAATCCATTTACGCGCGTACATACATAAATACATATATATATATATATATATATATATTTCTTATACATCTTGCTATTAAATTTGTTATCTGCCTTGAACTACATATGTATTTTCCATGACACAGCTACCTATTGACGTTATGTCATTATGTTTATATGCTATAAAAAATGATCCTATTATACACGTGAGCGGTCACTTAACACGTTTTTTAATTATTAAAGTCTTTACAGCTTATCTGTATGATATTATAGAACTCGAATTTATGATTATTTTTTGTGATAATTTGACGTCGATTAACACGTTGAATGTCAAGGACGATTATCGGTATGATTTGATATTATCGAAACCTTTTCTATCAACTGTGATTTTTACCCTGAGCGGGTCCACATTAGAAGAAGATTAAATGGCATGAGTAGTAGATTTATTATGGTTAATCAGTAATATAAAAATAATAATTTGTGAATATCAAATTAATTAATTCTGTCTAATTTATTGTGGAATCAAATAAAGCTATTTTTATTTTATTTATTTATTATCTTCTTCGTGTAAAATGTTCATATATTAAATATCAAATGTTGTTTTGCCAATACTTGGCCACTGCAACTGCGTTATCTGTGGCGGTACAAGTATCCCTCAGGGTGCAAGGCAGCTTAGTAAGTGTGCCATAGTCTGAGGGTATGTACCGCATGGGCAACTAGTCGCCGACTCTCCAATGTAGCCCCATTTATTAAAATTTTCCCTGCAGCGACCCACTTGTGTCCTGAGATAATAATATATCAAAAGTATATTAATGAGAATCACTATAAAGCGTCAAATTTCACTTTTTAATAAAAAAATTACACGTTTTAATAAAAATATACACTCAGAAGTACATTTAACCCTAGATTATAATATTTCGACAGGACGAAGAAGGTTCTAATGTTGTCATTAGGTGCTGTTGTTACCCTCGAGTTTTTTTATTGCTTTAATTTGTGCACACAAATAGTGCATACGACACGTGTGCTGTGAGAGAATGCAAGTCGTCATCTTATTTAAACAAAGATCTGCAATTTCATCAATTTCAACACTGGGAAGAAATGTAAATTAACATTTTTTTAAAGTGCCTAACATTTTGTCATGTCATGTTATGCCAATTTGCCAACGTAAACAAAATGGCAGACGTAAAAAATAGTAGACGCAGCTCGCAGGGCATTATTATTTTGAAGTTTTCTCGTACACAGCAGATATGTGTCATTTTTAAATAATTACTATTAACTATAAGTCAATATTGTTTAAGTGTGACAACCTTAGCCTCCATACGCTGTCTTGACACTGTCAAGACGTTTGTCGGCATTTACCACGAAGGCGTCGAACCTACTGTATGTCTTTATACTGTGGTGATAGTGAGAGATGTAAGTGTATGTGAATGTAATCATTTAAATAAAAACTTATTAGAGTGTAGTTTAGTTATGAGTGTCTATTTGGATGTCTTTTTGGGTCTGGATATTTTTCTATATATGATAAGTATGTACAAAAAAAGTATGTAAATATTCTAACTGTTATCTGGTTCCCATAGTACAGGCTCTGCTTAGTTTGGGGCTATATAGCACTTTGTGACATGTCCAGCAATATTTATTTATAGTATAATTATTTTTTCTATAGAAACAAACCTGACTATCTAATAAAATGAGGTCGTGCAATTTGGATTATCTACCATCAGGAAGCCAGCCAACGTTCAAATGAAACCTAGTTAAATAAAACCTAACGATCGCACGGTTCAATAACTTAGTACAATTATCAAAAACGATATAATTTAACTTGGTACAGTTCCATTGTGCTTTGGATCGTTAATGCCCCACCCCCCACCCCAATGGGGGATGGGTGGCCAGCAGGGTATTCGGTGACCGACCTATTAAAATAGTAATTACCACCGGCCGAGTTGTATTATTGTTGAAATGATGTCATATTGATTGCGGGAGGCGCGGCCGGCTCTGGATTTCGAAATCGTAGCTTGTTATGAAAATTATAGTGCGAGGTAAATATTGGAACTTTACCGCGAAACGAGGAAGTGAGTGTAGCATAGCAATGGCAATATTGTAAAACATTGAAATAAAATATTTAATTAATATTCCCGCGTTGCTCACCTGAATAAATTCAAGAGATATTTCAAAAGAATCTTGAAATAGCAGCGCTTTGTTATGCAAAGTTCAGTGTACTACGCGACACTTTATTTGTACCAGTTTAGCAAAAATATATAACTTAGCAATTCCTCGTTCTAAAACCCTCGCTCTTAAATTACTTAATCCCCTTGCCAAGTGCTCTCTAAATTCCTTACCATTTGCGTTTGCGAAACAAAAGCTGACGAATTAAATTCTTTCACGGCCCCATTAAACTTCATTGAAATTACAAAAAGGAGGCGCAATAAAAAAGTTTTAATGCACATGCAGGAAATGATGGTAGCGTGTTCCAAACAAGTTTCATTCTAGGCGAAGTTTTGTCTTCGCGCTTGTGGAACAAAGGACTGTCATAGCGTTGGATGTCTTATAAAATATACACAAGCTACAATAGGGACCGGAACATGTACACATAAAAGGTTTATGTCTAGGAGGCACTTCTTTGTGTCTAGAACTATGTTAATAGCAGCTTCTGCGAAAGTTACGCAGTATAACTAGTGACATTAAATCTCACTCGAAATAATGGAACACGTTGAATGTGACAACGTATCGCTAAGCAGATTATCTATAATATAAAAATGAATCGCAAAATGTGTTGGTAAGCGCATAACTCAACAACGCCGGGACCAATTTGGCCAATTCTTTTTTTGTTGTATTTCTTATTGTCAGGAGAAGGTTCTTATGAAAGAAAAAATTAAGAAAGTTGCGCGCAAAATTAGAAAATTTAAGAATACTTAACCACCATATAATATATTTATATACCATATAAAATTATTTATAATCTTACCTTAGCGCTTTTATAATGTAACCTTATGACGTTTGACGTAGAATTGACAGAATGCGTGCTGTAAATATCGTCAAAGAGGATGTAAAAAAAATGAATATCGTTTGAAACAGATGCTTCGGTAGGAGTTATCCCGAGATATATTGTCTATATATATAAAAATTAATTGCTGTTCGTTAGTCTCGCTAAAACTCGAGAACGAGTGGAGCGATTTGGCTAATTTTGGTATTGAATTATTTGTGGAAGTCATTCATTTTCTCATACATAATGATGGCCGGGGACAACAATTGACAATTCTACCAGGGTGACTTATATTGACAGCCGCGTTATACCTATGCATGTCAAGCCGATACGAAGTTCGGCGGAACCACTAGTCAACAATGTTTTCAGCAAATTTTTTTTCATTGTAAGTTACTCTATTCCTTTCAGCAAGAGGCTATTTTTACCCGATTGAATAAATGATATTTTTATCAGAGCCTACCATAGGGTCAAGAAAGAACTAAGTGCAGATAAAGTTGAGCGAAACGGTTCCAAAAGATTGTACCTCGAATATATTAAACGTATCTCTGTTACACATTTATTTCTAAACCCTTGCGAGGTACGAGAATTTGCGTTCACGACGTCAAATTCACTTTATTTGCATAATAGCGCCGACAATGCGTCTTCGAACAATAGCTAATGTGATTCTGACACAATGCTACGTACGACTACAAGATAGGGATGGGTCTGATATTGAGTTTGGGTCCTCGATCATTCCTGTAAAAAATATGTTTTGATATCTCAATAGAGTAATATACTTCAAGGTGAAGAAAGAAAGGACGTTTTACAAGTTTTAAACGAAACTTACAGTAATTGAGGTAATGCTGAGAAGGGTTTGCCTGGGGTAAGTGGATAAGTTTATAATCAAGAAGTTAGTAGAGAGAGAGCTTACGTATTTGAACCATTTGGGGTCGAGACCTTGGGTCCATGTGGGGTACCAGGGCCCATCGCGTTTTCAAAATTCTTTCTGGGCGTCTGGTCGAAGCGACGTGTGATCCGAGAGCTGGCGCTTATCTGGGTCAACACACAAGCATTGCAATTCAGCGGGGCAATGCAGCCTGGTGATGTGGAGCAGTTGAGCTATCTATAGATCGTTTGCAACGGTCTTTAGATGATTCAACTGTATTTCTGTATATTATTGTAAATAATTGTATTTGTAATATATTCTTTCTGTTATTATTAAAGGTTTATTATTTAGAAGTTAGTTCAAAATGGACATGGTAGTTTGTAGAAAGGTATCATTTCTCTGTCATCGTTCGTTACATCTTGTTTGAATGTCAACGCTAACATTAGTCTATTGTTACGTTTCTACGACACAAACATACAAATACTAGTGGTTCGCCCCGAACTGAGATCTCTCGAGTCTCCGATTAAAACAAAAAAAATATTATTTGTAATCTTTGACTATCAAAATAGTGGCCCGAAATAATTACCAAACTACTTGACCTATAGTTTCATTCAAATTACAGGTAACGGGAGTTTATGTAATGTGGTTACTGTTTTTTGGGGTACAAATTACAGTTATTCTGGATTTCAGACTTTTGCCTATATTTGTGTCACTTAGGCTACATTCATACCAAATTACAGCACTGTGGGATTACTGGTGTACCCTGTAAATTTAGTCAAATTACAAGTTTTATTATGGTTAATAGCTCAAAAACTTTAAGGGCTTTACTAAAAATAAAAACGGAGTCTAAATGTACTAATAAAGACCTTTCATTTGACATCCCACTTGACCTAATAGTCTCATTTAATTTTTTTTTTACACTTGAACCCCAATATCTCAACAACCCCCCCAATATTTTTAGCTCAATTAGTCACACCAAAATTGTGCCATCACTACTTATGTATCAAATTTCACGATGATCGGATCAACGCTACGAAAGTTATCCTCGGACAAACAAACATACATACTTACATACATTCAACGCCCAAGTGGATTTAGAGATCTCGCTTCGCTCTATCAATTATAAATTCGAAAGTAACTTTCTGTCTGATGGTTACGTTTTCACGACTAAAAGGTTGACCGATTCCGATAAAATTTGGTATACAGATAGATTATGACCGGGATTGGGCTACTTATTACCCGACTCCGCAGGAGGGTAATGTTTTTATTGACAAAGCACGCGTCCGGAGCCGCGGGTGTGCCAGCTACTAGATAATAAAACGATGAGATTGTGACCTTGGCGTATGACGCTTTTGCTTACTTTTTAACCGACTTCGAAAAAAGGAGAAGGCTCTTAATTCGGTTGTGGTTTTTTTATGTTTGTTACCTCAGAACTCCGGCATTTATCAACAGATTTGGAAAATTCTTTTTTTTATTTGAAAGGATATACTTTCAGATTGGTCCCATAGAAATTTCATAAAAATCAGTAGTTTGTTTGTTTTTGTTATCTGAAGACGGTTATATTTTTGTTAAAAAGTTATTTGTATGTTATATTGTAGCGCAAGGCCTTACTTACTTTTGCGCTGATGCTCTTTTATTTGCAAAAGGTTTTTCTTTTAGCCAATTTCCGAAAATGGCAGGATTTCTTAGATTTGCCTGGGATAAGCCAGTGACGACATCAGAAATAGGATAGACAAGTAACCTACTTAATATTGGGAAGCCGAACTAACATCAAGTTCTATTCTATGTAAGTGGATCAGGAATGATAAGAAGGACTCCACAACGCCCGATGTTATGAACTAAAACTGTCTCTCTCCAATCTCCATATCATATTGCACTTTATTCCCCTTTTTGATCTTATTTATCGAAAGCTTGTTACGCAATCGGAAATGGGATCTTGAATATTAAATTGGGAACGAACGAAGGAAGTTTGATTACCTACTTCCACGAATGGATTCTATTACATGAGGAAATGTTTTCGTTGCGACGATATTTTCGTTTTCTGTGACGTTTCCCGCGTAGTTTTAGCACAAGACATCACGGGTAGTTTGTCAAAAAAATGTAGCCTATGTCTCAATACAGGTCATAATCTATCTATAAACCAAATTTAATTAAATCGGTCACTTCGTGGAAGCGTAAGAAACATCAAACAAACTCACTTTCGCATTTATAATATTACGTATATTTTACATATTTTCTTATTCGTTTTCGGGAAAGGTTTTTACGTGCTTATTTTGCGTTAATTTACTGTTTGGTATAAGGATTCTTTATGCTTAGGTTCTGAAGATTGATAACTCAGTTGATTTTTTGATTGTAAGGACTGATTGGTCCGGTAAGTTTTTGAGTCGATCTTAAACACGTAGCATCTTAGGTATTCAAAGAAATTCGCGAGACGACTAGACTGACTAAAATTAAAGTACGTGGGCTGTTTGTTCAAATTATTTTGATATGATTTAGATAAAACGAGTCAATATCGAATGAAGTGTACGCGGACTGCGATAAATAAGTAAGTATACCAGACGTTATTCGTATAACATTTGACAAATAAGTGCTTTATATTTTTGGCGGTCACTAATCAAAAGTTTGCAGATCGTGGGCGTTCAGCGCAGCGTTTAAGGTTATCTAAAAATATAATGTTGCGTGTCGAATCTGCGCTACCACCCATCTGGTTTTTGCATCGACACCATTTTAATTTGGCCATTTTGCATTACTGCTCTTTAAATGGGAACTGTTTGATTGCCGATGGAAAGTAACTAATTGGCTTTCTTGAATTTTATTTTGGTTTATAAATAAAATAGCCTTAAATATTTTTTGATGTAAATTGCATATTACTTTACGCATTCACACTATAACACAAGATATAAATAGATCTATGTAAGTATTTGTTATGTATTTGTGGATGCATAGGCTAGTCTTTTCGCGGCGCGTGTGAACTTCATCACCTCTGGACTAGAAATCAATCTGATCATCTAAAGTTGTCTATTTAAATAGCAGATACAATAAGAGAGCTTGTTAAATATTAGGACATAGGAACGGACAAATAAAAGGATAACTAGTTAGCTAAACACTGATTTATTATACGATGCAACTTGGGTGGTGAACGCACTTAGACATATAAAGGTAACTAGCATCTATAATAATCATGTCTAGGCTATTTTTAACTAAATCGTAGATCATAGAAGTTAGGTAAAACGCCGATTTAATTTTAATAGTTTAAGCTGTTTTAGAAGGCGACCGACGTCGGGGTCGGCCGAGAAAGCGTTGGCGGGACGGTAGGAAATAGCGACAGATAGGGATGCTTGGAGGGACTTGGGGAACCTTTGTCCAGCAGAGGGACGAGATAGGCTAGGGAAAAAAAGCTGTTTAAACTTAAGCAGAATACCTCAAATAGCGTTTCCTCAAAACTAAAATTCCATTGCGTATCGTTTGTTACCATTATGGCATATCGTCCGGCTCTCGGGTGATTATATTATTTATTATCACAGGCGCGCATAGGTTATATAGAAATTACAGGTTATATTCACAATTTATGCCTCAATTTCGTGTTCCCACGGTTTATAAACTTGGCATCCGACATGACATTGTATTGCTCTATTCAATTGGTTTGCTGTGCAATTTTTTTCGACTACCGAAATACTTTACGTTGAAACATTATCGCAAAGGTTTGTGTACCAGTCACATAATAAAGTCAATATAATAAAGTTTGTTCAGAACACATTTTCATTAGAATAACGCTATTCAATTTGCGATAAAAAATAAGGGATATAGTACCAGTCGCCTATGCATACGTCTTGTAATAACTAATTACAAACCCATTTATAAAATCACCGTTATACCAACTTCTCAATGCACTCACTGCGTAAGCATTAACATTATTGAACCGGATTGAAAGTACTCCATATTAATGCCATCGCTGTATATCCGAAGGCATTATTCTCACAGTTGGATACGAGCAACCATTTTCAGGCTAGCTTTATACGTGTTTTATCATATACTTACGTAATTAAAACGCACGGTGGATACCGCACCGGGGCGATCATTAAAATATATTTAATGGTCGTCTTGTGTAAGCCGTTTTCCCCGGTTTCGCGAAAACTGTTAATTTTTTCTCCACCCGGCAGTTTAATGAAAGCCGACGAGATGGGATGGCTAATTGGATACCATTTTGGATGGAAACACGCCCGGTCCAACTCTGTTTCCGTTTCCAATTGGTGTTATTCACCTTTTCGACACTTGTCATGGATTTTTTTTTAAACAATAACACCGTCCGAGAGCTTTTTTGCTTTGGGCATTTTATTTTCTAACTATGCGTTATGGGCCAAGCATAAATTAAATTTGCGTTCGCCCGGAACCTGTTTCTGGGATCTTTTCAATGCTGACCGAGTCAGATGCTCGTTATAATTTAAATTCACAAACATAGCCTTGCAGATCGGAATTTTTTTACGGAAGTTTAAAAAATCTTTTCGAAGTTACCTTCACATGTTTAAACATGTTTAGCTTTGATTTAAATATAATAATGCAGGACATTTCACACAGCGCTCTCTAGCCTATCTGAGCAAAGCCTATACCATATCTGATACTTAATATATTATTTATTTTTTCGAAATGCTTAAAATATACACTTAGAGAAACCAGACCTAATTATGGATCGAAAGATCGTGTAAACATTTGTTCCGACGGCGGGAATCGAACCTGCAAAACCTGCGTCTCAGCTGGCTAGTCGTCCACAACGCCACGGAGATCGTCAATTTAAAAAATATATCGTAATATGAAACCGTTCTCCAATGAAGGTGGACGAAGTTTTTCTCCACTCCAACCTTTACCCAAGTTTTATAAAAACAATAAAATAACTTCTAGCGCCAAGCGCCTTAATTTATTCTTGCTCGTGGCTCACCTTTATCTAGCCAGTGTCGGAATTACCGAACGCTTTATCGGCAAAAAATAGCTATTTACGTCGAAAAACAAGCCACTAGAAGAAACGCGACGTCGAATTTGATCTGAAGCTCGCTGCTGAGTCATGCAAGGGTGGGAGGGGGCGAGGAAACCGCTCAGCTCAGCCACCCATTATACTATTGTGGAGGCACGTTGTTTTCGCACAAAACTGTGTGTCAGCTACACTTCGGTCAGGACATAAGCCGTCGCGACCGCGGCTAACTCGACTTGTAAGCAAACTCGTTTCAAAAACTATATGTAGACAATTTATCCGTTTGATTTGCTTCTGTATTGTCGTGAACCAGGTATCGCTCTTTATTATGGTTCTCGAAACGTTAGCTTGATAAAACAGGTGATTTAAGGATTCCCCGTAAAATATCATTGTTTGATATGGACTTGACTAGCCTCATCAGATTAACTTGTGTAAACACTTGAACGCAAAGATCGTTTGAGCATGTGTATTGTGGACAGCTTGCTTGAGTCGCTCGCTAGACGTTGAACAAAATGGCTTTTAAAGTGTGTTTAGTCAAGCGACGTGTGGGGTGTAATGATGACTTGCCAAACAATATGAAGGGTTAAAATGATGTTAACAGCTATTATTACAGTATCGATGCATGGCATCGTCCATGATTTCAAAAATAAACGCACAAAATGTTTTTAAAATCAGTTTTTAAATCATCAGGGCTCACAGGAGTATTCAAGAATAGAAAAGTCATTATTATTCTTCTAGTATTTTATATTTATATCAATGATTTTATATTTATATAATAAACTAAAGAATAAAAAGTCTGTAAGCGATGTTGATTAAACAACTAAGCTGTTTTATCTCGCCAGAGCATAAAAATGTCCTTTAGTGCTGTTAGAAAGTCTTGGATGAGTCAGCCGGGAAGTTTGCTAGCGACAAACTGTAAAAGCCAATTACTTAGTCGACACGAAGTTTCTAGTATGCGTCAGGGAGCAGTTTCAAAATGGCCAGCCTACGTTTTATGTTTGTACCTCTTTCTTTCTTGTTTGACGATGTTGGTGGTATGTTTAAAGATGCATAGATAGGTAGGTTTTTCATTCTCTTAACCAGTAAAAAGATTCCGCAGAAGACTCATCGAAGCAGACTCGCCAAAAATAACGTCGTGCGCTTACCAAACTTTTTGTGCCTTTGATAAGCAAATATCCCAGGACAAACAAACCAGTAGTTTAAGTCAAGATGTTATCCGTACTGAAAATAAACGAACCTAGGAAATGTTCGCTATTAAATATTTATATATGAATTATGTTATGAATGATAAACTCTTTCGGAATATGCTTCGCTACGTGCGTGCTACGTCGGAGAAATTGAATCATACTAACACTGCAATTTGTACAATCAATATCGATAGAAAGAAACAACATTAACCACAAACAAACAGTCTATGCCTTTCCATTTTATGCACTCCGTAACAACTTACATTCATTGGAAAGCAAAACCAAGTGGCTATTTGTCACTTAGTTTTCTATCATCAAAATATTGTCACAGAGGAAACAGCGCTTGGAAACAATTCTTCGGAGATGATTCGCCAAGTTTAGTCAACGTAAGCAGAGGGGGATTCGAGTGGCTTGTTATCCCCCTATCCGAGACGAGGACACGTAAACAGAAACTGTTAGTTGTGATGAATTGAGTGCAAATAATGTATCACGAAAGTGGCTGAACTTCATTTTAATATAAGTTTTTTTATGGATTTAGTTTAGATACACCCCCCCTATATATATATATATATAAGGCTCAAAACAATGATTAAAGCCATTGATAAACGGTATACAAACCGAATCTTAGCGCTAAACAGAAACAAACAGAAACAAATGATGGATGAAACTTCTAAATTCGTACTATTGCCCCTGTCCCCCACAATAAATCAACAAACAGCGAAAGACGAAACTTTCCAACTTTTTATAACTCTACGTAATAACTGCGTGATTGCACGCTCCGATGATGAGAATAGATTCTTGCACGTGAAAGAAAATAAAACTACGTACAAATGGGTTTGTGTGCGATTGTACTTGTGTAATATCCTGGTGATGAAGGAACTTGTGTTTCTGATTGTATTTTATAGTGTTATCGACACATACGGAAAATTCGAAGACTTTTAGAACCATCTCAAAAACTTTCAAGAGTCGTTAACTAAATCATCTCACTGCCCTGACGTGACGAGCCTGTAGCATAATTGGCAGTGCATACTCGTATCAAGTGGAAGGTGCTGGTTCAAGTCCCGTCCGGCTTGAAACATTTTGAGATGGTTTTAAAAATCTTGGGATTTTTGGTGTTTCTGCTTTATTAATTGTGATGGCTTTTTACTATGATACAAAGTATGCCGCCTATAAACATATGGCGAGATGCAACTTAAAGTATTTGCTGGGTAAAGGTATTTTTAGATGGATAACAGATAGTTAGCTATACGGATTTATGTTGAACTTCTTTGTGTTATTAATAAGGTTTTTAATCACATTTCGATGAACTCCCCCCTTTATTGCTTGACTTATTATTGTACTGGTTATCATTTCAGAGAAAAACCTCTGCCCATTTCAAAATCAAAAATATCCCGTCTTTATACCTTATATTTAAAAATAACGTGTTATAAAAAAAACGTGTAAAATAAAAAGATGGTAACGAATCCTCTAGATTCGTGGCTTTTATGTAATTGACATTGAAGAGATCCGCTAATTATAAAATCCACCTGGCTCGCTATCTGCAAACCTGTTTGAAGACAACGTCTGCTTGGAATTCCACTTGGCTTTATAAAATACGTTGTACCTATTGTCTACGTGTACTTATAATGGAGTCACACAATTATATATAGTTGTGTGGAGTGCTCTTGATAAGATGCCATCGTTATAAAGAGGGAGAGAAGAGATAATTCAATCTGGCAAACCCAGACATAAGGACTTAGTAGAGTCTGTGGACTTGTTAATTTGTATTGTTTCAATGTATCTCTTACAAGCTTCCGCCCGCTGCATCGCACGCGTGATTTGTCAATAAAAAATGGCCCATGTCTCACTCCAGGTCCAGTCTATCTATATTTTGACGACTAGCGCAGTGGTCGAATAGCCGGCTGAGACGCAGGAGGTAGTGGGTTTGATTCTCACTGATTCAAATGTTTGCATGATCTACAAATATTTGTTCAGAGTCTGGTTGTTTCTCTACTATATTATTATATAATAAGTATCTATTTACAAAAAAAAGTGTATATAAGTATTCTATCAGTTATCTGGTTCCCATAGTTACAAGCTTTGCTTAGTTTGGGGCTAGATAGCTCTGTGTGAAATATCCATCATTATTATTTATACCAATTTTCATCGTAATCTGTTCAGACGTTTAGCCGTGAAAACGTAACAAAGAGGCAGACTGAGTTACTTTGGTATTTATAATATGTATTAGTATCGATATTTTTGTCACGCCTAGAGAAAGACTGGCAGATAAATGCTATTAGTATTAAGGCCTAGCACTAATCTGTTTATAGCAAATCTATAAAATAGACGTGGTATAAGAATTTTCCCATAAATTATGGGTAATTTGTAACAATGTAGCAGTGACTTAAATTAATTATTCCTATAGAGATATTTTCACAGAAGAAGCCCTGCGGCTATTTGAGGAACTGATAACAGAAATTATGTTGTTGGTGGTAAACATTAATTGCGAACCGTATTTTATTTAAAAAACTTTTTTTTTTATGTTTTGTAGATCAGTAGGTGTAGAATACAGTTCTTTACTAGTAGACTAGATACACTAGCGCCCAAGCCAATGGACTTATTTCGTGTTGGTAACAAATCCTTTTCTTACTAGCTGACCCGCCCGCGGCTTCGCACGCGTTGTTTGTCAATAAAAATATTACCCTCCTTCTGCGCAGTAGAGTAAAAAGTAGCCTTTTCTCAATCCCGACCTATCTGTATACCAAATCTTATCGAAATCGGACCAACCGTTTCGTCGTGAAAACGAACCAAACAGACAGCCAGAGTTGATAATATTGGTATGGATTCTATGTTTTTTATATAACAATTGCATCAGATCTTAGCTGGCTTCGCTATAGAGCTCTGCACTGAAACTGTGAGACAGTTTTTCAGTTACTTTATTCACTGAGAACACTTTGTAATATGAAGGTCACTTAGCGCATGTGTGTGACACAACACATGCCATAGATACCTACGCGCTTAAATACTTGTACCTGTATTATAAACTACGTCGCAGATAAATAATGATCTTTTTAAAAAAAGTAATAAACTATAGTCATATCTTCATATTCATATGTGGTAACTAACGACTTGCGCACTGTACTAGAGAGCAGCAACACCATCCTGAAAGTCATCGCTCTGCGTGAGCTTTCACATCAGAGACGATACTTCCCTAGATTTAATCTTTTTACTAACAATATGGATCCATTGTTATTTTATTAAAGAATTAAATTATTATTAATTATCTTGTGTAATACCTGACTAATTGAGTACATTATATTTCTTAGAACTGTCATCAACAACATAAAGTACATCAGTATGTGTCTGTAGTTACATACCTTTTTATAAATAATTAAATGAATGATGCAATATGTGCATAGAATCAAGAATGACTCATGAAAATCGTATTAGTGATATCGATTACCGCTACATATTTATGTATAGATAAATGTATTTTACTTAGGAAACTTTCGTGATTTAATTATTATAAATAAGGGATTTATCATGTACCGTCGGTGTTTCGACGAGGCGAGACGTTATTCGAATCGCACTCGCTGATGAAGGTTCACGAATTAAACCGAAACATTATCGGTCGAAACACCGATAAGACGGTACGTGATAAATCCCGTATTTATAATAAAGATAAATGTATTGTTAGCGCGGTTTAGGGGCGGTTGATTATACTATAATCACAGAATAATTTGACACCACTGTATACTTACTTGTATTGTCTGTAGGACGGTTAATATCATTCCTCTAAGTTTTCTTATATTTTAAGAATTTGTATCTGTATCAAATGTCCTATTTTTTAATCATATCAAAACCAAAAAAAATAAGACTATCAAAGATTGCTTTTACCAAGAAAAGAGTAGATTGACAATATTTTCCCTGAAATTGTATTAAAAAGATAAAGTAGGTAAGCTGGAAATCTACAAAAAATAAGGTCCTTATTTTCGTTATAGCATTTCTTGGAAAGGCACATCAAAAAGTTGAAGGTTTTTTGGAAACCTTGCTTTTAACCTACTAGGTACCCAGTAGATTCATAGTACCAAGTTAACGTCGCTAACTCATAGGTTCCCTCAATCATAAAAACCTTTTAGAGTAAAAACATGAAAACTCTCACATTACTCCCTGTTAAAAGATTTTAAAACGTCCCTTTCACATAAAATCTTTGTGTAATAAAACTTGATTCGATATTTAATCGTTAAAGCGAGCCAAGAGACCCAGCGACACAGGTCGTCGGTAGGTTACATAGACAAGGGCGGCGACCTTGGGAGGGTGGCCCACCCGTCCCAACATTCCCCTACATTCACCCCCCAAGACCCCAGCCCCCACCGCCTGCTCGGGGACGAGATGTGAGCTGACTTTTGAGGACCTACTCCTTTGAATGTTACCAAGTATATCTTGGTCTACGTGTCAGGAATCAACCGTGCGATTGTTCTTATGTTCTCTTATAATAAGTGAACACAAGTCTTATTGTTATAATAATGGTATAATGTTTTTTGTTGCAGGTGAGGTTTGCTGAACACTTCTGGTGAATAAACGAGGTAAAGTTATATTGGGAAAAGATTGAGACAGCTGATAACGAAAGTGATTGTCATCGTGTATTCATAACTGTTTCTGAGTTGCGACGTTGCTGCTTATCGTGCAGGCAAAATGCCAGCCCATGGATATTGTCATATTCATACAGTATCCGAATACTTTGAATTACTCAAATTGTTTGTCATAAAAAAATATACTTACATGACGTTTATTTTCAAGTGCTTTTTCATATTCTTTTAGAAGTATGTCGAGGTTGCTTTTAATTCATTTAGGTTAGCTTGTCAATTCGAGATTGGCACTGTGCATTTCTCTAACACAAAAACACATGTTTTGGTCGATAAGCAAAATTTACATGTTTCTGTTAGGGGTATATAATGTCTGTAAGAAATAACCGCCGAATTAGGCCGCACTAGATCGGTCGCCCTGGAAATCTATAGGGGAGGCCTATGTGCAGCAGTGAACGTTCTTTGGCTGATATGATGATGAAGAAATTACAGACACACAAGACTATTCTACGCACTTTATGTCACAGAGTGACGGGCGCATCCCATCCCACGTGAGAGGACTAGGACGTGCCTTGGTAGACGTGACTAACAAGGTAATGCGATTTGTTATAGGCAGAGTTTACCGCCTTGAGGTGAACCTATCTCCCAATTCCACCTCGCTTGGTAAGATTATTAAAATGTCAAGTTAAACTGATAATGTCATTAAAAATTATGGTGTAGACCTGTAGAGTATCGATTAACCGACTCTACCGACCACTTAGTTTGTTTGCCACGTCTAAATAATCCACCACGTCACGAGCTTTTAAATTGATCAAACGTCACACGAGCACCGGAAAGGCGTTTCGACGCGGTCGTTATTAATTTAATTTCTGTTTGCTTCACGCTCTTACCGCTCAATCAAACCAATTGACCATACGGGCTTTGTTTTGTGATTTTGTCGTGACTGCAATTCTTTACGGTATTAAGTCCACACGAAAGTCATTGATTTATGTCTGTGTGCTGAATACCAAAATTATCCCAAATTCGAATATCTAGAGTTCTGTTAAAACTACATCCTAAACCAAAAAATACTGACTGAAAATATCCGTAAAGTAGCTAGCAAACGTAACAAAAATAAGACAAGCATCTGAAGAATGACCGTCTACTTATTGGTTGGCCTGGGATTTACGACCCGAACAATACCATAGGTCGCCGGCCCTAAGCTGGGGTCACAACAGTGACAACATAATGGGCTGTTGAAATATTTTGTGAACCTAATAATTCATACGTGCTCTTTCATTGACTAAATCATAATTTTCTTTTATGGGGCTGTCTATTATTGGCGTGACGTGTCACTTTCTAGTCATCTTTTTTAATAATCCTCCTCTGCCTAAAAAACCGATTGGGAACTAGCAGGTTTTGGGTAGATAAGCAGGTATTATCAAGAAAAATATCACCCTAATTCCGAGCGGTCTAGTAAAAAATTATCATTTTCTACATGTTCTTTACAAAGCTATATCATCGAACTGTCTGTAAAGTAATTACCGCAACAATATAACTACTTTGGCAGACAATGATGGCAGAGATTACAGTTAAATATAAATCCTAATGTATAAACTGAAATTTGAAATTAGAGTTGCAATTTGCAGTTGAAATTACACTGCGTATTCATTGTTAACGTTTATTCTACTACAGCTTGGCAAATAGGTACACAGCTTATAAACGGAATAGTAGATGTACGTAATACGGATATTGGTTTGCTAGATGTTTACTTACTTGCAGACGCACGGCAGTGTGTAGGTGTGACGTAGTGTAGAATGATCACAATAGTACAAAAATAGCAATATGTTTTAAGTATTTTATTATTTATATATTTTTTTAGCTTGTGACTCTACAAGCTAAAAAATTATATAAATAATAAAATGTAGGGCAAAGGCATCCTTTCCCTCTTTCCTCGCTTCCCCTGTCTTCTTTTTATAGTGCCTAAGCATCCATTTCATCATATCACAGGTTAATCCTAGTTTGGGTGCCATGCCAACGTAATACAAACGGAATAAGTTTCTGCAAACTTACGTAATTGATTATATGTCTACTAATATTATAAAGAGGAAAGATTTGTTTGTTTGTTTCTATTTAATAGGCTCCGAAACTACTGGACATATTTAAAAAATTATTTCACTGTTGGGTAGCTACACTATCCCCGGGTGACATAGGCTACTTTTTACCCAACTGCGCAGAAGGAGGGTAATGTTCTTATTGACTACGCGTGCGAAGCTGCGGATTTGTCAGCTAGTAATTTATATTTGCACACCATCTGTGTGGTAGAATATAATAGAATGGATAGAATCAACAAAATGTAACATCTACCGATATTCTGTCAAATAAACCTTCTGATGAATCACTTATTTTGTTTTGTGTGACGATGTTTGTTGTGTAAATAAATTTTCATTTAATTAAAAAAAACATTTCATCTTTCCATCTCCGCCCGTTTGGAACTGGAATTTCGTAGTGGTTTTCGCTCCTAGTGTCTCTGGCATACGACAAACGTGTCTAAAGGAAAGACAAGCAAAAACAAAATTAAATGTTCACGCGAAATCTCCATATCTGCTTGTGTATTGCCTGACTGGCCTCTTATAGTAATAGTGAGAGATACCATAGAACTGACGTGATTTATGGAACACCCAAAATGCCTTAGACCTCCTGAACAGATAGAAACCCTCCTCGCCTCGTCCATTCCCTTGGAATCGGTGGATTATATCAAATCTTGGAATGGAGTTGAGTCAGCTGAACGCTTGTGGACTGTGCTCATAACTCGATATTCCACATAGCGCGCACATGGAAAGTTATGATATTTGATTGCACTTAGTTTAATTAGTTCTGAATCACAAGATATGAAGATTATTTATGTTTAATTTATGCAGAACGAGGATTGTAATGAGATTCTTAGCTGTGGAGTTATCAGGTAAATTACATACGGGATCCAATGTTCTGCAATTGGTTATCAGTTATCACGTAGGTAAAATTCTTCGGAGGATTATATGTCGATTTAGAAGTTCATTCCACTACTTTCATGAGCAATTCCGTATCTTTTGAAATAATAATGATTATTGCCACGACCGACGCGACTATCCACTTGTAAGTTCTGTGTCTATCGGTCTATCGATTTGTGTTAGACCTAACGTAGAGAATTATGCTCAAACTTGGCGCCGTTCCATTTCTAAGATAGTGTGTGAATTTATTAAACAGTTGCTCCCAAGTTTTTGGATTAATAACTTGGTAAGTTAACATGAATGGCGAGTTCCTCACAGCTGTTAGCAGCATCTCCGTTCCGTTCGCTCGAACTTACTTTGAACTATATTTTAGTGCACACTCGGCGAATTGCTCCCAGAAAGTTGACGCACCAACTTTATACACCCCCTCTCGTCCCCGCCGGCTCTCGAGCTTAGAACAGTTCTCATAATACTACGTACATCAAACGCTTGCATGTGTGCACATAACACACAAGTTCGCGGCAACTCCCGCACCAAACTCCAGTGTATTATGTAATCTTCCACGCTCTCTCAACTTCCTAACTTCGTCCATCGAGACGCTTACATTGTCGCGTGCGGTTATAACAGAAACTCCTTTAATGTTACTTGAAGTTGTCTCTAATGCGGTTCTAATTTGCGTTACGCCCCCGTCTTTATGTATCCGTTTCCATATTTCGCTGGAGGTTTTTGTTTGCGCTCCCCCCCGCCCATTAATATTACACGCAGAGTCGTTCACCTTGTGCTCCTCGAGTTCGCCGTGGCCACGTGTCGCTCGGGTTGAGCCCTTTATAAATTCGTGCACATAAGGTTTTATCTTGACATACATCTCGTTTCTATCGAGCGTCTTTTCGCAAACAATCGTTAATATTCCGTATGCTTGTTTGTACTGAATTGCGATATTATTATTGGGTTGGTATTATTGTTACAAAGAAAACGTGTCTCGAAATAGCGCAATAGTGCGACTGAGTCGCGGACCGACGTCTGTCATTTTTCACTTTTTGCAGGCTATCATGAGTTTGGTTGACTCTGACGTTTTTGTGCCGCACTGTGCTTGATGCGACCAGACGCTTAGTCATTTTCGAACGACAACTGCTATTTCCGGGCAGCCGTAGCCTAGGAAAAAAGTAAAGCAATCAGCATTAAGCGTTTCAGTTTGCTTTGTTCTCAGCGAACGGTTTGCACAAAATGCCTCATTTTTCAGTCTGTGTGATTGAAGCTTTGAACTCATAATTTTCCTTGTAAAGGAGGCACACCGGGCGCGCGAGTGGGCTGAATATGTAGACGCGCCGCGTCGCGACTATAAATCACGCTGTTTCCGCATGTTATGGCTTAGTGCTTAGCCTATTCATGTTCTTGAAGATGACAGACGGCCGCCATCTTCTGGCTGGAGCCAGTTTAGTTAGACAAGATACAATTCATCAATCTGCAAGAGTTACAAGCTCGTTTCCAGCTCTGTTTTCCTATTAATTTATGAGTTGCAAGTTTCCCACGTATTATCTATTTCTGTAATTGCTTTATTCTCGGAGGATTATCTTGTCGTTTTAATTGCGTATATTATTGTAAAACGCGGTTTGCTAGAAAACATCATACGATAGTGGTAATTGCGAGTCGGGTCTTTCCAATTAGGGTGATTAGAAAATGGCGACGCTGACACCAAATTGGATTATTGCCCATGAAAGACTATGTCTCCATGACATGCGACTGGCGTCATCTTAGTACGTATCTACTCATGGGTATATCTATACTAACTGGGTGCGTGCGATGTGTTGTTATGCTTTATCAGTTGACTAGTAGGTGGTTGCGCAATTCGCGCTGTTAATAAATACACGTGTTATCTATCTCTGTTCGAGAATGTTCGTGTGACCGCGTGGTTTTGCGCGCGCGCTCACTGCGTTCAACTCCAGCCAAGCGTCGCGTTCTGTACCTACTACTCGCGGTTATACATCCGCCGTGTATCGCTGCGGCTTGTGCCAATCGTAAATTGTATTTGGCCGTCGTGAAAGGCGACCGCCGCGCCGCTGGCAACCGGCCGGTGCATTCACCGCTCGCTGTATCGAATTTATCGCGAGATCGATACGCGCTCCGCGGAACACGCTTACCTGCGCGTAGCCATCGCCGTCCGACGTCACCACACGTGGCGCGCCGGCGACCCTCGTCGCTGTGTGAGTGCGCTGTGCTGCTTGCGGATTATATGGAATTCAGCGGTTACGCCACCTACCTATCGACACGAGTGCCACCGCCGAGTAATAACAATAATTAACCACCTCGTTATTATTATTCGAGGCGGCGCGGTCGCTGTCACCTACAGATAAACGCTCCTCGCGCCTCTACGACGCTGTGTTCGATTCTCGCGACGCTAGTATCATTGTCGCTATTGTTGACTGACTAGGAATAGTTCCCTTTGTGCTGTGCATACCTGATTGTTGGATTGTGCTCGGTCAGCGGATTGTTTGGATCGACAGCGAAGGGTTTTATCAGGTAAGTCTGTAAAGTCCACCTGTACCGTAAACAATGGCGCGGGTTTGCGTTCACAATGCGCTATATGGACTGAATAGTACACCCCAGGGTGTTTATAGGGCGTGGAACCGTTCACTGACCTTGTGCCTCGACTCGAGTTTGTGTATCTGGATTATTATTATGCATCGAGTTGAATGTTCGGCGAACGTTTCTCAATTATTCGTGTTTCGTTGATGTAAACTGATTGATTATTGAAAGCGTTTATGGATGATATAATTTGCAAAGGCCGTACTACTACTTACCTACCTAATAATAAATTAGGGTGAGAACTCGAAAAGATTCGGTATTCGGAGTACCTATTATAAAAACATTTCTCTTTCTGTGCATTATTCAGACACAGGAATAATACTAAACTATAGAAAGTTTTCCATTTGCATGGATATGAGCTGTCTCATTATGTAGGTGTTATTTTTTTTAAGTTTTGAATGCATTTGTTGCTGTAATACTAAAGTATACCAAATGGTTCTTTTGATCATTTCCTTTATCTTATACGGTTGAGTATTCTTTCCACTGACCCCATCTTAATTTACAAAATCTCTATTGTAGCCTAGGCTAGCCACTCGTAGCCACATTTGATTGACGCACGTTTAAAAGTACCTCAGCTATTTCACTTGAATGCAACATTTTTTATTTCGTTTATTAATATAAATCATTCTTGATTATGATTATACATTTTTGAGTAGTATTATTTTTACAACTCCACAAATATATCTGTCTGCCAAAACTAAAACGCATCATAAATTGTTATAAGCTGCACAGTTCAGTTCGGTCGCAACAAAAATAAACTTTATAGTTTGTCCTAAATCGAGGCGAATGCAATTCGCATCCCCACGGGGCGGCTCCGGGACGTGATGGATGCGACTGGTGCGGGGTACCGGCATAAATCCGTGGTGGCCATCGGAATAAAACTGTTGTCTGTCTGCCAGCAATTTATGAAACAGCTTTTTGTGATAGCGTCGAGCCGCGGGCGTACAAAACATACTAAACTATAGCAGAATACACGTTTCTACTTTACTATGCATGTGTATTTTAATCGAATCCGTTTTGTATTAATATGAATTGCAAATGTGTTCTAGTACGGGTTTAATAATGATTCCCGAACCCTCTGACGTTCAAATCCGTGCAATACGTAGAATTGAGAATGATAGTTTGAGGTCAGGGCTAGTATATGCGACGGCTGGTAACGGTTGTTGTTATACAACACTCGGCAATTTGGCTGGCTCTGCTACAAAACTTCCTCCTTCGATTCAATACTCTACAGACGCTAAGGGAAAATACAAACATGCTTTAAAGATGATATTATATTACAACGACACAGAACACTCACAATGTTATCGATTACGCCACAAAAACTTTCACATCACAATTTGATTACCTTACAACAAAATCTGCTTGAAAGTCATAATAACTCCGAATTCTACGAATGCAAAATATTAATTTAAAAGCCAGGTATGCGGAAAAGCAAACACGTGAAAAATAAAACGCTTACTCCGTGTGAATGTAGCTTTGTTAAAACGTGATTAAAATTACAATCAATACTGCCGGACGGACGTGTTTCAATAATGTATAAGAAGCACATTTCGGTAGTGATGTCATTATCGTTATGTATTCGTGTTTTATGTAAATGTATTCGAAACCGTTTTTGATTAAAATATTGCATTGACGGCGTGTCTCGCTCGGCCGGCAACTAGCTATCAATTATATCACATACCTACTTTATATATTGACAAATTTTGATGATATGAAAACAAAAATAGATGCTATTTTCTCACATAGTTTTTGGTCGACAACTCCAGCCAGACTCATAAAAGCAATCTTTAGTCCCGCTTGTAACCTTGAAAACGTTGGAGTCAATATACCATGTGAAGATGGAGCAAAAACTTGTTGAATGGTGCCCATAAAAACTCAATTCCCTCAATTATTAACCGCGCATTGTCACGCATAATGGCGCAAACTCGACAAATAACTTGAAATTGTTTTATGTCGGTTTGTATCGCTATCATTAAATATCCAGACAAATGTACACTCAAATTTATTGTTAAAGGAACTTACGGGAAATATTAAACTGTAATTTGTTATAGCGTTGTTGGGATAAACATAATTAATAAGCGCTCGAGCATCCTTTACGCATCGTGTTCATAAACTAACGGATATCTCTGAAGTACTCTGTACTAGATAAACAACGCTCACCAGTATTTCCGCAAAATAAACCCCAATGTAACATTTTTCCGCGTGGAATTCACGTTTCTCGCGTTTACTGAACTATCTCATTCTTGTGCAAAACTGGCCGGCACTTATCTCGACCTACGGCACTGCAACTTTCTTTACTCCCCCCTGCCCTCCCAACTGTACGTATACAGAGAATAGTTTCTAGACTTGTTTTATGTATGGTGCAGGCCGACTAAGACCGGTTCTCGGTAGGCTCGATAGAAATAAAATGAAAAAAACATGTGCCGTGTTCGGCTAATGTTTATGGTGTGGTTACTAAAGTACGTATTGGTGTGTGTTGCCAGGCTATTTTATATACTTACTAGCATCATTGGTATAGATTTTATTACCAGTAAAATGTTGATACGTATACACACACACGTATAAGTTCGTATTTAAAAGTAAACGTTGATGTGAAACGGTGATCTGGCCGACCGACATACATCGCCGTATGGCTAAGTTGCAATCTGATGCAACAACGCCAGCTAACCTATGCCATTGTGCCATTTCGCTCGATCGCTATCTTGTCTTGCTCTTATTCGTCTCCGTGGGAAAGTGTTTTAAACTCGGAATCAGTTTCTTAACTTCTTTTCAAGTTATTTCTAGTCTTAAAAGACCTTGGCTCGTTTATTATCTAAGTTAAAGTGGACTCGGAGATAATAGTTCAACCATACGCTGATGTCCGCTATCGATTCCGAAGTTCTTTAGAGTTAAAGTTTTAATTTATTTTGTCAGAACTATGTCCTATATGTTCTTGGTACATTTGTTTCTTGCAAACGACGGCTGTAGAATATCAAAGTGGCTGCCAAATTAGGTCAACACTTGGTACTACCGGTCTTTATTCTTATTATAGAACAAAATATGGATAAAACTTCTTGTATTTTCGAGGAAGAAACTAATCGCAATTTTCAGAGGGGATACATGAATAATAGCTATTTTATATTTTACCTTCCTATAAAGCAAAACGGTTTAGGATGATTAATGGTTCGACGTCAAGCTTGGGATTACCTCCGCTAAGTCACGCGTGGCTGAGCCCAATTGGTGGTCTTCCTTTACGAAATGGACGTTATATTGATCACCTTTTCAGTAACTACTTAGCAAAATATAGGCAAATAAACGAGCAAAAAGCCTAGTGAATTAAGAATAACGAACACATAGTGTATTCTGAAAGATTGTTCAGGTTCTGAATTAACCAGACCTTTTTAATAATTTGTGGTTCGCCCCGAACTGAGCTCTCGCGAGTCGCCCAGAAAACCAAAAAAAATATTACTCATAATCTTTGACCAATAAAATAGTGTGGAATGCACTTCCAGCTTACTTGACCTACAGTTTCATTCAAATAACAAGTATCGGGGGTTCACGGTGTATGGTCAAAATCATTTTAGGGGTAGAAATTGCAGTTATTCTGGATTTCGGACTTATATATTCCCTATCACTCACTAAAACTACATGAATACCAAATTTCAGCACTGAGGTCACTGTGGTACCCTGTGAATTACGTCAAAGTTTGATTTTTATTATGGTACTAATAACTCAAAAACTACAAAAATTAAACTAAAAATAAAATGTACTAATGAGGACCTGTCATTAGACGTCCCATTAGACCTTAAAGTCTCTCATTTTGAATGAATGAATTAATTAATATTTATTCATTCATTTAATTAATGAATACTCTTTATTGCACACCAAACACAAATAAATATTTTGATATAACGGACAAATAAACATACATACATAATATATACATACACAACGCTGATTCGCCCAAGTTGATCTAGAAATCTCGCTTCGCTCTATCAATTAAAAGTTGTCCTCTATAAATATATTCCTGAAGTGAATTTAGAGATTGCGCGGTCAAAACTCTGTCATGCATGTCACTCCACTCTACCACAGATTGCCAAAAAGTATACGCAAACTCTTCTAAAAATATTGCACTTGGCACTGAATTAAACGGCTTTAACTCTTTGAACTAAGGCCAAGTTTCAATACTTTTAGTAAGTACATTGTGTACTCTGTTATGTCTTTGATAATATTGCACGTTTTTATCTATTTTGTAACATGGATAAAGCTTTGCTGTTGGAAAAATGGTCTGTCGTGTCTGGCTGCTTACAAAAGGTCTTGAAATAGTACCCTAAGCAACATTATATAAAATAACTAGCTGACAAATCCGCAGCTTCGCACGCGTAGTCCATAATATAAAAATGAATCGCAAAATGTGTTGGTAAGCGCATAACTCAACAACGCCTGGACCAATTTGGCCAATTCTTTTTTTGTTGTATTTCTTATTGTCAGGAGAAGGTTCTTATGAAAGAAAAAATTAGGACAATTGCGCGCAAAATTTGAAAATTTAAGAATACTTAACCACCATATAAAATTATTTATAATCTAACCTTAGCGCTTTTACCTAGTCAGGTCGTAAATTCTGTCACATGTTTAATATAAAATAATTGAAACAAGTTTATTCATTATGTAACCATTTATATATCAAAATGAACTTAACAAAACATAGATTCTTATGACACTAAAGTTTATTCAAAATGACCTCCGTGATTTTGAATACAGGCCTTCAATCTGCGCGGCCAGTCGTCTATCGCAGCACGAACGAGGTCCATGTCAATATCGGCGGCTGCCTTAATCAAGGATGTCTTGAGTGACTCCAAATTGGGATGAGGCTTTGAGCGCGCCTTTTCCTCCAAGTGTTGCCATATCTTGTAATCTAACGGATTCAAATCTGGACTGGAGGAGGGCCAGTATTCGTGCCGGATGAAGTCGATTTCACGCGCCGCCAGCCAGTCTTGTGTGCTCTTTGCTCTATGAGCTGGCGCCGAATCTTGTTGGAATACCCAGTGCCTGTTATTGAACATGGTATGAGAAGCATGTTCCACAAGGTTCGTCAGGACTGTATTTTGATACACAACTGCATTCGTTTTTACACCATTCTCACAAAAATGTACCTCTGTTAAGCCCCAATAAGAAACACCCAACCATACCATGAGCGAGGATGGAAAATGACCTCGTTGGACACGCGGAATACGGTTGCTCGCTTCTTCACTACTGTGTGCGTACACCTTATCATTTTTTTTTTGTTGTAGCTCTCTTCTACGGTAAAATTGTTTTCATCCGAAAAAAGAATTTCCTGATATTTTTTTCCCGCGTACCGCTTCAACAAAGCGCGGCATCCTCTTCAGTCTCAGGTCCATTAGACGAGCATTCAAACGATGTCCTGTTTTTCTTCGATATGCCCGAAGCCCTAAGTCTTCATTTAACACCCTTTTCACCGTGGTTCTGCTTAACCCCATCTGAAGGGCCAACAGTTTCTGCTTACGTTTGGGATTTCTTTGAATTCGCGCCTTCACAGCTTTTGTCACTGCTGGAGTCCTAACAGACCGAGGGCGACCACTTCTTGACCTGTCATCTACACTAGTCTTCATTGTATCGTTTGATGGTGCGATAAACGAATCTTTTGGTTATATTCAAATTTTTCAGTATGTCAAAAATTTTAATTGGCGCGTAACCGCTACGATGCAACGCAATAACTGCAACACGGTCTTCTTTAAGCGTCCACTCCATATTTAAAAATTAGTAAAATTCTAAAAAGTATACATTTTTATTTTCATGAACAATTCGAAATTCGAATTCAATAAACTTTTTTGTGGCCAGCATTCTAAAAGAAAAGTTTTTACTGTGTGACAATACTTGTGACCTGACTAGGTATAATGTAACCTTATGACGTTTGACATAGAATTGACAGAATGCGTGCTGCAAATATCGTCAAAGAGGATGTAAAAAAATGAATATCGTTTGTAACAGATGCTTCGGTAGGAGTTATCCCGAGATATATTGTCTATATATATAAAAATTAATTGCTGTTTGTTAGTCTCGCTACAACTCGCGAACGGGTGGAGCGATTTGGCTAATTTTGGTATTGAATTATTTCTGGAAGTCATTCATTTTCTCATACATAATGATGGCCGGGGACAACAAATGACAATTCTACCAGGGTGACTTATATTGACAGCCCGCGTTATACCTATGCATGTCAAGCCGATACGAAGTTCGGCGGGGGTCCACTAGTTTTTCAATAAAAATATTACCCTCCTGCGCAGTTGGATAAAAAGTAGCCTATGTCACCTGGGGATAGTGTAGCTTGCCAACGGTGAAAGAATTTTTAAATCGGTCCAGTAGTTTCGAAGCCTATTCAATGCAAACAAACAAATCTTTCCTCTTTATAATATTATATTTTTGTAGATATTGATATGTTCTTTAATATTGTAGAACATACTTTTGTTCTATCATCAATAGTTTCCGCAGCGCATGTGACGAAAGACGTTTTAGGGCACTTTTTTACCCCTTGGGTTACGTTACTAAGTTTTAGTAAGGATCCCTAATCTTTTCTTATAATAAATATAGCCTATGTCACTCAAGGTGAATGTAGCTTTCCAAAGGTGAAAGAATTTTTGAAATCGGCACAATAGTTTTTGAGTTTATTCATTACCAACAACATACACACAAAACTACAAATCTTACCTCTTTATAATATACATAATATATCTAAGAAATCTATAGATTTCTTAGCACAAGCCTAAATATGCCTTTTCCATATATTTGTATCGCTACACACTTTTTTGCTACACGCATCGCATACCAAATTTCAGCTCTGTGGGGTCACTGGTGTACCCTGTGAATTGCGTCAAGTCCAGTTTTTATTATGGCTAATAATTTAAAAACAAAGGTTTTAAACTAATGAATAAAAACGGGGTCGATATGTACTCACAAAAACCTTTTATTAGACGTGCCACTTGACCGGATAATCCCATTTTGTTTGTTTTTACCCCTCTTTGACCCCCCCAAATTTTTTGCTCATATTTAGTCGCAGCAGCAGGATTGTGCCATCACTCACTACCAACCAACCACTCATTCAATACGCACAACGCAATAAAATCTACAGTTCGCGCTCATTTTCCACAATACCGACCGACAATAATGCAACCGTTAATCTCAATATTCTTCGCAGTTCCAATGAATAAGAATCGATAAAAACTTTATGTACTAAAGTGTATTCCGAATTTCCAAACCAAACGCTCACCTAAATTCGGAAAAAGTTTTGGAGTGGCTGAGCTTTGAGGGTGTGTTCGCCCGTTCAAACCGTCAGCGTCACACGGCCAGTGTTTCCAACTTCGATAGATTTTGGCTAGGTTTAGCAACTTTTCAGCGTTGTCTTGCCACAGTTTAATTTAAAGTATACTAATGCGGAATAATTTGATAACGTTCGGAGGCAATTGTTTACTTATGTTTTGAAATCGATTACAATTTTAGAATGCGTCTCAGAACTTTTGGACCCGTTGTATCTAGGCAAACCCTGCAACTTCAGTAAATGACAGTATAATAAATGCTGTGCTTGACTATATTATACATTCAGTCAGGATTTCGTTCTATCTACTCACTGCTGGGTGCATACCTTTTTATTATCACGGCATTCTCTCCGGTCAAGTGCCAAGCGCTTATATTGCCTTCCTACAAAATGATTTCTCTAATCAAGTCACATTCGATTCGGTCAATTTATGTCTTAAGATAATGGCTAATTTAAGTGAAGGACCAGTTAGCAACACTGCACTCGACCTCGACGAAGGCCGAGTCCCGGTTTTTATTGATTTTTTATGCGCATTGTACATTTCGTCGGTTCGGGCCATAGTCGTTACGTTCGTCCCCCCATCCAAGGCGCCCCCTCGAATTGCCGATTTACACTCAATATTGCTTTAAATGTGTTACGATTCTTTTGTCGGCTTTTGAATGACGCTACTTTGCTTGGATAAGGTTTATGGGTGGGACTTATTCAGTAAGTCCTAAACCTTACTAAGTATTTTAGCAGACCTTCTTCCACTAACCATTAAGAATGTTTACTGTTCTTATTCTAATGTTTCCTTTACCTTTGTTGCAGATTTAAAAGACTGAAATATAACAGCACTCTGGACAGTAAAGTGAGTTTTTGTTTTGGTTTTTGCGCAGCACAAATCTTTGTTCTCGGATTTATATCTTCACATTTGTTTAAATTTCTCGCTTAGAAGGTTTCTGCCATTGGATGACAATAAGTATTATATAGTTTTTGCCACTGAATTTCTGACTGATTTTAAAATCAACCTTTCTTAAGGTACCTTCCAATCCAATCAATCTGAAATTTTAATAGTCGTTTTTATATCAACGATCGCAAAAAAAATATAGTCCACCGTCAGTGAACCTGTACCTAACTAAACTAATCATCTATTTGACAGGAGATTAGGTAGTATTTGTGAAAAGTGGCAATAAGTCGGCCAGCAGTCACGTTAAATCGCAATTATAACTTTGAAATATTATTCATACGTTGTCGTGACCCGGCATTGATATGCACATATTAAACAACTTGTTATCTTACACAAGTACATTGTATGTAGACTAGACATCTTTACATAAAACGCGATTTGTCGGTCTCGAAGATCAAACCAGTCATGATTTTTTAACTAGTTTCAGTCAATTACGAATTCGTCGTGCTCGCTAACCGTGAATTAATCTCTTTAATAATTCCATCTCGTGTTTATAAAATTACTCTTCTTATCACGTCTCGTATTGTTTCAAGTAATTGAGGGATTTCGCGCAAAGGCAAAGCACGCGGGCCAAAAATTCTCTGAAATTCAATTTGGGACGTGCCATAACGATCGTTGCGGAATTCGTGCGGAGTATGCCATCTCTGTCGTCAGCCGAGAATCATACGTAAATGCTTTGTGTCATCCGATCGGTGACACATGGCTTTCTGTCCCTGCTCCGGTGAGTTATGTAGGCCCTGCCTGCCCGCACTCGCTAGACGCTAACCGCGTCACAAATCATCGACTGTGCTAACTCAGTTCGCAAGCAAACCCCTCCATCCCACCCCGCGCCGCCTTCGCTAATTCTCACCCCAAGGGAAACATCCAAACATCCACCGTCCTCCGTCGAACGAATGTGACACGAAAACCTACAAGACGCAGACGCCATAGTCGCTTGCGCTCGCAAGATGAAACGTACAACATCGAGCCGAGTGCGGCACATACGATCATTAAACGTATATCTGTTAATAATAATTGCGATTGTCTGGTTGTACGTGCGCGGCGAGTTATGGCGCAGTTGCCGGGCGGCTTGCGAGATACCTCCCCCGCCGCGCCGCATGCCGCGACCTCTTGGATCTGTAGCGAACGCCGCATCTTAGTTGAAATGGCATTCAGTTTGGTTTTGTGACGGTTGAATGGGTCCACGGTCTCGCGGATGTGGCATAAATAGCGATACGCCACTGCTATACTATACTACACCCTGGCATCAGCAAAGCGACCGACAAAATGTCGATTCAGCTCTACATGCTTTTAGAATTACAAAACACTTGGCCTAACGAAGTCATGAATCAGCGTTACGAGCGAGCGACAAGAAACGTGTTTTCATGACTATTTTATAATGCAGACTTCCGCTTGGCCCTGACACTAATATTGATCAACCAAATACGGTGGCCAAGCATAATTTAGCAGCCGTTTATTTAGAGACATACGCTTGATAAATTACCATTTTTGGATGCGGACCTAATAGTTTCATTTTATTTAAAGTTGTTAAATGTCAATTCCTATATAAGGCTTGTTTAGAGTTTTAGCAATAACATTTGATTAGTAATTATGAGGTACTGTGGGGTAACTTTAAAGTAACTTAAGTAACACGAGCCAACGTCGAATTGATTGCAAAAGATCACGCTGTTTTAGCACCCAGGAATCCGACTCCACGAGCAGATAAACCGCAGTCGCCCTATCTGTAAGATATAACAGTTTTCCGTTAGCTTGCACATTTTTACGACGCTGCGGCCTTCGCTGGAAACATAGCTATACACTTGGCAGCGGATATATACAGCAGTTGGCGATATATCTATGTGTTGTGTATGTGTACGGTATAGCAACGTTGTATGTGCGAGTGGTAATTTAACACAAGCCCGGCCGAGGCGGAGTGTTCACTGCGACCGGTCCCCTACGTGATCTCGGAATACGCTTCTCGACTCGATAATAACCGTGTATGCCATGCCGGCAAATACATTTTGGGCATTTCGCTGCAGTGTAATGAGCGTGTGATTTAAAATGGTGGAGTATTTCGAACTGCAAGCGCAATTTAGTCGTTCCGCTTATAAGCGCTGCAAAAAAATAGAAGATATATTTACGCCAACTAGTTACTTTATGTTACGTCCTTGTTATCATTATGTACGAGTATAACAAGTACCTACGCAACATAACATGTACTGGTCTAATTGTACATTTGTGTAATTTGTTGACGTACACACGATATACCAAAGAATACCATAAGACTTTCGACTTTCAACAATTTTTATTCATGCTTATCTGTTCTGAAGGTTAACTACTAATATTACTATGTAATTCTAATAGGTAATAATATATCGGATTAGATTTGCATTCATGTCATGAGTTTCTGATGTCATTTCAAGAATTTCAAGACAAACCAAGTGTTTACTCTCAGGTTTCTTGCTTGAAGGCAGATGGATTTCAAATCATAAGAGAACATGTATGACCTTTGCTCGTTCACACTGCAACGAAGCAATTGAGCGTTGGCATGCGCAATTCGATAACGCTGACCAAGGCCGGGCGGAATGTGACTCCTATATCTTTGCGAGCTCACGTCATCCGAATCCCTTCTTTTATTACTTTGCTCGTGTGTTTGCGAAAGAATTTCTAGTGCACGATACGATACGTGGTATCTTATCGACTATATGTTATCGCATAACCTGCCATATTACGAATCCACTACAGTTTATCTACCTCTGTCAATAATGATAAGAACCCGTTTTTAATACTGCCCTTTTTATTCGTATGATGGGTCGAAAAGTAATCAGACGATTTTGTAATCGGCGGTGCTACCTTTGATTCACATTAGTCTGCATTTCTGAAATAAACGTAAAAGACATACTTTAATGCATATCACGATAAGATTTCAAAGAACTTTTGTAACTGTGTACTCACAGCAAATAAAATAGAGAAGGGAAAGAGCGAGATCTTTAGTAATTTTGGCAATTTCCAAAATGCTGATTCAAATATGATGTCAGGCAGGTGGTACAATGGATGTTATTGTGTCATTTACTTATCCACCGCAAAAGAAACACTAGCTGTCGCCTAACTATATGTATACTATATTATGTAGGCTGCGAGCTGCGACCGTGTGGGTAGACTGTTCAGATTTCCTATTTATCCGCCGTGCGTTGGTATACCTAGGTAAACAACACGCTTGACACCAACCACGGCTGAGCAAGCAAAAACCTTTGTCAAATCCAACTCCGATCAAGTTTCAAACTAATTCCATTCTTAAGTTGGATTTGTCGTGAAGGGCTTCACCTGGACTAATTCTGGCTGAATGTATTTTCGTTCACCAAATCTGATTCATGTATAACGATTTGGATTATTTCGGCCGTAAGTTGTAGTACATTGTAGCGTCAAATTATGTGCTCCCAGTATTTGGGCACGTCTATGGCGTTCCCGGATGGCAGCGTAGAGGTCGCTCAAGAGGCAGTTTGGGCACAATGAGAAAACAGCAGATGCTCCATGGGTTTGTGGATCGACGCCACATTCACAGCGCTAAATTCTCATTTACACATTAGGTGATAAAGAGTAGGAAATACTATATACTTATGTTTATACTATATGATAAACTACCTTCACACGTGTGATTTGTCTATAACAAGTAGCTTATGTTTTAATTCAGGTCATAATTTATATATACTACGTACACAATACATAGGCGAAATAAAATCTCATCGATTACGCTGGCTCGGTCACGTTGAGCGAATGGGGGACGACCGTGCTGCCAAACTTGCCCACCTAGGAATGCCAGTCGGCTGACGACCAGTCGGCCGACCCAGATATCGCTGGAAGGATGGGGTGGAGAAAGACCTTCGCGCTCTTCAAGTGTCAGACTCGCACGAAGTGGCGCAGAATAGGGACCAGTGGCGTCTTTTAGTGTCGGAGGCCAAGACCCGCTTCGGAGTTAATGCGCCAGGATAGTAGTACGTACACAATACACAAATTTATCGAAATAGGTTCAGCAATTACGACGTGATTGAGTAACAAACAAACATTCAAACTTTCGCATTTATAATATTTATGATGATATATGAATTTCCTAATAAAATAAATTATTTTGTTATTCTACAGTACTTATGATGAATCGGTCAAAGACACAAATCATGACCAATGGCACGAAACGTAGGGTAGTGGTAGACGGGCAGGAAATACACTATGTCAATGAGTACATCTACTTAGGCCAGTTAGCTTCCTTCGACAACAGGCAGGACAAAGAAGTCGACCGTCGTGTCGACAACGCCTGGAAAAGCTACTGGTCCATGAAGGAACTTATGAAGGGTGACCTTCCCTTATCGCTAAAACGCCAACTCATTGACATGTGTATTCTGCCTGTCCTAACCTACGGTGCCCAGTCTTGGTCACTGACCGACTCTCAGAAGTTCAAGCTAGGAGTTTGCCAAAGAGCGTTGGAGCGCAGCATTTTGAGTGTAAAGCGGATCGACCGGATTCCAAACTCCTGGCTGCGCTCAAAGACCGGCATCGCTGACGTGGGCATCAAGGCTGCAAAGCTAAAATGGGACTGGGTGGGTCATGTCTCCCGTATTCAATCCGATAGGTGGGCCAAGAAGGCAAGCATATGGACTACTAAAGACGGAAAGCGACGCCGAGGAAGGCCTAAAAAGCGCTGGAGTGATGACTTGGACGTCTTCCAAAGAGACTGGCGGGATATGGCTCTAGACCGTGATAAGTGGAAGGAAGAGGGGGAGGGCTTTGCCCAGCAGTAGGACAGTATGGGCTAGTAAAAAAAAAAACTACAATTCTCATTATCATTTGTTTTGATTTTGCAGTGCTTACGAGGAGGGATCAAAAAGTAGTGAGAACGACATACTCCTTGGTAAGAAAAAAAATAAATACTGGCAGGCATAGCTCAGATACATATTTGTAATATTAATAAAGAAAAAAATCTTCGATTCTCTTGTTTTTCTCTGAATGTAGTCATTTATTTGCTTCGTGTCGGAACGTGTTATTGAAAATGGAGAAAAACGAAGTGCGAGCCGTTATTAAATACCTTTGTTTAAAAAAGTTAACGACGCATGAGAATCATTGCGATTTGGAGGCAACATTAGGAGAGTTTCCTCCGCCGTATTCCACTGTCGTAAGGTGGGCTTCTCAATTTAGAGTAGGGAGAACGAGCACGGAAGACGAACATCGTTGCGGGCCGTCCATCGACGTCAGTCACAGAAAATGTCGCGAAAGTCGAGAAAATTGTATTGAGCAATCGAAGAGTTACCATCCGATACTTAATTCAAAAACGGGCATTTCATATGGAAGTATTCAATCCATATTGAAACAATCTTTGAATAAGAGAAAAGTCTCTGCAAGATGGGTGCCGAGAATGTTAGCCGACAGTCAGAAACAAAATCGACTTGACATTTCGAAGATATTGTTGGACAAGTTTCAAGAAGACTTTAAAAACTTTTTGTCTCGTTTCGTAACAATGGACGAAACATGGGTCCATCATTTTGATCCCGAGACAAAACAGCAATCTTCGCAATGGAAACGGCCGTCATCACCGACCCCGAAGAAGTTTCATGCCGTGGCATCGGCTGGCAAGGTTATGGCCTCAATATTTTGGGACTCAGAAGGGATATTGTTGATTGATTACCTGGAGCGTGGAACCACTATTACAGGCCAATATTATGCAGTTTTAATTCCCAAGTTGAGGAATGCAATCAAAGAGAAAAGGAGAGGGAAACTTCGAAGGGGCGTGCTGTTTCATCACGACAACGCACCCGCGCACAGGTCGGCAGTTGCGATGGCTGCCATTCAGCAAGCTGGCTTCGAATTGGTTGACCACTCCCCTTATTCACCAGATCTGGCGCCTAGCGATTTTTATCTATTCCACAAATTGAAAGAATGATTGAAGCCTTAGAAAAGCGCTGGACTCGGTGTGTAGAGAGACTCGGAGACTATGTAGAAAAATAAATTATTAAGTTATCAATAGTCATTATATTCTATCTCATTCTCACTACTTTTTGATCTCTCCTCGTATAATCCACAGAAGAATATGCTTATCAATGGTGGGTAAATAAGCCTCCAACCAGTTATTAATTATTACGGTACTAGTTTGTCCGTCTGTAAATGTGTAACCGCGCAACTTGAGCCGATACGACGCAGTTTAGGTATCATCGTGCACCGCAAATGTTATATTGAGTTGTTATATCTTTTTGGTTAGTAAGTCCACTATTGTCTTTTGTCATGTTAGGAGTCCAGCGAAATATTCTTTTGTCATGTTAGGAGTCCAGCGAAATATTGAAAACTGAATCCTTATAGTCTTTTTTATAATGTCTGTCTGTTCATCCTGCGTGTTAGCTGACACGCTCTCTGTTTTTATTAAATTATGTGAACGAACATGTTCTAAATTCTGATATCCCCAAAACGAAATAAAAATAATATTTACGTTGGCTTTATTTATTGTTAAAATTTTCTAAAGTATGGTTTGATATTGATAACACTTTTTATGCTATATCCAACGAAATCTAAATCGAATTTTGTAGTCAAATGTATAAAATACCAACAAATCAGTGTTTACAAAATCTAATCAAAAACGTTGGATGTAAAAATGTGATTCGTACTGTTTGTGTCAATATTGGAAAATAACAGTTATGTATTTTATAGCGAGGTAGGGTGGGTGGTGTAAATCTGTCGTGCGCGCCCTTTCATGTGCCATGTTTTTACCAACAAGGAGGGAAATATACATATAATATGCAGGAAAACGAGAGTCACCAACCACGCGTATTATTCTTACCGCAAGCACTTCGCCTGTTCCTAAGGAAATGTGCGTGTTTATTTAGCGGAAACAATGCTTTAAAATATGGAGTAAATATACTTTTAACTGCGTGTTGAGTCATGCGTATTACGTCATCTGTTTTGTACATAATTATAAGTGGGTGAGCAGTAGGTTCCATACTGTAATGCCTCATTTTTTGCCAAACTGCAATACCTATTTAACCAAAGACGTAGTGTACGAATATTTAGCAAATATATAGTTTCGTACGTGATTTCCCTCAAAGTTTAGCCGTCAGATCCACCATCCACTACAGAATACAGTTATACAAACCAATAACCAATCTGATACTTGTTACGGAGTTTACGAATGTTCAACAACTCCGCGCAGCAAAAAGTGGGCGCGCACAAGTCGGAGAAAATGTAATAACCGCCAGTGAATCAATTAAAACTATCGCAAGTAAAGTTTAACATTTGCTAGACAGGAGTTTGATTTACGCGCTCCGAACTAGCCGTGTTTGCGGCCACTCGGGGTAGTTAGTTTGTCACTTTTTGTTTGTTTATCCTTACTTAGTTGGGGCTGTGCGCTCAGGTGTCTAAAGTCCTAACCTATTAAAATAAGCTTTATTAATGTACATTCCTTTTATAAGGTTTCTTTGTTTGGAAATTACCGTTTGCTTTGTTTTGCCCAGTAACACCGGTAACACATCTTGGTGATCAGATCGAGTTAAGAGCGCAATTAAACGACACGGCAACACATCGAAAATGTTGAATCTCACGTCCGGTTTGGTCTGATTTTAATTCTCAATCACAAAACACGTATTTCATATTCACGATAAAATAACATTATCTTATCCAGAAAATGAATCGTATGCTTCATACAAGTCTTGACATTAGTTGTGTGAAAAGTGACTTTGACTTTTGGTCACGTAGACTACACCAACAATGCGAAGGTGTTAACAAACTGTTTGTACAACTAAACGAAAATGTTTAGTGCGTCACTTCTTTCACACATGAACGCTGTTTGCTCCGGAAGTGTGATACTGTAATGCCAGTGTACACATAATTGTGTAAGATTCGTTCTAGACAAGTTTTCATCCTGGCATTGATGGTTTATTCTCGAAATCCCTACCGCTACGTCCCCACCGGTGCGTAGAGGTCTTGCAGTTGGACAATTACTACAAACATACAGGCTTTAACACGGGCAACTTGTTTTTAAATAATTTAAAAAGAGATTACCCGTGATAAAGCATGTATGTTTGTAGTAATCGTCCAGTTGCAAGGCCTCTACCCACCAGTGGGGACGTAGCGGTGGGGATTTCGAGAATAAACCGGTTTGATAAATGCATTACCTAATTGTAGTACTTTAATATTTCCATCGAAATAGTGAAATACTATCTGGTCTACTAGGCTGAGGTTTAGACGTAATTACTCTTAAAGACCAACCCGAGCCCAAGAATCTTCCCACAGTCAGTGGTTTGCTGAAAAGGTGGTATTTCCAACAAATAAAAGGTAAAAGCCACCGCGTCTAATTAAAATGTACACTGAATAAAACCTTGGCAGTTTTTCCCGTTGGTTACCAGGCAAATGGTTTGCAACAAAATGTCTACGTACAACATGCATGCCGACGGGCGGCGGGCGGCGAGTGGAATAAGGCCACGCCGATTGACAAACGTACAACCTACCTACTCGTATTTGTATTTACATTTGTTTAACTGTAAAAGGCTTATTTATGTATTGCGGAAAACATTAACGAAATGGAGAAAGCTGATACAGAAATCCTTCTTGAAGTTTATAAATGTTACTAAATTAGTGAAATCTCTGTTAAAGAAACAAGATAACACGAAGGCTAATATTTTTTTTTATTTATTTATAGATACACCAACAGTACACATATTTTATCAGCTTATAGCTAGTTACCAGATTTATGACGATAGTCATAAACACATTTCTGATACGTGCACCAATTACAGGCGCATACAACATTCGCCAACGACGGTGAAAAAATAATTGAATTTTTACATAAACTTAACTAAACTAATAAACTGACGACAAAATATCATCTTGAAAACACATTGAAAAGTTTGCATATATTTTAACAAAGGGATCAAACGAAGATACCGTTGTATGGCGTGCAATTTGCAAGCAAAACTGTACACGAAAGTTAGTTGTACACAGACAGGTACCATAAAGAGCAGTTCGTTGACATACCATAAAAGCATAAAGCATAGCAGTAGTTTCTAGCAAAAAATATACAAGACTGGAAACGGACAGTGGTTGTTTTGTAAGTTAACTTGTTACTGTCACATCAATTAGGCTTCATTCAAAGGCACTTATCGTGGACAAGTATGCACCGTTATTCGCAGTATGAAGCGGAGGCTGTATAATTTGTCTTTATTTATCGTTATTGAGAATACAAGTTGAGACCTGTGCCAAATTAAAAGTGCAAGAAATCATAAAGATGTGTTCGAGTCGAGTTCGGGATCGGTAATTGAGGTGATGTATGTTATAATACGAATGAAATCAATTACAGTTTTATTATTGAAATAATTTATAGCACAAGAAAACATCAAAACACAATACCCCACCAAGTTATTCAAAAATATTCATAACAGGAACTCGTCCACACGAACGTGGCGTGTAAAATTTTAGATCAACTCGTCCATTTCATTTCATTTTGTTCCATTGGATAAAAGCACATTGCGAGGTTTGTAAACTGCAGTACCAAGGCATTGACCGTGTTTGTCGAAGACGCGACCATATGCAAATTAGTGTGCACTAAGGATATTCTTTTTCTTAGTCAGAATAAAATTTCAGTGTTTGCTATTTGACGTTTTGTTTATGATTGCATGTCCAACTGCCGTTACATGTTTCGATTTACGCAATATTTTTAAATATCTAGTTGAGAATATCAGCAATATAGTAATATATTATAATATACGACCTCCGTGGTGCAGTTGGGCGAATAGCCAGCTGAGACGCAGGAGGTAGCGGGTTCGATTCCCGCCGCGGAACAAATGTTTGCACGATCTACAGATATTTGTTCCGGGTCTGGTTATTTCTCTATACATTATAAGTATGTATTTAGGTACAAAAAATATATACATATAAGTATTCTATCAGTTATCTGGTTCCCACAGTACAAGCTCTGCTTAGTTTGGGGCTAGATAGCGCTGTGTGAAATGTCCAGCAATATTATTATTATTACTATTATATGACACCACAGGTAGGTAATTAAATAAGCTGAAAGGTTGTGCATTTTAGTTAGAAATGTTCAATTTTTTTAATCCAAGATTTAGAAAAACAAGCACGTAAAGAATAATAAACTCACTATATTTTAGTTAATGAGCAAAAGCACCCGTGGGAAACTTCTACGATCAACTGAATCAAACTCATACATCATTTTTGATTTACTAAAATACGAATAGAATTTCAATTAGCCTTTATTAATAAACTTACTACTAGTTTTACTAGTTAAAAATAACTAGCTGACCCGGCAGACTTCGTACTGTTGTTTTTTATTTATTTAATTCAGAGCATTATATATTTATTGACCTTTTAAACCTTGTCTGGACTTCCACAAATAATTCAATACCTAAATAACCCAAATCGGTCCAGCCGTTCTCGAGTTTTAGCGAGACTAACGAACAGCAATTAATTTATATATATATATAGATATAATACAAACTTGACATCGGTATTCCGAAGATTGTTTTGCTTTTCAGCATAGATGGTCTTCCTCTTTTACTCTTTCCTGTAGGTTTTCGCGTTTTTTATAATATAGTAATCATAAAAAACGCGAAAATAATTATTACGCCTTTAAATTATTGCACCGTAAATTTTTAAATGTTTAAAGAGGTACAAGACTTCAAAGGGATGACGAATCAAAGACAAACCCAAAAGGCATGCTTAAAAACTTATAGTCAAATACAAGTGAACGCTCCTGAATGTATTAATTGTATAAAAGAAGCAACAATTTATGTAACTGGCAGGATTCTTATCCTGATGTATTGTATGTTATTATGAGCGGCAGGTGGATCGTTAATGGCCTCTTAGCGGATGCTAGCGAGAATGCATCGGAGGAAGCACTGCCACTGTTTGTTAATGTTTTCCTGTTGCTAAGATTGGCTTTTTTAATGAAAATAAAGGAGGTAAAACGACAAGTCAATTGTTTACCTGGATGAAACAGATGTGGTTAGTTATCGCATTTGAGGATTGTGCTCGTTTGACCACGATCTCGCTTGATGGTAAGCGATGATGCAGTCTACGATTGTACACGCTTGCCTAGTTGTAACCTATTCACTCGCAATTAGAAGACCTCTAGGTTGTAGTTATCAGGAAACACAGACTCGGGCAAGGCGTTCCTTGGCGGTGCGCATAATAAAGGTGGAAGAGTACCGCTTTGTGCGTATGGTTGGTTCGTATAAGGTTCAGCCAATTTTGATGAGTTATATAGTTAAATAAATTATAGCTAACTTTTGCTAGTTATGATAATATATTTGTTTTTTTTTCTTGCTATAGAGGAAGGTCAGTATTATTATAACTTGCAAATTGCAAGCGTTAAGTAATTGCTGAAACAATTAGCTGTGACAGACGGACGGACAGACAAAGTCGCACCCTAAGGGTTTGTTTTCACCATTTTGGTCTAGAACCCTAAAAAGTGCACTACAGTAACCTACACTAGGATTCCTTAAGTTGTGTGCATAAGTTTAACTGATATACACATATACATAATAATAATATAACACATATTATTAATGTATGGTGAACACTACTCTACTAAACACTATACGCGCATAACGACCTACAAAATTACTCGCTACTGATATACACACCTAAAGCGAAATGTATTACGAAAGAAGATACATTCAGCTTTGTAGAATTCTGCAAGTAATACTATCTAACGTCCGAACAGGCTCACAGGATTTCCGTAGGGAAGTGCAACGTACATTTAGTAAAGAGCTTCCGACTCTAGAGAATGTAAACGCGCTCATAAGTGCATTAACAAAATTGTCATGGAGTTTCCATAATACAATACAGCGATACAGCGCGGTTGGTCGCTTTATTGGAAGTGGATACTTTTTAGCTAAGGTGAAAATCATGACGAAAGTGACGACAAAAAAGCATCAATTTTTAAAAGACCTCAATTGAACATAAAGCACGGAAAAACTCAACTTTTTTCTAACACGTCATATATCAAATATAACTGCGTATGTTTATCTGTTAACAGACGTACTTGTTACGAAATTTATCACTTTGGCCTTTTCCTCGAGCTCTGACGCAATATGGTTGAATGAACCGCCATTCATCCCGTTATGTCATTACATATGTCAAGATGGTTCTTTATTCTAGTTTTATATCCGTGTAACTCATAAACCAGCATTAATATGCTATAACGCCGTGAGATCATAATCCGGTAGAGCGACTGATCGATCCAGCGATTGCGGTTTTTACTTAGACGATTCAGACGAGCAGGTTCGTCTTAAAATTCTTGATTTAAAGTGATAGCTGGTAAAGAAGGGAATGAAATTAATAGCCGAAGTAAGAAGAGGAATACGAAAAACGGATCCTAATGAAAGGCCCGTGAAAAATGCTGTCGTGACAACATTAATCAAGAGCTTTGAATTTTTTCCTTTGCTGAAAAGTAATTAACTTCCCGGAGCGTGTTGTTTTTCTTAGAGAGATAAAAGGAGATTGGTGGAGACATGAGCGCCGTAATATTATAAAACTTATAATAGAACATTATTATTATATAAGCGAATACACTTTCCCCACAAAGTAAATAAATAATAACGCAAAACAAGAAAACTACGGTTCTCTGCTTCCTGCTTTGAGTACACTTTTCCGAATCGTTAAAAATACATTAAAACTCATTTATATCAAGTCTCGTAGTTGCTATTGTTTGTTGAAACAAAGAAAGCTACTCGTGATCCATCAGATATGCATTCAGCACAGTGACTTATGCAATGATAGCCTACATAACTTTACATACTTATAGATTCCAAATCCTTACCTATTCCACATTTTATATTCGCATCGTCGAATACCAACCAAGACACGTTGGAATACGTAAAATTATCTGAGGCAAGTTGAAAGGGGCGTTTACCTCTGCCACTCGGTTTGCGCTGAAATTGAGCTCTGTGCTACAAACGACACTTGAGTATTTTAGATAGCAAGACTTTACAACGAAGAGCACTTTTGTGCACATATAGTTCACTAATATTATTGAGAGAGCTATCAGTAAATTCAGTAATACCGGTACATAGAGGAAAACGTTGGTATTATGGTTTTCTTGCCCGTCCGTGTTTGTCGCTAAAACTAGAAACTTTTCATGAAACTTAGTTAACAGGTCGATTAAAACCAATGTATATTTATGCTGACGTTTTGTCCCTTTGAATAAACGAGTGGACCTGCTCGTATTTTTTTTAAAGGAGATGACGGCGTTAGAACACTTTCACAGGTGAAATATAACAATCTAAAGATAGGTATTGGCGAGTGGAATGAAAATAACAGCCACGTGTTTTAGCCGATATGCGTTCGCTTGCATACGGCAATGAAAAAGACTATGAATAGTCGCAATCAATGCGATTGATCTCTCTGATGTGTCTGTCGTTTAGCAGGGCTGTCGGGTTTGTTTGTTTCATTTGCATTTTTATTTATTTGATCGTGTTTGGCTTTGATTTTGTCGTATCTAGATAAACAAATCAATAGCTTAGTGTGAAATACAATAGCGGTTCTTCTGTTTAATAAAATGCCATATGCATTAACTTTTTTATAAATTGCATTTTTGGAGTTATTTAATTGATGCTAAGAATTTGGTTAAAAACTTGTATCCAGAAAATAGTTAGTTGCTAGGTGATATAATCTTATTGTATGCAGAGAGAAATGAACGTCGATTACTGTGCAGCTGATACAATGAAACCAATCTTATCCGACCAAACTCAACAAAACTCTTTATTTACGGGCATAACAGCAAAATAAATCGCATTATTACCGTTGATTTACAACCCTATTTGTAACCGCGCGGGGCCGCATTATCCATGTCGCAACTCGCAAGCAGCAACACAAAGGACATATTCACGTATGACGCCGGTTGCCGCTGTCTACGGCCGGCGCTGACCCTAGTAACCGACCAAAGTACACAATCGACAACATTTTGATTCAGCTGACTAGTGGAGTTTTTACATGTTGCTCTAGTTGGACTACTAGCTTGGCGTTTTACTTCATATTTGGATGTTACTTTTAGGTTTGCTCTCAGAAGAGCTTTGCGTGATACATAGACAGAAACGACCTTGAGAGGATATGAGATTACTCTTATGCTGGTTTGCATCGGTAGGCGCCGAAATCGGCTTTCTACGCGAATGTAGACAAAGTGCCGTGTCTGGAAAGTGATCCGCTTTCATTCGCTTTCTCGTGTGACTGTGCTGGCCGCGAACCGAGACCGAGCCAGCCGTCTGGCAACAGCGTACCTACAAATTCTGCATTGTTCGGTCATTGTGTGCCACTGGACTCGATTGAGGAAAACTATTGAAACCAACTAAACGTATGCTTATTACCGTACCATTATAAAAGGAGAAACCGGATTAACCAGACTCATGAATTTCATTTATGCCGTATTCGTAAATACTTGATTCTTCATCTTTGTTGTTCGCAAAACTGAAATGCAATGTGAAACCGTGCGTGTGTGCGTGCGACGTTACTTGTAAAATGGGAAATATAAATTTATTGGTTCCGCGGATTCCCTTTGAAATTGTCCAACAATTTAAAACCACTCACTAAAAGGGAAAAGCTCCAATAGTGCCTTTTCAAAGTCCACACCACCAGCCCCCGATTTGCGGGTTATATTTCGTGGAAATGTATGGCGGGAATGACCTATTTACGAAAAATCGGAATGAGGACCACCGCCCTCCCACTGTGAAAGAAGAAAATGTACGTGCTTCCGTACAACAATAGCTGGCTACATAATATGGCTCTCGGCGTAGCCCGAACGGAACACGCACAAAGACGTAATCTTGGCTGGTCTGTTTCACTGTAAATCTCTCTGCAATGTAAAATAAGCTTTACCTAGGTGATTTTACCCTCACATGCGGGTTTATTCTCGAAATCCCTACCGGTGCGAAGAGGCCTTGTAACTGGACTACTACAAACATACCTACATACATTTGACGACTTTGTGGCGCAGTGGCCGTTTAGCCGGCTGAGACGCAAGAGGAAGAGCGGATTCAATTCCCGCCGCGGAACAAATGTTTGCATGATCTACAAATATTTGTTCCGGGTCTGGATTTTTTTATATATATTATAAGAATATATCAAAAATAAGTATTATATCAGTTATCTGGTTCCCATAGTACAAGCTCTACTTAGTTTGGGGCTAGATAGCGTTGTATGAAATGTCCAGCAATATTTATTTATTTACATGTTTTAACAGTGACAATTCGTTTTTAAATAATTTAATAAGAAATTGCTCGTGTTAAAGCATGAATGTTTGTAGTAATAGATTAGTTACTAGGCCTCTACGCACCGGTGGGGATTTCGAGAAAATACTCACATGCGATGCGGTCAGTTAAATTCCGAAAATGCAGTTCGGTCTGTCTGGTGATCTGGTCGTCAAGGCCAGTTGGGTTGAGACTACACTACACATTGACTTACGCTGGGGGCACATAAACCCTGCGAAGTGCGACTGCATTGTTTCTTTATCGCATGCGCGCCATACATTCATTGTCTTGTTAATAATAATGCTAGATATTTCACACAGCGCTATTTAGCCTCAAACTAAGCAGAGCTTGTACAGAATACATAATAACATTTTTTTGTTATTACATACTTATAATATAATTATAGAAAAATACCCAAATCGGGAACAAATATCAGTAAACCATGCAAACATTTGTTCTGCAGCGGGATTCGAACCCGCTACCTCCTGCGTCTCAGCCGGCTGACTAGCCCACTGCGCCACAGAGTTTTAGTGAAACTTCGTTCTGTAGTAGTAATATTTTGATATGAGCTCTTGGCTTGGTGTTTGCGAGACCTGAGCGCTGACCCGTGACCCCGTACGCTCTGTCGTCGCCTCGGGCAAATGCGAACTTTGCTCCCTGCTCTCTATACGCTTAGTATCGTATTCTAACTATCAATATTTATACGTTGCATCAGTTGCATCTTATTTATAGCCACATTTGGAAATAACGTCTATATCTGGTCTGTTACAAATATTATATGTTCAAAACTATTTCCGTGAAGTTGGATCATTATTATATGACTAGTTTTATTCTAAGGCACTATGCACTATGAATGAAGGCTGTGAGAATTAGGCACATTGGATAACTGTTACTGTTGTTTACATTTTTATTTAAACAACAGGTGTATGCTTCTGCTTATTTGTTTATAGTTTTATTACTTTCACGGCGACATGCGCAACGATGCCGAAACCTATTTAGTGGCTAAATATCATTTAACATCATACAAATACGTTTAGGGATGGCTGTGCAAGCCGGGTTCAATCATATTAAAAAAATGTATGATTTATATTCTAAAAAAATTTTTGGCATGTTTAGCTTCACGCTTCGTTTCATTAAAAATAATCTTGACGAGTACATTGCATGCCCACTTTAAACTTATAAAGAATATTGTTATTGTCCATCAAATCAATTAAAACTTTGGCTTCCCAAGTTTCCAACAACTGTGTATAAAATATCGTGGGCGACGATATCCGAAATTTTACTAAAACTTTTCTTCGGCTCGTATCAAAACTTAGCGAACTTCCGTCATTATAGAAATGATAAACTTTACAAAGCTTTCTATACGAAAATGAATATTTAAAAACTTTTAAGAAATGTTTTCTGAGATATTTAACGCGCCGGCGAACACTGAGCGCAACTTCAATTCGGCCACGTCAAAAACTTCGGCCTGAATATCGCTATCCCTATTTAGTGACGAAGTTTAGCCACGCAGAGCGACAGTGATAGCAATATAACGATTCTAAATTTGATTAGATTTTGACCGTGTTCCGTAATACCAAAAATTATGACTGAAAACTTGTTGTATTTTTCTCATTGTGTTATTATTCTGTAACTAGACGATATAATCTATGTTCCCATGACTAGGATACGTAAGATGTTGTTGTTTTTTTAATACGAAACAATTAGGTTAAAAACAGGTCTTTTATGACGTAAAAACATGCAGAATTCGATACGCTTCTATTTTATTTTAGGTAAGTATTTTGATCTAATATATAGTTGGGGAACCTAGATAAATACTATTCAAATTAAAATAATATCTTATTAAGGTAGAAATATGCTCCAATTAGAAATGATCTTGGTAGTACGTGTTGTATGGGCGATTGCCCCTCCGGTGCCCTCTTAAAAAAGATTATCTCTAACTGATGACTTGTCTTTTCCTAAATTGTTCATTTTTGTAGCTCTATGTCTATAAAAATGACTTATTTACAGAAATCCAAGATAATATGCTCTATTTTTTTTATTTTTCAATCATAAATATAACACAGATAATTAGAATCCAATGCGTTATTATAATCTATGAACATACTGGTAAACCCATCAATAAATGTAAAGAAATAAGACAAAGAGACGAGAATACATTATGGGACACACAACACAACAATGTAGAGATATGTAATCATTGTTAATTATGCTCATAGAATCCCTATTTTTTGTAGATCCAGTCACTAACACCATAAACAGGTCGGTATGTAAATCTATTCGCATACTCGTTAGAGAAGGAGGTAGTTGGGAAAACATGATGCGGACTTTGAACCTCATCGATACGAACGAAGCCATTTTGTAGACTCATACGCGATACAACAACCAGTTTTATTTGATAACCACTAACAACCGACGCAAAAAGTAAAGGTGATTGGCGCCCGTCTATGGGATTTTAGATCATCGCTATAATTATGTATTTTTGATGGTTTGTTTATGGCTTCGTTTAATTGTTAAGGTTATATAAAAATAAAATAAATAAAATTCGTTTATTGCAGGCACAAAAAATACGACCCATATCACATACAAATATAAACAAACAAAAATAAAATAAACTACATACAACACAATTGAGAACCTCCTCCTTTTTTGAAGTATGTATATATGTATAAGGTTAAAAGTTATATCTCTTCGTGATAATTGTTATCAGTGCTACACAGTTTTGATAACATCTGGCTTTGTTATTACTAACTGAATAAACCGGTTATATTAGAAACACGGCCGCAATAATAATAACTGCTTATCGTGCCATCTGTAAAAATGCAACCGTCTGTGATTGCCGCAGCATTTTACCCATATTTCACTTGCGCAGCAAATCGCTCGGCTATTCATTGTAGGCATGCTTTACAGGGCTGCCCCTGGGCCATTTATCTCGTGAAATTATTTTATGTGCATGGCACCTTAATAATAATATCCAACGGCGTGCCACAGACAAGAATGCCTGTCTATGTAATTTTCCAAGTGAAATTGTTGTTTTGGCTCTACTCTGTTGCTGTTTGAGATTATCTACATGGAAGTTATATTTTAGATGTTCTTAGCTAAGTCAACTTGAGAAACAACAACATTTCACAAATTGCAGTCGAACAGCTTTACTTGTTAATTAAATACTTGTTTGTTTTCATATCAGACAGAGTTCTCCTCACTGTGAAATAAAAAAAGAAAACGCAAGACGTTAAAGTTGAAAATAACAACGAAGTCTTTCTTTCTGTTGTTCGAAATAAAACATGAAAAGCGCGGCATCCGATATAAAAAGTCACAAGAGCATATCAAATAAAATGTAAACACGTTTTTGTTTGAGCTCTCCTAGCAACCCTAATGAGCACAGTAGAGTCAGCAGCGTCGAATGGAAACGTAGCGGGTTTCCGAGCAATAATAATATTGAAAGACAGCTCGCTCGCTTCCGCTTAGCTTGCTCGAATGGAATGCTGATATGGGCATTCGCTTTTTGTGCGGAGACTGCCCTTAGAACTCGCGCCACTTCGATATTGTGTGTGGCTGTATGATATGCCATTTTATTACTGCTGAGAACGTGTGGTTTGCTGCAAGTCATAAAGAAATAGGAGCCTGTTTGTGTGCGCGTGCATCATCTAGATAAATTGGTACGTAGTTGCCTTGAATTGGCGTTATATATCATCCATTATAGCTTTTTCTCTCGTCGGCACTCGGGGTTTGATTGCTAACATTAGTTTTCCTTAGCATTATCAAATCCCTGTAAAAACTATCTTTGTCTTAACGATACAGTTTAATTGCAATTATAATTTAACCTCCAGTGTTAATAAAACGGAGTTTTCATAACCTCTATTGTTTTCCAAAGATGCTATAGAATAGAATCACACGAGGACTCGAAAAGCAACGTTCGCAACCGATACGGCCATTACTGTTTAAGCCCCGGTCATAAGCTGAGCCTGCAGTCGTGTCTGAGAATTCTTGGTTATGTCTGTTACAGTACTAGGTCGGCGATAAACCCAGCCAAATTGTAGCTAATGTGATCTCATGCTTGTAGAAGGGTGGTGACTTTGTTGAATGATCAGTTTTATAATGGTGATCAAATCTGAAACGGAGAACTAAATCGATAAAAGGTATGTTTAATCTCAGCAAGTGGTGCTGTAATTTTGTATAGGAAATTGAGGAATTCGATTTCGGAGCTTAGTAACCTCGTTACATAAAATATCGATTCAGATTTACGACGTAATAATTTTACCTCGGTATTTATAACTATGTGAACTTAACGAATAAACAAACAATTCCCGCAATCATGTCATTATAACGCCAGTAATAGACAGTCTTTATTAATAGCAGGAATCTGATATAATTATACACAACGACTTGGCTTACATAGTCGTTTGATGGTTAGTGTGGTGCGGGCATAGAATAATAATACTTAGAAAGAGCAGGGAGTGTCGGAAACTTTGTATTTTACTGCTCGGCTGAGCATTCTCTATCTTTATTGCGAATTTTTACTTCACTAGGCTTTATGTGTTTGTAATCTTTTAAAAGCTATATTCAATCTAGACTAGAGTGAATAAAAATGCTGCAGGTACAGTCGCCTTGCCAATTCCTTATTCGCATACTCAAATGGAGTTCAAAATTGCATGCTTCCAATATTGGCTTGCATCAGTAACCTCCTGCCTAACTACCATAGTTTAATATGGCTTAGTGTGTGTGACATCGCAGAGTTCTGGATGGATACAATACAAATAAACCTAGATTCCATCCAACCATTCATAAAAAAAAACTCAATTCCAAACAAAAGCACTCGTATCGGTTATTTGTTGGTACTTATAACCTTTGTGTGGACAGAGCCATTGCTGCAGTTTTGTTTCGACCGCTCCGGTCCACACATCCAAACTAAAATAAAAAGTTTAGCTCTTCACCTACCTATAGCTAGAGGCTACTGGACACAAAGCCGCCCAAACGTGCCCGCCCAGCCGGAAATCGGAATTCCGGGGCCAATAGGCAAGTGACAAACACAACTTTTCAATTCAAAAGAGAAGTTGTTGGGCACCACCTACGAGGCTACGACAGAGTTAATCATCCAAAAAACTGTACAGAAATCAATTCTTAGTTCAATCATTATGAATCAGATGAAATTTTATTTAAGACTTATGTACTTTAAAGTAGTTACCGAATTAGATACAATATAAGGCTTTATGCTTTATTGAGCAATGAAAAAAAAACTGTTAAATAGCACAAACCATCAAGACATAATCAATCACACACAAACACAGCCGACACTTTGATAACCTTTTTTTCTAACCTTAAAAACAATATTGGATTGTTTGTTGGCCTCTTAGTTTTTTAGCCATTAGTCAATTTGATCATAATCGTCGTATGTATATTGCGGACAAAGAGGCTTTTGAGTTCTTTGGCAGCTGGCCACTGCACTGAGGATGTTTTCTGAGTTGTTCCTTGAAGTTTGAAGTGAGTTAAAAAACAAATTCCTAAATAAGGAGACATCTAGTACAACTCCGTAAGAATTGCTTAGTAGTTATTCCGTTTTTATCGCCATCTTTAGCTATATGATAATGTTTGTGCCCATAGCCTTATTATACAGCTAGGAATATCCAGCCCAGCTTAGATGGTCCGCATCATGTGTGAAATCCCTCGCATCCCTGTCCATTCAAAGCGCACTTCATTACTTTTCGATCTGCGGCCACTCTGGGCGCTCCAAGTGTCCGCCTCGAGCTGGATCAATAGACCTGTCGTTATCGGCTCGTTCACTTGAACGAGCTGAAAAGACACACTAGATATACTAGCCTCTGTATTCACTAGAGAGCATTAGCCTTTTTGTGCGGTCGCCTCTTTGCAACCGCTGATAGACTCTGCTTTGCATCATTAATTATCCTGTCCAGTGAAGTCTCATGCAAAAAGCAATGCCTGATTACTGCGTTATGTTATGTAACTTCCATAAGATATGTTAATATTGGATAGTCATATCTAACTTACTAGTTGTTCGCCCCGACCTGTGATCTCGCGAGTCTCCCATAAAAAAAGAAAAGTATTATTTGTTTTCTTTGACTAACAAAATAGTGCCACGAAATGCATAACCAAATAACTTGACCAACAGTTTCATTCATATTAGGTAACGGGAGTTCATGTTAATCTATATAATATTATACTTTTTAGGGGTAGAAATTGCAGTTCTTATGGATTTCAGCTTTTTGCTTATATTTGTGCCATTAAAGTTACCGAATACCGAATTTCAGCACTGTGGGGTCACTGGCGTACCCTGTGAATTACGTCATATTTAAGTTTTTATTATGGCTGATAAGATAACTCAAAAATAACAAGATTAAACTAAAAATAAAATCGGGCTCGAAATATAGGTACTAACCTTCATTTTACCTAATAATCTCTTTTTGTTTTTTTCCCTTGAACCCCAATATCTTAACAGCCCTTAACATTTTCAGCTCACATTCAGTCACACCAAGATTGTGCCAACACTACCTATCTATATATCAAATTTCACGATGATCGGATCAACGCTTCGAAAGTTATCTTCGGACAAACAAACAAACATACATACATAGCCGATTTGCCCAAGTTGATTTGGGGATCTCGCTTCGTTCGGTCAATTAAAAAAACCGTCTATTAAATTCGTAGCTCCTATGCTTCATTTTTAATTTATATAACCCTTCAGAAGATCATCGCTTCAGACTATAGAAAATTGTTCCAACAAGCCGTATAAAGTTTGTGGCAAGTTAACTCATACCCACTTCCCATGCGGTTACTTTCAGTGAAGGGGAAGGTGGGCTAAGCCCCCAAGGAACTTTCACAATCGATCTCGTGCCACGAATTGATGGCAGTTTACTTTGTGATAGTCTACTAATATAAGGGTGAAAAGGACTTTTCCTCGCTATATTATAGAAACAGATTGGTACTCATCACGACTTCATAAGTGATTGCAACTCTAACACGGTAGCTCTGACTTCTGTAACTATTATGTATGAGCTTTTCACAAAAGTTTTTATAACAAGCTCTTTTCCCTGAAATGTTATCATTGAGAAAAGGATACTCTATCACTATCAAACAAGGGCTTTCATTATATATATTACCAACGTGTCAAAAATAGGTTATAGTGTCATAGCAGACCGCATCTCACTTCTGATAGTGAAGCACGGACTCTGCAAATAAGCCGACCTTCGACTCTTCCAGTATAGAAATCCGTAGTTAGAATGCAGCGTGGTCGCGGTGGTACGGTGGTAGCGTGTGTCGGTCCGGCGCGGGGTGAACAACCTGAGCGCGTCCCCGCGATCGAACGCCCGCCGCGCCCGCCCGCCGCGCCCCGCTAGCCCTGCCCCACTTACGCGACAAATTACTGTGCGAGTGCCGAATAGATGTGGCCATTCACTTTTTGCACTAAACTTTTAAAACTTTGTGTCTGGCACAATTCCTGCGCTTTGGAGATTTTGTAGATATGTCTATTTTGCTTTGTCAGTCTATGGAAATTGTATGCAAGGGATGCCAAAATTGACAAAGGAATAGATATAAAGTTAAGTCCAACATACATATAAAGTAGTACTTTGAAGATTATGTTTCTACTGATTTTACTAGATTCAGGTTTATTACAGAAAACATACAAAGTTGGGTTATAAAAATTTAAGGGATTTTCAATTAGGTAATAAATGGCCAATGCCAGTTTTGTCTCATTATTTGAAGGTCTGTTTTTTAGGCGTCCGTCCCAGTTTGTTTTATATAAAACTTATTTATTTTACCCGGAATCGGTACATTTTTAACTTTTATAACTTGAAAAATATTTGTTAAAAATAACAGATTGTTTGTTTGTATTCTGTTTCTCAGAGTTGATTCTATGTTCTGGAAGTTAGTTGTTGAATTTGAAATATCACTCGTTTATAGGTTGGTAAAGTATTCTAATCTGTGAGTTTAGTAAGCTTTTTGGGCTGTCGTTATCAGTGTATAAGTAAGTTAGTTTACCAAGAATATGAAAATCTTTCGTGGTTCATTTCGACCATTATTATAAATTCAGATTTATCACGGATGTACCTATCGGTGTTACCACCGCCGATTTTTCAGTTCAATTCGTGAACCTTCATCACGGCGAGTGAGATCTACTCCGCGTTTCGCCTCGCACACCAAAAAACGTAACACTAATAAAACGGTACGTTATAAATTCTGTATAAATAATAATGATGCAAATCTTTTTCATTTACATAATTATCTATACTTCTGGCAAGATGGCAGACATCACACACCTAGTATTACGCTACGCTACATCCAATAACTATGGCAGATATAGAACCATCCATAATTGTCTATTAAATTATTAAATTAACGTCTACCAAAAATTTGAAACGCTATTTGCATAATTGCAAAACAGCTAAAGATATATCTGGCGAGACAACGGCGGCGGCTCGTTGTTTCTCAAAAGCGTATGCGGTTAGAATTTTAAATGACACATCCTTGCCATTTTAAATTGACGCACTCAAATTTGTGTAAATGTTGCTGCCTTAGGAGGAGCGGCAAATGTTTAAACTCGCAGACGGGAACCAGGATTAACTATTCAACGTGCTTTAAACTTACATAGGTAAAGGTCTTATCATGTATGTGTATATAGGTAAGTTTGTTTAGCCAAGAGCCGGGGCAAGTTAGCGTTAAACGGCCCGATAGGTGGTCTGGTAAGCTGTTTGTTTGTTATTCGAAAGTTGCCGTAAACTGTTGTATTGCCGCCGTTGCTTGTTATTATGACCGCGGGTAGACAGTCTGTCGGGCATCGGCAGTTATCTACTTGGATCGCGGTGCGAGGTGTTATGACTCGAGAATAACTTTATGGCTAGATTTAGAGCACGAAATATATAGGGAGCTATAAAAAAATATGTTTACACAAATTGCGCTTTCTTGATAATTCAATTACCTATTTGTTTTTTTTTGTGAAATTTCAGTTTTAAAACAACCATTTCGTAAATGTTTTTCTAAACTCTACCTTAGACATTAGCGCTAGTTTTACTCCAAAATCCACAAGCAAAAGTTAAACTCATTATCTATGAATATTAAAGCCAACCTTAACTGACGTATGCCTTATTCTATATTCTCTACCTTTCCACAAACTTAGACCGCAGTTCAGTTAAGTAAGCTTACACAGAATTGGTGGAAGCGGGTAATCCGTCAAAAACATGGCATACACGTAGCCAACAGTTTTAACCAACTTAAACTGCTTTTGTTCTGAAATTTCTCTTCTGTTGAACTTGAACGCTCTGTATAAATATTGTTCCCAGACTGGTACGGGGGTGTTTTTAATTGACTTTATAGACTAGCCGCCTAAACGGTGGCATAAATGATATCCATCTCATTGTATAAACACTATTCTATCAGCAACACTTTGGTAGGTAATTAGTAGATACAAACAAACTCTGTAATTCCAGTCTCAGTAATAGTGAAATGATGCTACAGAAATTTTAAACTCTATACGATTCTTGGCGCCGCTTGGTCTATTACGTTTTATGAAATAAGTTTTTGATTTATTTCATACTTTTGAAGCGGCGAACTTTGGAATGTTCGTTAGTTTATAATTTGTTCTTTTGAGTTCTTAAAACAGCGGAGCTAATTGGTCTTCTCAAAGTTTGTTTATATCTTGTTTTTGTTCAGTTGCTTCTTTGGTGATGTTGTTATATCATCAAAGTATAAGTTATATTCAATCCCGTTTTGTTTGAGTTTTGATTCATCTTTCTCGTTGACAACATCTTCATCCCATGTTACCACCACCATCCATTTCAGCAACTAAAGTTACCTACTGTTCTGCTCCTCTACTCAACATTTATCTTGTTGCGATTTGAAAGTTGTAAAATACTATTATTAAACCAGTCGATTCAAAGGTAGGGATCGATACAGAACTGTAGGTATACAATTAAGCCGGTTGTTATTGTGCGAGATAAGAGCAAACTGCGTTTCGTAATGTATGTAACAGAGATAACCCAATTAACTGCGCAATCTACCGCACCTGAAATATTTATGTTGCTTTGTAAACTATCCACATATTTTTATTACATTGTTGTTTTACGTAGACGCTGAACTATTTGCGAGACCTAACTCAGCTCTTCTTTTTGGAACAATGTTTTACATTAAGGTATATATATAACGAGATGATAATTCATCATCTTAATGGGAGGAATTAAATTTCGCGTGCGTGTTGTGTTGGCATTGCCATTTACGATGATTCGAATGGAAAACTAACAAACTACCTTGTATGTAATTAAGTCATAATTAATTAAAATTGAAATTAAAATTAACTTAACTGTATTTTCTTTACACATTCATGATATCTTAAATGTGGTCAAAGTTTATCATCCGTCGATTAGGGTACATTGTCATCTTTATTATCACGTTTTCTGAAAGTATAATGTATATTTACTAATTACTCATGTGGTTCTTTATCGAATTCCGTTTTAAATTCTTTTTATTTTTTTTCCTAACCTATCTCGTCCTGCTGCTGGGCAAAGGTCTCCCCAAGACACTCTTCTTCCCTAATTCTTTTTTAAAAATATAATTTCCTAATATTGTATTACCACCACGGGCCCAGGCGGAGATGGAGGGATGAACTGGATGAATGCCATAAAGAGCGACCCCAATTAGCCGATAACCGGGATTCGTGGAAGGAGGGAAGGGAGGCCTTTACCCTGCAGTGGGACTCTACCGGCTGATAATACTAATATTGTATTATACTGCAGTGTACGTAGTAGTATATTTTTTTGGTTATATAATAGGCCAACACATACAGATATAAAAAGTTATAACAAAAAATTAGTAAATTGTCTACCACGTTTTAGCAACTTTCCTAAGACGATTCGAAGTTATATTGAAACGAATGAACTTTATCATTTGTTTCAATAGGTATAAGTTGCCTACTGCAGAGCGTCCAACTTTTTCACGTACTTATGTTTTGTTAGTTGAAAGATATAGATAAAGAACACGACGCAGGCAGGAGTCAGCGGGGACGGTAAACTTAGTTGCAAAAGATTTAATGGAAGTTAGTCTCTCTTTGTCTGAGTTTGGCACTGGCCAAAGGCTCCTCCGCTCCCGTTTCATAACTTGACGCGAGTCGCAGGGCTGCGCCAACTGTTCCGCCGAATGTCGTTTTAAACGATCGCCCCGACTTTCGCATTGTTATTGCTGATATTGTTTTTGTTCAACCAGATGGTTCTTTGAGCTTTTTTTATTAACATTTTGGTGGGGGTTGTTTTGTTTGATGTAAAATGCAATAAACCTGTTTTATATCAAACAGCAATTGTAGAAAGACTTGTTTTCTATTTTAGAGCTTTGTTTTCCATTCTTAGTTTATACCAGTGAGGTATTGATTTTTATATGACGAACCACAAACGTTATTTTCACGCAAAACTTCATTGAGATATCGGGTTTTCCGCCAAATGTGATAACCCTACAACCGAAAGTATATCTAGGGGTTAGTCAAAAGGGAAGTTTTATTGCTTGTGAATTTCATTATAACTTTGCGAAGCTCTCTCTTAATGCCTTTAAACGAGGATTGTTGTCTAATTTGTACGAATTATGTCGAAATTTCACTCACGAGACTATAACTTGGGGAGAGAGATGCGCGAACTCGGTAGGTAGGTATAGTTTGATTTATGGATTTAAATGAGATTTCGAGGGGAGGCAGAGACCTCAAACACGGCTTTTAAAATCAATAAAAATATGGGTATAAAAATCTTTCTATATTCCTGAAAATAACACGACATGTTAAGCTAATGGATTACACACGGAACACAGTTTAATTTTAATCAAATAAATAATAAACATGCCGGCTACGGTCGCCCGGCCGTAGCTTTAATATTAGGTTGGGGAAAAAGTTTCTTCGCATTTTTTAAGAAAATTCAAAACATTTTTAAATATAGTTTATTTACGTTTAGCTTAAGTATGTACGTACCATTTTGTTCAATAAATTTTTGCCATCTTGTAGGTAGGGACATGATCCCATTGCTATAGAAATTTTGGGGCTTCTGATCAAAATACCGCGACAAGTAGTTTTGGCAGTCCTCTCGTGATGTTAACCTGTCACTGCCTTAAGAATTCTGAAGAGACCGAAACAGGTGGAAAAATGAAGGTGCAAGGTCAGGACTATACGGCGGATGCAATAACACCTCCCAGCCAAACTCTTAATTTTGCTGAGTGGCTAAAGATGTGTGAGGTCTAGCGTTATCATGATAAAAAACCACACCCCTTCTGTTCATTAATTCCGGCCGCTTTCTCTCAACTTTTTGCTTTAACCTCATCAGTTGTTCGCAGTAGAGTTCAGAATCGATGGTCCTGCCTGGTGGTAACATCTCATAATGAATAATGTTCTTCCAATCCCACCACACACACAGCATCACCTTGTTGCGAGTTAACCCGGATTTCGCTACAGTCTGTGAAGCCTGACCGGCCTTTGACCACGACCTTTTTCGCACGTTCTTGTCGTACGTGATCCACTTTTCATCACCAGTTATCAGCTTCTTCAAAAATGGTTCGGTTTCATTACGTCGTAATAAAGAATCACAAATGAGTACACGGTTCATTAGGTTTCTTTCAGTGAGCTCGTGGGGTACCCAAATTTCGAGCTTTTTTGTGTACCCAGTGCGAGTATCAAATGCGCCAAAACTGTTTTGTAGTCAATTCCCAGTTCTTCAGCTACGTCGTAACTACTGATATGCCGATCTTGCTCCACTTTTTCAAAAATGGCATCAATTTTATCAGTAATAGGGCGACCAGAGCGACGTGCGTCTTTGACATCAAAATTTCCGGATTGAAAACGCTTAAACCAAATTTGTGCGACTCTCACAGACACTGCACTAGGTCCATAAACATCGCAATTTTTTTCGCGGCTTGCGTTGCATTTTTACCTTATTTGTAGTAAAATTTTAAAATGTATCGAAATTCATCATTAGATTCACTCATCTTTACAGTACGAAAAACAAATAAAAATCACACATTTTCCTAAGTTGAAGTTGGAATTATCTTCATTAAAATTTAATCTTTGAATGATACCAAAACCAGCCAAATACAAATAGTATAGCCAAAGAGATTTTATTACAAGTTCATACATACTATAATGCGAAAAGACTTTTTCTCCAACCTATTATATACCATTTATTTTGCTAATGGCAATCAAATTAAATGTTGAGGAAAATCAGTATAAAAAGCCGATGTAATTAAATTACGACTTATACCTTACTGTTAAACAAATTCGTTGCGAAACGTTCTAAAGAATTCAGAGCGTCTCGGAATGATACGTTAAATTAAAGAAGATAATTTCGAGAACCAAGGTAACATCTGCCGGTTTCCACAGATATAGGTATCAAGAAAGTATTTTCTTTATTATTGTAATACCGGTTTATGGAAACTCGCAATATTGAAACACGTGGAATCTGGATAAATAATTTCGGGAAAATTCATGGTTTCTAAATTCGACTAACCTTGAAAAGATTAATTATTCAAAAACATTTATATGCCGACTAACATTTTTGGCGATCTATTACTACTCACATTTATTAAATTTATTTTGTGCTTATCATTAAGCAATTCCCGGTAGAGGCAGTACCTGGAATGGCACTAGGCTAGTTTGAATAAGTTATCTAAATTGAGGTCATAGCCAAATAACAGACTAGTTCTTTCCATGCCACAATAACAGTTTTCACGAAACATTGTCAAAAATAAAAGCTATTTTCGAATACCGTTTATTGTGTGTTTACTCCCCGAATGGCGCAGCCATTGTAGAAAGAGATTAGGTCTTTATATTTATAGTTTTATCAAAAATTGCCACGCTTCTCTACCCACTAGGTACAAATAGAAAATAAATCGCCGGTTCGAGGCTGTTTCTCTACATGCTTTTGCTTGATCGCGTCTACTCGTACATAAAGCTCGCATGTCTGCTCTACCGAGAAAGTCACTGGAGTGTTGGATATAATGTTTGACGTCTCAAGGACTCTCTCGGTTCTCCTGTACTGTGTGCCCTTCGATGGATGCCATTATATTTAATATCTCGCTTGACGTTATTGATATCTTTCCCATTTTAGGGGTTAATTGAGTATGCTACTACTTTTTAAATTTTCGCGAACTATACTCATGTTTTTAAGACAAAACGGGTCTTTTCGCGCACAGATTTATATCAAAATTGTAATTTTGACTAACCTCGACGCATCGGCCGTGGTCACGAGAGACTGAGTCTGGTCTGACTGGTCAGGTTAGTCAAAATTATAATTTTGATATAAATCTGTGCGCGAAAAGACCCGTTTTGTCTTAAAAACATATGCTATAGTCTATCAAATAAAAGTAGACCCTGAAAAATCGCGGAAAATTCCAAAAATATCAGCGTGGCAACCCATTCCATCTTCCAAACATTAGGGAATAATAATGATGCTACACTCCGATTCTCATTTTCCCTAATCTGTTGAAAAAAAGCCAAAAGTTAAACGACGACCTATTTGAAGAATATTAAGAGAGTGACTGAAACGAAAGAAGTAAGTCAGATTCATGGGAAATGGTCATCCGTGGATCCTGCCTACATCTTCGGGAAAAGGCATTTTTTGTCTATTTTTCCGGTTCAGAATGACAAAACCTATAAAATAGTTCAATATTATTAATCTGCAGTTGATAAGAGTGGGTTACAATTCGTTATTATTATAGTTATTTATAGTACGTGCAATTATTATTTTATACCAGCCTAAATTTACCCAGCTGTAGAACATAGCGTCCGTAGGTGGAAACACATTAGTATTGCCATGTAAAAAGTTACGAAAAAATGCGAGTGCCTACTTTCGACAGACTCTAAGACTGTTGCATACCCTTTATCAAAATGGGCGAAAGCTTAAGCTAGGTAAAAAAGAAACTGTATTGTAGGTATATCTGAACCGTTTTATTAACGAAGTTATTACAATCTTAACTTTGTGTACATATTGCACCACCTACCTACCTATCATGATCTTCATAGCACTCAGCCGTTGCATGCACCGAAGCATAAGTAGTCGAGTTGGCACTAAGATTATGACACGTCACAAGTTGCGCGTTGGCCTCGTGGAGAAAGTTTATTCTTGAGTTTGTTCTGTATCCCGCCCTTCTCTACCCCCCTGAACCACTGTCTGCGCAGTTCGCAAGTTCGCCCCACACTCTGAAAACTAAACTTGTGCAGATGTGGAGTGCTGCTGGAAATGAAATTACTAATAAGTTGGCGAATCAGGTGCTTTTACCTCGGATTCTGGAATATGATGTTGACACATAGATGATATAAGCCGAAACGACTAGAAAGGGCTTGATAATTTTACTAATTCCGTTTATTATCAAACTTTCTATACTTAGGTTAGGATTCGTTAAACATGTAGTCGTCTCTATGGATCCATTATCTTGAACTTCAGAACAATATTCGCTTATCAAATGTTATGCGGTTTCCTACTACTAAAACTCTAAATTACTTTCCATAATGCTTGTTAGTTTTAAGATAAGCAAGTTTCCGTTCCATCTTCAACATTAACTGAAAGTCGAAGAACCAACAGAAAGTTTAGCATGTCGCCTCTTCCAGTATTTTTTCCTCGACTTGCTCACAAACTTCGTCGTCGGCTGTGGAACTATCGAACTCGTGCTAGTTTTCAGACTTTCCGAGTTCCGTGGTAGAAGCGAATACTGAATGTAAAAGAGAAATAATGTTATCGTCTCTAGTGTCGACTTTGTAACTTACGGATCGAGGAAACTGCGTGCGTGCATTACTTTTTCTAACTTGTTATGACAAACAAATAAAGAGATTTCTGTAGTGTGATTTTATGACATTTGTGATTTTGTTCAAGTGAATTGATTTTTCGATTTGGCAGTTCAGCTTGTCTTATTTTACAAAGTATAATTGTAAAACACAAGCGATTTCAACAACAAGGATGGTAAGAGGATGGTCAACAAATTTTGTTGAAGAGTGAAGATTTATACGCGTACTAAACTATAATTAAACGTGACACCCACGACAAAGACATGCTAAGGATCTCGTTATTCATCAAGAATGCATGTCCGGTACAGAACTGGCGAACTCTACGAAATTACCCGACTAAGACGTAACTTCGCTGTATCTTTGGACAACTATGACGGAAAGCTTCTCCCGTCAAACTAGATCCAATGAATATTCAACTTGGTCAAATTGCATTTTCAGTTGCTAGTTTGGAGAGATTATCTAAAGCTGGAACTATGATTAAGGAGTTCGGGGATTTTATAAACTAAATATAATATAAGTTTGTAGAATTATAGAAAAAGTTTGTAAGAAATTAGCATATGCAAACTATGCCCTTCTTAAGTTAAAACCTACAGTAGACAAAAAACATTAATAACAGTTTATTACGCATATGCCCATTCAATAATTAGCTACGCTATAACGGTATGGGGGAAGAGTTCGAACATACGCAACGTGCTTATTGCTCAAAACGGGCAATAAGAATTATATGCGGGTTAAAAAGGACAACATCAGTAAGGAAATATTTTGAGCAACATAAAATAATGACTGTAATATCCCTGTACATATTTAAAAGTCTCCTCGAAATTCACCAAAACAAGGATACAGAGTATATTAAGAAAAAAGACACACACAACTATAATTTAAGGCATAAGGAGACACTATATCAACCAAAAGTAAGACTAGCTAAAGTGCAAAAGCAGGGAGAATATAATAAAATATTAATGTGCAATAAACTGCCAACAAAAATTGTAAATTTAGAATAGATTTCAGATTTTAAACAAAAAATCAAATGGTTTTTTGAAAGACATGCTTTTTATTGTTTAAATGAATTTATGGATTTTAATTTATTAGAATCTTCCTTTGACGCAATTATTTGACATATTCTACCATTATAGGTATTTTCTTTTATTTTAATTTAGTTTTGACATACCGTTTTAGTTAGGATCTTATAATTTTGTTTTGTGTATCTCTAAATCGACCTACCTACCTATCTGTTTTGTTTTAGTATTTTGTTATGACTTTATTTATAATCATAGGTATTATCATTATAATTTTTGTTGACATGATCTATAATTATATTATTTTAATTTAATTATTATAAGTTTTAAAATGTAAAAATTGACATGCCTGTAACAACCAATGTTATAATTAAGGTTAAATAAATAAATCTGAAATCTGAAATATACATAGAAGTTTGCTCACATGAGAATCAAGTTTATTATTTTTCCTGGTACCTGTCAAATATCCATAATTTTGCATAGTTAGCATACATAGTCGCAACTCGTTTGATTATATTGGCGAATTTACTTACCGATTCCCATTTTCAAACCCACGCAGTTCCATGACATCAAAGAGAAAGTTCAGATACGATAGGAGGTATCCTATCCAATCTCGTCTTCTGATTTATTGAATAGCTCAGCACCGCCCGATCTAATTAGTCCGTTTCTAATTGCCTATTGTCTCAGCAGTCCATCGCCCCGGGGATTACTGAGGCAATCAATACCCGGGACGTCAGGGGACCCCTTGTCTTGTCTGTCAAAGATTATGGCCAGTGGTAAATTACAGTGTTTGCGAACTCCCCTTCCCTTCCTTTGCTACTGGTTGGGCGCCGATATCTATAATTAATCGCTATTGGTTATGTTCTATCTATTAAGTGGCTTGAGTGAACTCAGTTCTGTAACTATCGATATTCGTGCCCAGTAATTTGTAAACGGGTCCCTTTCTCTTTAAACAAAGAAAGTGGCCCACTTTGCTCCAAGCCCTTCTTATTGTACTCAAGTTTCTACTCAAATTGGTTGCACCTTTTTCTGCACCAATATAATTTGTTCCCGATAATACCTATAGTTGTTTTATTTCCGTCAATTTGAGCTCGCCTCTTTCTTCCTATCACTTGTACACTTCAGTACAACAGTGATTGATTTGAACTAGATGAGATTGTACAGCGCTCGACGAACGAACATCGCCGAAGGCTTAATTTAACATCGGTTTCCCCTCGACATTGATCGTGAACAGAACCAATCAAGTTTAAACAACGCTAGTGTTGACATGACCTCGATATGTGAGTTAGCAGGATGTGATGCTATACAGGGATATCTTAGCTGCTCAAACAATTATATAAGCACAAGAACTAAACCTCTAGAGTCTGATACTATTTCATTATTTAATATCCGATTGTCTTTTTCCATTATCAAATAGTAGTGGAGTTTCTAAAGGATCTCATCAGTGTTTATATCATGCTATTTCAAATGTAACATAAGCCCACTGATATCCTGCCTCCCTTTTTACCCATCTATAGGTAGAGTAGACACATTGTGGCGGTCAGACAAAGTGGCCCTATCGACTATCGCATGAGCGGTGAAAGGGGTTCTTTTGACATAAACGCGATGAAATGCCATTATCGGATTAGTGGCCAGGAATAATTGGAACCGCTTTGCTGCACTGCTGGATGAGATACTGAACTCTTTGAATATATAAATAAACATTGCGTACGTAGCTTCATGTGGAATTAAATGGTATGGCGGCGATTTTATCTTCCCAACCGGACTTTTTAATAACTCGCGTGTGTTGATCAATAATGGCCGGCTTGGGTCGAAAATCCTTCGTATTAAAATAACGGTAGTTGTTACTGTCTGTTTTTACAAACACACATGTCACACCATCTTCTCAAGCATTGAACGGCTATTTTATGAAATTAGCTATTATGGGTACGTGTATAATAAAGCCGCCGATTCAAGATCAATTCAGCAGTTTCATTTTACTAGCACATAATATTTCTGTAAAAATAAAAATTGCTTTCGTCACCCCAAGGTAATAAAAAGTTTTACTGTCCTTTAACTGTTCAGTGACAAAGGATTCACACCTACCGCTCCCGCTTGTACTCGTAGTTAACCCAATCGATAGTTCAACGACCCCCCGCGGGCCAGTGGCGATTTATCGCTTTGTTGCGTTGCGAATTGCGAACCATTGCAAGTTTGCAACCCAATGGTCATAGCCGAGTCGTAGCAGCTGGCAATCAACGGTCATCTATACTAATATATACATATTCTAAAGGATTGGGAGCTAGGCTATTTTTTAACTGACTGCGAATAAGGTGGCCAATATTTTTATTGGCTAACCGCGCGTGCTAATCTGCGGGCGGGTCAGCTAGTTCTTTAAAGTATTAATTTGCACATACATTGAAGCAATTGTGAGTTTGTGACCTAAGGGCCGGATTAATCGATACTCGATTATAAACACAATCATAAGCTCGTACCAACTTAAAAATATAATATTTGTTTTGGTCTAGGAGTATATGCGAGACGTATTCGATTCGTTAATAATACCATACTAGATCTGAACTGATGTGTGTTCTATCTAAAAGACTGATCGTTGGTAACTGTTTGTTTGCGTCGGGAATTCGGAAACTTGAGTAGCGATATTGTTTACGGTATGCCTATTAAATTTAAAATATTGTTATTTACTCCACACTTGGATGGCTTTGCACGAGCAGAGTTGCACACGTAAACAATCGCTATCTTAACGTCACCAACGTTTATTACGAGTGTATTTTAGTGTAGGTAGGCGAATGGGCCAGTGGTTCCCTTATTCGCTGTGAGTCAATAGTTGGCGATAAGAAACTCTTCCTGACTCTGCGCGTTAATTAAACCACCAACATTGAGATATAATGGTGGCGAATGTGGCGATCCTGTAGTTTACAGGCTACATTTTATTTCTGAAAATACGAACGTTCGTATTTCGTAAGACCTAGCCCGGCTTGCACAACGATCCCTAAACCTATTTAGCGACTAAATATGTTTAAACATAACGTATTCGTATGATTTGACAACTCTATAAATCATATTTAGCCGCTAAATTCGTTTAAGCATCGTTGCGCAAGAAGCCCATGAATTAGCATGAAAAGTTAAAGTTGGCGTCTTTGCAGGTAGTTTTGGTCAGCAAACACGCCAATTTAATTAAAATAACTTAGTTTTAGAAATATCACTTGTAATGTACGGAATAAGAACAACAGAATCGCCACAGTGTCTTTAGAAGGATAAACGTGGATGCCAGCAGAGTCAGTTACTAAACCATCAACTATTATTGTTCATTATTGTTTCATGTGTCATTTTGTATGTACCAAATAAATAATTATTCTATTTTAACTATTCCTAACCCATAAGGTTCCATAGTGTTCGAGGTTAAAGACGAGATTAAAGGTCAGTCATTCTTCTGTACCTTTGGTCAAATCTTCTTGTATACAGGTTGGGTGGTTAATTTATTGGAATTGATGGCTAGTTCAGCCCAGCCTAATGGCTCTCTCATGTTTGATTAGCTTCGATATTATCAAGAGCATAATTTTAGCATCTTATAATTTGGTGTTTTACTATTGAAAACCTCTGATGTAATTGAGCTGAACAGGTTTAAAATGCTCTCCAAATTAGATTCGCGTTTTATTTTACCTGAAGCTTTAGCGGAGCATAGTGTATCGTATCCCGTCCTACCCACTCCACAAGAGTTAAATATTCTTTTTGCGGAAAACCGGTCGGTGGGAGCTGGCTGGCGAAATTCTGAATTCCGCGTCCGGACAGCCACAGGGAATTAGAAAATGTACGTGTGCAAGTTTGCCCTGCCTCCTTTAATTACGGCGAGGAATGCCTCTCGATTCCAAGGGTTTCTGGGGATAGCTAGCTCACTAATTCACTATGCGATTGATTAAACAATATTTATCATTTTACTAAATATTCCAATGATCAAATGGGAAACAGGCTTACGGCCCACCTGATGGTCAGCGGTCATCGTCGCCTCTTGACACCGGCAACAACCGGGTCATTGTCGATGCGTTCCCATACCCTGTAGAAACCTCTACATTTTTCTTGAAGCGTACCATGTCGTAGCCTAACGGGAAAACCTCAGATGGTAGATCATTCCACAACTTGCAAGTATGGCCTTGTACAACTATTAAGAGAACTTGGCTTATTTTAAACGAGCAGACGATGCGCGATTCACAAACGTGCGTTTGCGGTGCCGTAGATTCCCAAATAATCATAGGTAATATAATACGTTATGAATCGCGTTTGCAGCGCGTTATCTGCGCGTCATTTGTGCGTTTAAATTACGCCGTGTGCATAGGCCCGGAAGGAATAATCTTTTCTGATAAAGATACTACCTACAAGGTGGGAGGTATAGGTATACGTTCACTGGCTTTAGAATGATGCACGTTTAAAGTCGTCGATGGTGTGGGTTTATCTGTTTAGTTAACGGTCTGTCTGGTAAAAGGAATTAATGCGATCCTACGAGCTTACGCTTACGTCGATTTGCTTTTATTGCTACGATTAGGAGTGATCTAGCTCTAATACGCTGTGTTCATTGTTCTAGTGCTCCTAAATAGCAACACGTATCTGATTCTGGTAACTTTGAACGAGAACTCGTGAAATGGTGTGGAATGTCTCATTTTGGTTTTTAGGTCGGTTTGTTCAAACAAGGCTTGAATACCCACCGTATATCTAATTCAGTGAATAAGCGTTGTTTTGATTTCTCGTCTTAGCGTCTTGGACTAAAGATGTTGATTTTTTATGCAAATGTAGTCGATTCTAGTTTAAAGGGATTCCGCAGGCATCGTCTCGAGTCTCTGAACTGTTATTCAGACTTTGTAATTATTATATTGAGCTTATTTTGAGTTATTTTCTTATTTCTTGTAATTAATAAAATATAACTAATGTATAAGATGCAAAAAATAATCATTTAACACAGGGATGTATGTCCTATAAATACAAAAAATATATAATGAGAATCTGTTAATGACATTAAGCATTAGCTATAAGAATTTGTTTACATTAATATCAAGTGCTGTTGATTCTGTAACTAATGATTTAATATAAATCATTCTCGTGAAATACAGTCCATCCTAGGGTTGTCTGGAAGATATCTCTTTCAGCGATAAGACCGCCACTTGTATCTCCGCGTGTCTAGTTTTTTGTTATAATATTGTTTGTTAATCTAAGTGAGATGTACAATAAAGTATTATCCATTTGTCTATATCATAAAAATATAATTGATCGGTTCAAATGAACGAGGTATTGTTTGTGGCTCATTCATTATGTATGATACGTCGACTACGTCGTTGCAATTTCTTCGAAAAGCTTATCAGTTATTAATGGTCGACCACCTATATATAAGAGCCATAATTGTAAATCCTAATGTTTTCACCTGCCATTCAAACTAAGTACATTCTATCCATCGTACATTATGATAACATCGGCATATTGTTGATTAATAAAAGATTTTATTGAGCGCTTTCCTGGCATGCCGATATCCACAGCACTTATCATGTAATTGAGCGGAATTGTACAGTTACATTTTACAACTGTTTAATCGCGTTTGACATCACGGAACGAGACGCTGTAATCGCCGTGCTTTGGACTAGGGCTGGCGCTTTAACTAAAGTCACATATGCTTTGGCAATAACATTCTAAAACAGACAGCTAGCAATGTATGGGTTTGTTGCCGTTTATATAAGTCGCTGGGTAGGGATTGCCATAAACAAAACCAACTTACTTTTCTAATAAGACAGATTTTATCAATTACATATGTATATGTTCAGTATACCATTAGCCATACAAACTTACTGAATCTGCTAAATTGATAATGACGCCCTTAATAATACACGAAGGTAACGTAACTCACAGTTGCGCAAAACAAACTTTCAAACAAGTCCGCGCAAATATGCAACTTAAATTGTTCCATTGTCACTACAATTGTATTAAATTAACAACAAACGGGACAGCGGTAGCCCTAGTCTCATTCCGGATGCGATCAATGGCCCTTTCAATTAAAAGTTTCTCCCGAGGCTCAGTTTGTCGGTGGGGCAGCATTGTTCACCCGAGTTGCTCGCCACCCCACCAACTGTTATTTAGTCTGCGTGCCCGGCAGATGGTTTTTACGGAAATTTCAACACTATTATACTTGACAACTGGTGCTTGTTCAATGTTAGCTTTATTCGATTTATCTTTCTATAGTTTTAAAATGTTAAACGTCGTCCAGTCGATTCTATTTGTGGTTCATGCGTCTCAGGAGTTTGTTTCTAAGGTTATTCATTATTGCTCGAAAATAAATACAGAGGTTTTGAGTCTCTTTGCCGAAACTAAATGAGTAATATTAGGACACGTTTTAATAAACTGAATTTATTAACAATATTTGCATTTGACCTAACCGCAATCAACTCATGTTAGTTTGCTAGCATGGCCATAAATCATTTAACATCTCATGAAGCGAATGGCACAGTACGTGCGACCTAACCTAAACAGCTTTATGTTTACTACTGCAACTCGGAAATACGTGCACATAACTTCGTAGAGAAACAATGCATGCAGGTATGCTCTCCGCCGTAAATTGTACAATGTAACCGCCCTGGTTTATGGCACGTAAGTTACGTCCATCTGGAGACGATGCTTCACGTATTATGACTTTAAACATAAATAATACATGTTTGGATAGCAGGTGGGGTTAGGACCTGTAGTGTAGTCGTTTGAGAATACAGGAACCGCTTGCCAGACCAATAACCAAGATAAATTACATGTCATGAAAACACCGAGTGGTCAGAAGGGGTTTGAGGGAGAAACAAAAGCTAAGATCCATCTATGACAAGAAAGTATAAAAGGAGAGGAATCAGTAGATTATTTATATATAGGCCCCAATGATGATAAAAACAAGTTTTTGTTTAAGTCACTATCTATCTTTAATGGATGTTGGTGTTTCGATTACGCAATTTAACTTTTATCGACCAGCGGTTTTACAATTCATATCGCTGTTTGCGTGACACCTTATAGTGGCAGCAGACACTTTATTTTATTTCAATATTTCCGAGTCGGTTTTTGAATTGATCGACCGTATTCGCGTCGAGACGTAAGAACTAAACAGACACTTTGCATCAATCAGACGTCCATTATATTACTTGTATCATAACAAGTGTCTCGAGCGCAAGCCTAACAAAGCGTTCTCTTTTGTCGCAGGTGCAGTGTTTCTCCGCCGCAGTGCAGTGTACAGTGAAGTGTAGTGTTGTGCAGTGCAGTGTAGCGTAGTGCAGTGTGTGACAGTGAGTGCGTGTGCGTCCGGAGTGGCGCATACACTGGCGTCAACTCAATGCCGGTGCGCCGATGGAGCGGTGATCGTGGACTGACCATTTCTCAAGAGCAGCGCTGGTGAGCATTTTTTGTAACACGACTAGCTAATACACACAGCTTTGCTCGCGTAGTCCCCAGATGAAAGTACCTAGTCTAGTAGAATTTCTACATGTTGACCTTTAAAGTTTTGTCCTCTTTCGGTACTATGATTAAAGTATTCATAACAATACATGGGCAATGGGCATAATATGTGTGCTTATAAAATAAATAAAAATAAGTCTGAAATATTTTTTTGAATAAGTAGTAAGATCATGCCATTCAACTAAGTTAGTGTTACAAAGCTGCCTAAGAATAATGATAAATTCTTGCTAGAAGACGTGGGTGGTTAAATCTTAATCTGAACCAGAATAATAATCGCTCAAATTTTTATATCAAGTTGGTATAAATTTACATCTAGTTCGCTTCTGAGACTGAATAAAATGTGGGTAACACGTGTCACCAGTTTTTGTTTACCCTTTTAGAATAACCGGTCTATAAAAGGAGTCAGCTCGGTTTAACTCATATTTGTCACTTGCCATTCGTTGCAGGATCTTTCTTGGTCACTCTGCGTCAGTGGTTTTGATAAGTGGTCCATCATATTAGTCGTAGGACGTCATAACTGTATAACATATCTCCTATAATTATTGTTATTAAATGGGTATTCATCGCGTATTTTTATTATAATCCCAGCGTTTCCACTGTGTTGCAATAGTGGTCACGAGTAGACTGACTGAAGTAGGTACTCGGAGCTACTGTTGAGCAATAATGTCTTCAGCAACTACCTACCATTATTTGGTTTTCAGAAATATCTACGTTTCATATTGCGTACGACACTAACAGTATCTGCGCACTGAGATTAACTATCGCACACTTAATTATAACGGGATTCCATGACGCTAAGAGTCTATAGCCATCTTCGCGATTGATATTCGGATATTTCTTAATTTCAATCGCTTCACGACGAACCAGTTCTCTCATAATAATGGCGCTCACTAGATATAAAATAATAACTTGTGACTCAAGGTCTCTCACTTGACCTTTCAGAACAAAGAAACGAATAATCTGGGCCTCATTACTAAAGGCTACTAAAGGAAAACCCAGTTTAAAAAAAAGACTTAACACGTCAAGTTAAGAAACGAGGATGATTCACCGATCTTGTAGTCCGGGAAATAGAATTAGGCTACGCTAAAGCCAATATAGTTTTCACGGGTACACTAGACCGATAACGGTGGAGGGAAACATGTTCTAGAGTGGACCACGCCTAGGCAAGCGTGAAGACGCCCGGCAACCAGATTGAGCGACGATCTGCGTGCTGTAGTTGGCAGAGACTGGACGAAAGCTGTATCTGGCATCCCCTTAACTTCGAGGGGTACTAACCCGTGGTAAAATTGGTAATACACATATCAAGAGAAAGGTTTCGGGTCCAAAATCCTCTCTTCTTGTCCGTAATTTATAGGACAATTTTTAAAATCTTTTTGAGAAGAGCCGAAAATCGGACTCAGTGGTGCACCTTGAGAGAGACGCCCAGCTGTGGACATGATATAACACACAGATCATTCGGCTTTGTTACTATACGTTCCGCTTACAAATACGGTAACCATGGCTAATGAGTTAGGTATTATATTAAAAGTCTTATCCAACACCATTTTACAGTCATTAGTTACGTGGCATGACGACATGCTCGAAGGTCGCTATGTACTTAACACGTGGTGTTAACGGAGTTACGGGCTATTCGCCATACGGAGTACGCATATCGTAGTAATCGCCACTCGGTCCCAGTCTCGAGCAAAAAATGGCACATTAAACTTTGAAACGTTTTTGTTTTTATTTTATGTTTTTATAATACTACCTGGAGATGGAACAATCCTATGGCCCACCTGATGTTATGTGGTAACCATCGCCTATAGCAAAGTATTGCCTCATAGGTCACACACTTAAACATGCCCTAAGATGCACTGCTCAGCGTCGCATCAAATCTGAGGCCTCTAGGTGAAATGCCTCACGTTCCTGTAATTTCACCGGAAACCCGAAACCCGAAAAGTTTCGGTTTCAAACCGAAACGTAATATTTTTGCACGGTCAGCGATATAAGTTGATTAGAAATTACTGATTTTAATAACAAGAAAATTATGTTTTTGACGCAAGAATGTTTTGTAGAACCATTGGTATGTTGTGGCCAAACACCTGTCCAACATAGAATAAATGAAAACGTAGAACTCTTGACACGCTAAGTAAGAAGAAGAAGACGCAAGAATGTTAAAGAATCCGATTTTTCTTCAAATTCACTAATCATGTAAACTTCTTATTTACATACATAATAAACAAACTTAATTTAATAAGCAGTATGTGCTTCGACGTAAGAAAATTGCAATTAACCACGACCACACACAACACAAAGACAAAATTGTCATCGAACGCAAATTCAAAGTATAAATATCTCCATTTATGAATTTGTACCTAATACTTGTAATAAGATCAAATTTTTGCTGACAGAATATTTTTAGTGGCGCTCTAAGGGCGAATTAGTTTTTGCGCTGCGAATAGCAATTTAGCTTCCTAAACAACCTCATGTCGTCCTCTACAAGTCTACAACATCATGGCTAACACCAGCCATCATTGTAAACTCAAATATGTTCGTTCATATTCATAAGTTAGGAATGTTAATCGTTTTTACGAATGAGTATTTACAAAAGGGGATATTCTAAATAACGTCAGTGCTTAACCTTCCGAGTACAATTAGGTGGAAAGATGCGATGTTTACATGTTTAGTAAAATATAAAGTATGCATTTAGGGTTCCGTACCACAAAAGGGAAACAAATAACCCCATAGGATCACTTCGTTGTCCATCTGTCTGTCTATCAAAACCCTTTTTCTTAGGATCAAGTTGAAATTAATATCAAATATGAACTTAGGTCTTCGGTCCCTTGGAGCACTAAAAAAATCAAGCTTCTAAGTCAACGCAATAAAAATAAACCTATAGGGTACTTCCCGTTGACCTAAATTTAGGAAGAAGCAAGGTCTCGCAGCAAAAGTTATCCTATATTTTCTTCCAAATATAGTGATAATCAAAACGAAAATATTTATGAGATGTTATATAAAAGTATGTCGAATGCGCGATGACTTGTAGGATGCGCGATAACCACATAGTGGGTCCCGCAAAGGGCGAGACCGCGTGGCCGGCCCAGGCGGAGATGGCGGGACGAATTTGACGCGCACTGTGCGAACTGGTCGATAGAAGCCCTAGACCGGGATGAATGGAATAAGGGAAGGGAGGCCTTTGCCCAGCTGTGGGATCCAACGGGCTCTTTAGATTAGATTAGATTATATAAAAGTGTTATAAGTTTGATGATCCGACATAGCAGGGCTTTATTATACAGGTTATTTGTAACCGGCTACTCGCCCGACAAAAACGAACTATATATTAGTTTGGGGAAAAAGTTTCTTCGCATTTTTTAAGAAAATTAAGAAAAAAATATTGTTTATTTACATTTAACTAAAGTATGTGTATGTACCATTTTGTTCGATAACTTTTTGCCATCTTGTAGGTAGGGACATGATCCCATTGCTATAGAAATTTTGGGGCTTCTGATCAAAATACCGCGACAAGTAATTTTGGCAGTCCTCGCGTGATGTTAACCTGACACTGCCTAAAGAATTCTGAAGAGACCGAAACAGGTGGAAATCTGAAGGTGTCAGGACTATACGGCGGATGCATTAACACCTCCCAGCCACACTCTTAATTTTTGCTGATTGGCTAAAGATGTGTGAGGTCTAGCGTTATCATGATGAAAAACCACACCCCTTCTGTTGATTAATTCCGGCTGCTTTCTCTCAACTTCTTGCTTTAATCTCATCAGTTGTTCGCAGTAGAGTTCAGAATCGATGATCCTGCCTGGTGGTAACAGCTCATAATGAATAATGCCCTTCCAATCCCACCACACACACAGCATCACCTTGTTGCGAGTTAACCCGGGTTTCGCAACAGTCTGTGAAGCCTGACCGGCCTTTGACCACGACCTTTTTCGCACGTTCTTGTCGTACGTGATCCACTTTTCATCACCAGTTATCAGCTTTTTCAAAAATGGTTCGGTTTCATTACGTCGTAATAAAGAATCACAAATGAGTACACGCTTCATTAGGTTTCTTTCAGTGAGCTCGTGGGGTACCCAAATATCGAGCTTTTTTGTGTACCCATTTTATTTCAAATGCGCCTAAACTGTTTTGTGGTCAATTCCCAGTTCTTCAGCTACGTCGTAACTACTGATATGCCGATCTTGCTCCACTTTTTCAAAAATGGCATCAATTTTATCCGTAATAGGGCGACCAGAGCGACGTGCATCTTTGACATCAAAATTTCCGGATTGAAAACGCTTAAACCAAATTTGTGCTACTCTCACAGACACACTGCACTAGGTCCATAAACATCGCAAATTTTTTTCGCGGCTTGCGTTGCAATTTTACCTATTTTGTAGTAAAATTTTAAAATGTATCGAATTTCTTCATTAGATTCACTCATCATTACAGTACGAAAAACAAATATAATCACACATTTTCCTAATTTGAATTTGGAATTATCTTCTTTAAAATTTAAACTTTGAATGATACCAAAACCAGCCAGATACAAATAGTATAGCCAAAGAGATTTTATTACCAGTTCATACATACTATAATACGAAAAGCCTTATTCCCCAACCTATTAATTAGAACTTTGTTTAATTTGTATTTAATATGCTAAGTAGTGCAACCTAGGGCTCTTCAAGTCGCGAGTGAATAGGTTTCTCGTAGGCAAGCGTGTTCCATCGTAGACTGCATCATCGCTTACCATCAGGCGAGATCGTGGTCAAACACTAGCCTATATTTTAAAAATTAAAAAAAGATAAGAATGCTTTGTAAGAACTGTTGTTTTTGCCGTAGGTGAGTATGCGCCACAAGTCCACCAACGGTATGCCATCACCAACGCTTATGACATTACAATTGTGAGTAGCCAAGATAGTCTTTCGTTCTAAATCTTTCATCTTATTCATAATAACATACTTGTTCGTACTGTTGAGTCAGGTTTAGCAATTCATTATAATTATTATGTAATAGTATTTATTAATCGATCATTGTACATAATTACTAATATTAAACGGGTAGGTATTTATACTTTTTTATTAATTATCCCGACGCGATGTTTCGACTGTGTTGCAACAGCCGTGGTTGCAGCCAGGCTCAATCTATATATATAAAACAAAGTCGGGTTAGTTACACCATTTACATATACACTGACGGCCAAAAGTTTGAGACCACTGTAAAAATCTTTGTCACCAACAAAATATTTCAAAGTACACATATGATAATGAGCTAATTTGAACACCTGCGTATTCTATTATTATTAAAGAATTTCTAAGAGTCATTATTTATGTTGTTGTTTAAGTTATCATCCTAAAAAGGTCTATTGTTTCAAAACATCAATGAGCGCCGCGCAAGGACCAGGTGGTAGAGTCATTGTAATATTTTTATGATCTGCTCATTACTTATTGTTTTGGGTTTGTTTCGCGTTAACCGATATCAGGGATTATGTTAGCTTCCTAAAACATATTTAGTACCTAAGTTTTTATGGAGTAAATTATTTTCTACCTTATTAGTCTGAGCTCGTCGTTGTTACAGTGAAGACATCTTAAAATGGGAAAAGTTCGCGAAATTAGCAGTGAAACTCGCTCTGCCATAGTTGTTTTATACGGCGAAGGCAAATCTGAACGTGCGATTGCCTCTCAACTTAAGTTGTCGAAGACTTGTGTTCATAACACAATAACCCGATACAAGGAGACTGGCAGTAATCAAGATCGTTCGCGTTCGGGAAGGCCGAGAACTACCACTTCTCGCGAGGATCACTTCATCGTCACTACCAGCAAGCGGAATAGACGCCTAACAGCACCAGAAATCCGCGTAGAAGTGAACAAATCCCGATCAGAACCTGTATCATTGACTACAGTAAAAAGACGTTTGAGAGATGCTAAGTTATTTGGTCGCGTCGCCGTTCGAAAACCACTACTAAGGCCACAAAACAAAAAGAAACGGATGCAGTGGGCCCTTACCCATCGAGACTGGACTGAAGAAGACTTTAAACAAGTTCTTTGGTCAGATGAATCCAAATTTGAAATATTTGGTTCAAAACGACGAATTTTTGTTCGACGTAACGTCGAGGAAAAGATGATGCCAGACTGTGTGGTGCCAACAGTCAAGCATGGTGGTGGTTCCATTATGGTCTGGGGATGCTTCTCGGGCCATGGAACCGGAGATTTGGTACGAGTCGAAGGAATCATGAAAAAGGAGCAATATAAACGAATACTACTGCAAAATGCCATTCCGTCTGGTTCAAGAATAATTGGAGATGGTTTTTTTTTCCAACAAGATAATGACCCAAAACATAGTTCAAAATTATGCAGGGGTTATTTAGAACACAAAGAAACAGAAGGGGTTTTAAAAAACATGGTGTGGCCCCCTCAGAGTCCGGATCTCAACCCGATTGAGCTTTTGTGGGAAGAGCTTGATAGAAATGTGCGCAGTTGTTGTCCCACTTCGCAAGAAGACATGTGGAAGGCTTTACAAGAAAGCTGGAACAATATATCACAAGATACAATCGACAAATTGATTGCTCGTATGCCAAGAATAGTGAAAGTAGTAATAAAATGCAAGGGAGGGTTTTTCGACGAAAAATCTGTATAAAATATGAGCGACATTTTTAAAGTAAATGGTTGATTTTTCTTGATTTTTTTGTTTTCTTCATAATGTATGTGTATTAGGAAATAAGTATTTTAATTCATAATTAAACCTCTTGCTTTGTATTTTGAGTTTTATTTCATTTTCCTACTTTGATGTAGGTGGTCTCAAACTTTTGGCCGGCAGTGTAACTTAAGAACGGCTGGACGGTTGAACGGGTGAACGGTTGAATTTGTCTCCGCCCCAAATAGCAGAATAACTAAAATATCGGCAAAAATCACGCAAAAAAACAAATTATGAATGTATTTTCTCATACTATTTATAAGAAAATACATTTTCTTTCTTAATTTGTTTTTTTGCGATGCAGCTAATGATGGCCGATTGTCAATTCTAACGGTGACGTACATTGGCAGCCCCCGCCATATGCATGTTAAGGCGGTACGAAGTTCGGCGGGTCAGCTAGTAATAAATAAAAAATTAAATACGCGATAACTACTCGTTTAATATTAGTACAGTAATACCCCGCTTTACGCGACCCCGTTATGCGCGGTTTCACTATAACGCGAATTTCAAATTTCGCGCTCAAATGCCTCGCATTTCGCGAAAGAGTGCGTATAAACATAATGTAGTCATCAACTTCTCTATGGTCGCGGGAATCCCCGCTTCCTCTGAACATTCTGTTTGAAGAATTGGGAATTACCCGTCCTTCGACTTTGTTCTATGGGGATTCCCTCGTTCGTTTCGTTTGTTCCGTCATGTTTAGTTCGGCTGGCAGTCGTGTTTTCAAATTTATTGGAGATACATACATAATTTAACGCTACGTCAAAAATGCCACCTGTAAAGAAAAAAGAGCGTAAAAGCGTAACTTTGGAATTGAAGATGAAAGTGTTAAGAAGAATGGAAAATGGAGGCAAAGCAACAATTGTTGGGAGAGATTTTGGACTCTCAAAATCGACTGTGAGAACGATTTTTAAAAATCGGGAAAAAATTAAAGTCTCCAGCGAAAGTTCAACACCTATAAGTGCAACAAAACTTTCTCGTTCGAGATCCTCTATCTTAGAAAGAATGGAGAAGTTACTGTCAGTCTGGGTCGAAGATTTAAATCAGAAGAACACACCGCTAAGTCAAGACCTCATATGCATAAAAGCAAAATCTTCGTATGAGATGCTGAAAACAGAAGAAGGAGAAGGGAGTTCCACTCCGACTTTTGCTGCCAGCAGAGGCTGGTTCCATCGGTTCAAGCAGCGTTCTAATCTTCACAATATCCATATAACAGGCGAGGCGGCCAGCACGGACATTCAAGCTGCAGCTGAGTTTCCAGACAAGTTTCAAGAGTTCGTTGGACGAGAGAAAATTCCTGCTAGTCTCATCTTCAATGTGGATGAGACCGGACTTTACTGGAAAAAAATGCCATCTCGAACATTCATTTCTAAGGAAGAACGTCAAGCTAGGTTTCAAAGCTGCGAAAGATCGACTTACACTTCTGCTGGGTGGTAATGCCACTGGTGATTTCAAACTGAAACCTTTACTAGTGTATCATTCAGAAACACCCCGTGCAATGCGAGGCACAGACAAGTCTACCAGTTGTGTGGCGATCAAACAGAAAGGTGTGGGTTACACGGGAAATTTTTCAAGAATCGTATTCTAATAGTTTTTGCCCGTCAGTCAAATCCTACTGTGACAGGAATGGGCTTGAACCTAAAGTTATATTACTCTTAGACAACGCCCCAGGACATCCAACCTCACTTGATACGCCCAGAGACTTAAAGTGTACGTGAAGTTCCTTCCACCAAACACTACGTCAATATACAACCTATGGACCAGGGAGCAATAGTAAACTTTAAAGCTTATTACCATCGCCGCACTTTTAGCCAACTAATTCATGAAACTGACGGGGAAGGAAGACAGTCTATGCGAGAGTGGTGGAAGTCATATAACATTATGAAGGCTATTCACAACATAGAAGAGGCTTGGAAGGAAGTTAAAAAGAGTTGTATGAACGGGGTGTGGCGAATCTTTGGCCAGATGTAGTGGAAGCACCTAGAAAAATTGTTCAGATGCAGAGACAAGTGCTTGAAGACATTGCTGCAATGATTGAGGGGTCTGAACTTGAAGATGTCGCGGTAGAAGATCGAGTTACAGAATAATCCTATCTACGATGAGGAAGACAAGTAGAAGAGAAAGTTTTATCTTTAGGGGGAATACAAAATTTTCTTTCAAAAATTTATTCAGGTTTGGACATATTGCAGAGTATAGACAATAATGATGACCGTGTCTTGACCGTGTGTCAAACAATTAAAAACAGTGTTGGGTGTTATGAACGTATTTTACAAGAACGTAAAAAAAACGCTACCCAAAAGACAATAGATGTATTTTTCCGTAAAAAATAATAAATAGTATGTATTGCATAAAGTGTTCTTAGAATTAAAGTGATTGATTAAAATGATTCATATTTTTTTGTATTAAATTTTGACTGTGTAATCATAAGACTCGATATACGCGAATTTCAGTTAACGCGATTTTTTCCGGAACGTATCCCTCGCGTAAAGCGGGGTATATTACATTATGATGTTGTAATAATTTCCTTATATACCTTGAGACGTACTAAACTAAACGAAACATATATTTCAATGGTCCTGCCATTGCGATGCAGTTCAAAAATTCTTCAAGTACATACATGACTTATGTATGCCATTTTTAATGGATTATTTAATAGGTATTAGGTAAAACAATAATTGCATAAAATAAATAAGCACTGAATAGTTTTTGAACTGCTTCGCAATACTAAAATAGGTTGTGGTAGGTTCTGTTAGCTTAGCTTTTTTACTCTATTTAGGTTCTGGTACTGCAATAAATGCAGCTTCACATTCTATTGTGAAATACCGAGTAATCATTTTAGCTGTTGACATCACATAATGTTGTCAGATTTTGAGTGCTCTTCAAGTTTATAATTCCCTGCACATTTTTTGCAATCGGATACGTTGCGGCACGCTTAAGTATAATGCGCGGCCCTTATGGAATGTCAGACTGATTTAAGACCCAATCATCCACTGAAGCGATGTTATGTGAATATTTACAGGGTTGCAGTGCGAAAAGAACAGAAGCGCCCGTCCAACAGGAACGGATTTCATCCTAAGTATGCTGTTTATGATTGCTCCTATCGATTGGTACCGAAAAATACCAGAGTATTATTGTCAGAATAGTGTAGGTCTGCTACTTGGCTGAGGCAGGAAACTATTCAGTTTTTTACTTAGGTAGTTTTAAAAGTAAAGGATTGTTTCAGTTGAGTATATATTTACGGTTTATGTGTATGCCCAAGGTTGAGTTTAGTCATAATTAAACACCATGGAACCCACACAGTGTTTTTCTTAAAATAATTTCACGCAGACTTTCCCTTCCGAGCATGTGTTAGCTAAAATCTCAGCGAAATTCAGCATGCGACATTGTAAGACGCGTTGTATTGACGGCAAATCGGCATAAATCTTGTAGCGTTTTGGTTGCATGTTCCCTGACATTCTTAACTTGAGATAGATAGCCCGTTGTGATGCACATTGTGGAGATTTTGACGAGGTGTCAGCATGGATACGACCAGGCTGGAAATGCCAATACGACGCTTGAGTGGACATTGAGCCTTACTAAAAGCGAATGTGTGAGGCATTCATGATGAATAGTGATTTATAATGTTGTATTGTTTCAGGTGACGCGCTGCGGTGCGTGGTGATAAAGCGGCTTGGCCGCTTTAAATGGACAAGCGCAAGATGCTGCCAAAGAGAGCGCGTATGGATAGCATGAGGGGTCCTATTGCAAATGGACCCTTGCAGTCAAGGTGAGCGCTCATTGTTTCTGTGTGATCAGGCAGAAGCATCTCTTTATGTAGAGCAGGGATGCACAGACTTATTAAGACTAGGGGCCACTCGGGCAAATTATGAACTGATGGCGGGCCGCCAGAAGTATAGGTAATTAAAGACAATAAAGAATTGATAATAATGTATTAAAATTGAAAAAGAATTTATTAATTTGAAGCGTGGCACTGCATAGTGCTTACAATCTTTTTTTATATTTGGCTTAAATTTACTTGTAGCAACACGTAAAACTGCTTCCAAACTTTCGTTTGCAAGGCGGTTTTGATTTTTTGTTTTATTATTATTTAGTATTGAAAAGGTTTGTTCACATATATAGGTAGAACCAAATAAGCTGGCACATTTCAGAGCGTTTATGCGCAACTCTTTGTACGTATTTTTATCAATGCAGCGGTAAAAGTTCAGCAAGTCTCCTTCGTTGAATTTGTTGCGTAAATCTTGGTCGTTTTGAATGTCGATAATTTCTAACTGCATTGACTCTGGCGCATTTTCAACTGAAATCGTGAAAGGATTGCTGAATATGTCCAACAGAGGTTACACTTTTTTAAACTCCGAAAATCTGTCTTGAAAAGATTGAATCAAAATATCTAGCTTTTCTACATAACTGAAATTAATCGCAGTTTTGTTGAATTTTTCAGCCATTTTCTTATAATTCGGAAAATTATTGTAATTTCCAGAATTCAATTGCGATCTGAAAAGTGTCAGCTTGCATTGAAAGGATGATACATGAGCGTAGAGCTGGGATATCAGTTGATTTTCGCCTTGAAGCCGTGTGTTCAAGACATTCAAATGATTTGTAATGTCAAATAAAAAAGCCAAATCACACAACCAATCAGGATTTTTAAGTTCCGGGACATCCCTTTGCTTTTCCGCCAGAAATATTCCAATTTCTTCTATTAAATTTAGAAATCGTTCCAGTGTCAATCCACGACTTAGCCACCTTACTTATGTATTCTTTATTCTTTCTTTATTCTTTATTGTACACAAATAGATTTACAGATAAAAATAGCTTACAAAATGGACATGTACAAAGGCGAGCTTAACCCTAATAAGAGTTTTCTTCCAGCAAACATGTAAAATGTAACATTAACATGTAACATGTTCTTCCATTCCATTATGTATAATACAGTAAATCTCCATATTCGCTTTCGATGTCATCAAGGAATTGTTTGAATTGCCTGTGATTGAGTCCTCGTGATTTTATGAAATTTACAGTCGAAACTACCACTTTCATGACATTTTGAAATTCATTTTTTTTAGAACAGGGCTTCTTGGTGTATAATGCAGTGAAACTGCATGAGATCTTCAGCGTTTATGTTTTTTTCTTATAGATGCTTTTTCAGCAAAGTAACTCGCCCAGAATTGACACCAATCATCGAAGGAGCACCGTCAGTCGCAACTCCCGATAATTTTGATAAGTCCAAATCAGTTTTTGAACACTCATCCAAAACTACATTGAGTATATCAACTCCTCTGGTTTGACCTTTCAATGAACACATTCCTAATAACTCTTCTAAGACTTCAAAATCTTGAGTAACACCTCGTATGAATATGAGAAGTTGAGCTGTGGAACTAATATCAGTGGATTCGTCGAGTGCTAATGAAAAAAATTCAATGATCTTAGTTTTTTCATTTAATTGTTCCGCAATATTACCTGACAAAGACATAATTCGTGTTTGGATAGTCATACGATTTAGTTGAATTTTCTCAAACTTTTTTGCTGCTTCTGGACACATTTTCTTAGCGGCAATTTCTATGCATTCTTTTACAAAATCCCCATCATTGAAGGGGCGACTTCGCTTTGCTATCATCCGAGAAATTTCATAACTAACTTCTGTAGCTGTTTCTGAATCTTGAATGGGTTTTGTAAACATAGCTTGCTGACCAGTAAGCTCCCGTTTTAAAGACAACATTTTTTGCTTTCTTAATTCGCCTGTAAACTTGGTAAAAGTAGGATGCTGCGTTTCATAGTGCCTTTTTACATTATATTCCTTTGCAATTGCAACAGAATTTTTGCAAATTAAACAAACGACTTTGTTATGCGACCATACAAAAAAGTATATCTCAGTCACAATTTCTTGAAACTGCCGATTTTCATCTTTAACCTTACGTTTTTTACTAGGCCCTGGCTTGTCCATGTTGCGTTCTAATCCTGGCTATGATTAACACAGCACCTAAAAACAATTACAGTGCCTACTTAAATTACCCATCCTTCTTTAAATTACCAAAAATAATTGATTAAATATGTAGGGAAACACTTATTAATAACAGAGTTTTACTTACGATTTCACAACACAATTAATAATTATACACGGCACTTGACGGGAAATCTACGTTGAATGTGGATCAAAATATATGACACCGGCCAGTCGAGTTAATTAAAATCTACACTAGAACTATTGACACTTCATTCAAATTAAAACCGAACTGTCGGTCGCTGCGGTTATCGTGGCTTTTATACCTCGCATATAGAGTCGAAAACTGTCTGGAGAAATCTCGAAACCGACTCTGGAAGCTTCGTGTATCTATCTACCTACGCGAGCAATCGGGAATTCTGGACTATTGCTATCTCGCTTGCTCTAACAATATAACCCGTGGATAAGCCGCCACTGTGCTGCCGTCGTCGCCGCGCCGGCGCCGCCGGCCGATAGCTTGCTCAAGAAAACGAATTTAACCGAGATCGGCACGAACATTACCGACCGCTGTTACCGACGCATGCACGGCGCACCGATAAGCGCACTTAAGAGCGCGCGCGCGAGATTCAAATTACTTTTCGAACATATTTTATTTGGTTTTATTCTGGAATAGAATTCAATATTTTTCGAATGTATGAGAGTATTATTTTTGCTGTCGGCGGGCCGCATGCGGGCCGTGGTCTGTGCATCCCAGATGTAGAGGGTACGGCAAGTGGTTGGCCTGTGCTCGATACTGCATGGAGTTGGAAGGGGATCTATATGGTATAGGTTTATCCCCGGGATAGCATTGCCGGCGAATTTAATGGACATGACATAACCAATTTTTCTGTTATTGGTTTTTTTCTTCATCATTATGAGAGATGTAAAGTAAATTTTGAGTAAATTACCAAACAATAAGAAACTAACCCTAATCCATCTCACCAAAAACACAATATGTTGACCTTAGTGACATATCACAATTCGAGTTTGATTTTAAACTCATTATTTTACGTATTTTCTTTGACGGATTCAAAGTCATGGCTCGTGCCTCGTAAACCTTGACCTGACCGCTAACGCCTACTTGCACGATCTCGCCCGCTCTATGGCCTTGTTCTGTTCCTCAGAGTATTTACAAAGTGTCCAAATTAAAAAGAAAAATGTCTATAGCAAAAATCTGCCTAACTTCTAATCTAAAAAAGTCTAGTCCACTAGTAGTACTTAAAGAATTGACTGTGATAAAATGACGGTACGGTTTTTTGGTAGTTATCCAATTGTTATCGGCCGGCCTTAAAACTTAACAAGGTCAAATCAATACCTGGCCATGAATCACATTCAAAAACCTATACAACATTTCAATTTTTGCGTAAGCTATTCGGAAACAATCTTGTTCTGTATAAGTCATTAATTAAATTAGGAATTTACAATGAGAATCTTAAACTGTTTACCGAAGATGGAAATTCTCTACCGAGTTCGCAATTTCTCTCAAGTGGCCTGAGTCGAAATGCGGCCAACAAAGCAACGTCCGCACCTACCATCGACCTCACTCCACTTATTCTTTTCTCGCGCTAATCCTATTTGGTTTCCATCAAAACTTGCCCGAAGGGGTTGTCCCCGCGGCTTTTCTGAGTAAGCCTGTGTCACTAGAAAATGGATTAAATTATATCAAGATGCTGTTGAGGTTGCCGCGCTTTTGTAGTGCCTCAGATATGATTTAACGGACCAGAACTGATGGATTCCATGCCATCCGCAAAAAGACTGCATCTCTGATGAGCCGAGTACGAGGCAGTCACAACAGCATCCTGGAATCAGTTAAATAAAATAAAATAAAAAATAAGTTGCTAAGTCCTCTCATATAAGAAAGCACTTTGTACAGAGAGTGCAAAGTGCAACCAACTAGGTAGGTATTTAGTGAACTAGATTAGATTTGTAACTAACAAGTTGTCCGAAATAAATTTTGATTTGATTTGATTACGCCAAATTCAATATCAGGCTTTGATGCGAGGCACTGGCCGGAAAAATGGTGGATTGCTGCTAGCCTTGAGTTGTATAGTGGCAGTGTGAAAATTAAGTAACTGTTATTTTTCTGTGGTCTAGAGGGTGGGAGTCCCTCTCGGCCTCTTTGTTTGCCGTCAAATCTGTTTTCGTCTGTGCATGCCCCGGGAAAGTTGGCGAAATTCCTCAAACTCCCCCTAGTCCCCGCGCGCTCGGAATTACTTTCCAGTTTTGGAAACTTTGCTCAGCAATAATAATAATTCTGCTATGCCATGACGAAAGTTTAAATTATTAGTTTAATCGCACTTGGCTTTAATTATTCCAGTGGTGGTGGCCCCGGTCCGCCTCGGGTATATCCTCGTCCGGTGATTAGCCAACTTGCCCCACTAACTTGTATTCCCAATATTTGTTCACAAATTTAATTTGCCCATCAATTTGGATGGGTTGTCCATCCAAATAGCCTATTTGATTCTGCATTCGGAGTGGCTGATTAATCTCAAAGTTTCGGTCGATGTTTGCAGAGAAAGTTACGATTTAATCCTCCTTACTGTTTCCAGCCACGTAATTAAACTTTGTTGTTTGCTTGTTTCTTTTCTCTGCGCTCGTACTTTACTCTAAACTGGAATCTTATTAATTTATGAATGAGCAGACTTTGAAATAATTAATGTTGAGAAAACAAGTATTCAAACTAATAAAGTATCCAAGGAATTCTTTGTAAATTAAATAACTACTAAGTTAGAGCGGCATCCGTCGTTTTATACTTTTATTATTATCAGGAAGACTCGTGTAAAGTGGAGCAAAACCGAGGAAAGTCGATATTTCTACATAAGGTATGCAAGGCACTTTCGTAGAAGTAAGATAAAACGTTATTTTACCTCTACAATTTAAATTCGTTGAGCTCTCTTTATTTCTTAGAACGTGCAAAAAGCCAAGATATACTCTCGTACCTTGTAATTAACAGGTTCGTCGCTGTTCTTTGTTCTCTCAGGAAACTGTATTTCTTCTGGCGTCCTGTCCCCGCACTAATTTATCTAATTAATTTACATTTGCGTAGACTATTCTCCTGTGATTAAATCTAGAGTGTCCAAAGGGATTATTTTAGGCCGAATCTTAATAAATATCAACGCATATTTGGTTAAATAATATTCGGCTTTGCGAAATCCTTAGTTTCTTCGCGGTCGCTGCCAAATTTTCCGAAGTCCGGTATCTGTTTTAGTAAAAAGTGATTTGCCTTGTAATAATTGGCTGCCGAATATGATCGAAACAGAAATCTGGACTTATATTGGACACAAAAAACCTATTTTTATTGTATTTGGAAGTAATAAAGCTGTCAGTTTCATAATAATTCAGCATAGTTACTAATTAGGCGATATTTTATGCGTACGCAACACTCGGCAACAGAATGGTAATGTGTAACTTTCTGCGTAATATTTATCAAGAGGCAACCTTGGCGCATTAACGCGTTCGTTGACACTGAAAAACAGTGTCAGTATGTGTGCCTTGTAATAATTACACAAGATACAACTTTAATAATATTAATAACTAGCTGACTCGCCCGCAGCTTCGCACGCCTGAAATTTCCCGTTTCCGTGGGAACTTCGGGATAAAAGCTATATAAAATACTCTTGTCGAAGTGACGCGCCACTTTATGTAAATGACTTCACGTCAATGAACGACGATTAAATTATATGGATATTGTTCATTCAAAAATACTAAAATCGCGATTTAAAAAACCAACAAAATATACCTAGTCAGGTCATAAATTCTGTCACATGTTTAATATAAAATAAATGAAACAAGTTTATTCATTATGTAACCATTTATATACCAAAATGAACTTAACAAAACATAGATTTTTATGACACTAAAGTTTATTCAAAATGACCACCGTGAGTTTGAATACAGGCCTTCAATCTACGCGGCCAGTCGTCTATCGCAGCACGAACGAGGTCCATGTCAATATCAGCGGCTGCCTTAATCAAGGATGTCTTGAGTGACTCCAAATTGGGATGAGGCTTTGAGCACGCCTTTTCCTCCAAGTGTTGCCATATCTTGTAATCTAACGGATTCAAATCTGGACTGGAGGAGGGCCAGTCTTCGTGCCGGATGAAGTCGATTTCACGCGCCGCCAGCCAGTCTTGTGTGCTCTTCGCTCTATGGGCTGGCGCCGAATCTTGTTGGAATACCCAGTGCCTGTTATTGAACATGGTATGAGAAACAGGTTCCACAAGGTTCGTCAGGACTGTATTTTGATACACAACTGCATTCGTTTTTACACCTTTCTCACAAAAATGTACCTCTGTTAAGCTCCAATAAGAAACTCCCAACTATACCATGAGCGAGGATGGAAAATGACCTCGTTGGACACGCGGAATACGGTTGCTCGCTTCTTCACTACTGTGTGCGTACACCTTATCATTTTGTTTGTTGTAGCTCTCTTCTACGGTAAAAATTTTTCATCCGAAAAAAGAATTTCCCGATATTTTTTTCCCGCGTACCGCTTCAACAAAGCGCGGCATCTCTTCAGTCTCAGGTCCATTAGACGAGTATTCAAACGATGTCCTGTTTTTCTTCGATATGCCCGAAGCCCTAAGTCTTCATTTAACACCCTTTTCACCGTGGTTCTGCTTAACCCCATCTGAAAGGCCAACAGTTTCTGCTTACGTTTGGGATTTCTTTGAATTCGCGCCTTCACAGCTTTTATCACTGCTGGAGTCCTAACAGACCGAGGGCGACCACTTCTTGACCTGTCATCTACACTAGAGTCTTCATTGTATCGTTTGATGGTGCGATAAACGAATCATTTGGTTATATTCAAATTTTTCAGTATGTCAAAAATTTGAATTGGCGCGTAACCGCAACGATGCAACGCAATAACTGTAACACGGTCTTCTTTAAGCGTCCACTCCATATTTAAAAATGAGTAAAATTCTAAAAAATATACATTTTTATTTTCATGAACAATTCGAAATTCGAATTCTATAAACTTTTTTGTGGCCAGCATTCTAAAAGAAAAGTTTTTACTGTGTGACAATACTTATGACCTGACTAGGTATATATATTTTTTTTAATCTAGCCTACATTTTCCCGCTGCTGGGCAAAGGCCTCCCTCAACTTCTTCCACTATCGCGATTCCTGGCAGATTCCCACCATTCCTTCTCGAATCCACTGATGTCGTCGCGCCAACGCTTTCGCGGCCGACCCCGACGTCGCTGTCCATCCTCCGATACCCAAGGTGCTATGATATTAGCCCATTTCTCCGGAAGCATTCGACTTACGTGCCCGGCCCAATCCCACTTGAGCTTCGCGGTTTTGTCTCCCACATCGGCAATGCCAGTTAAAGAACGAAGCGTGGTATTCTTCACCCGATCGGTTCTCTGGAATCCTAGGACGACGCTGCGTTCCATTGCCCTTTGGCAAATCTTGAGCTTGGACTTCTGCATCTCGGTCAATGACCATGTTTGTGCACCGTAGGTTAGAACCGGCAGGATACACATGTCGATGAGTTTGCGCTTCAGACTCAGAGGAAGGTCACCCTTCATGTGCGCCTTCATGGACCAGTAGCTCTTCCAGGCATTTTCGATGCGGCGATCGATTTCCTTGTCATGCCTGTTTTCGAAGCTTGCTAACTGGCCCAAGTAAATGTACTCATCGACATATAGTATTTCCTGCCCATCTACCTCGACCCTACGTTTCGTGGCATTGGTCATTACTGTGTCTTCGACCGATTGATTTGCAGTCCAACCTCAAGACTTGCCGCGCTCAGTTCTTGGAGCATTTCTTGTAAGTCATGTGCTGTTTGGGCAAAAAGGACAATGTCATCCGTAAAACGCAAGTTAGTTAGGCGCTTGCCACCTATGTTTATGCCCCTTGTAGCCCAAGATAGTGTTCTGAATACCTCTCCTCGAGGGTGCTTGTAAACAGAATGGAAGAGAGTGGGTTACCCTGCTTGACTCCTTTCTGTATGTGAAATGCTGGACCAGTGGAGTGGAGTTTTATATTGGCTGTGCTTTGGCGGTAAATGATTTTAAGAAGGTCAATGTATGTTTTGTGAACTTGCTGGATTTTTAGTGATTTGAATATTGCTGAGTGCTGAAGGCTATCAAAAGCCTTTGTGTAGTCCACAAAGGCTATGTAGAGTGGTTTATGAAATTCTGTGTACTTTTCAATTATCTGGTTTAGTGTGTGTAGATGATCTGTTGTGGAGAAGCCGGGACGAAAACCTGCTTGCTCAGGTGGCTGGTGTAAAATATATACAAAACAAATAATTAAAATCGGTCTACCCGTTTCGGAAGAGTGCGAATACAAACACCGTGACACGAGATTTTTATGTAGTAGATTTAAAATAATAGTATTGTTGGATTGTCATAGTCAATTTTATCGCTGCCCAACGTTATTTTCATGCATGCCTATTTTATTAAACACCTTTACTGTTAATTTTGCGGGCGGATTCCAGCATTGAAGGCTGTGGTGCATTACCTGATCCATCCTGAATCTTGATGTTTGATGGCAGCAGTAATCTGGGATTCCCACCAGTGTTGTTGACTCGGTAGATTATGACGCGATGATATCGTGCAGACCCGTTTTTAATCTGGCATCATTACACTATGGTTCATCCTAAATTACTACAAATCTAAAAGAATAAACGCGCTTCAGAGTTATTTATACTAATTTCTACCTTAGTTTCTTGTTTATGTTGATCGTTCTTCGAGCATTGTCATTCTAATGATTGTCGGCCAAACACGATATCAAGTCGCATCTGTGTTATAACTATCTAATCTCTTCCTATATTCAAAGCCAAGGTATACCACCATTTCTTTTCTGTGTCTCTTAACTACTAGTTAGTGTTTATGTTATTTATCCTATCTATACTGTAAAAGCTCTTTATTCGCCGGGTATATGTTCCGTAAATTTGTCGTGAATACAGAACCCGTGAATATGGAACGGTAATTTATAGGGGATACGTTCCTAGGCGACAAAATAAAAAATAAATACATAAAAAAAACAATTAAATTTAAAAAGTTTTTGGCCATCTTCAGGTTTAGGCAATGGTTTAAAGAATTTTGTATTTTTTTTCTTGCTTGGCAGTTTTTAAAAGCGCCTTCAATTCAGGCTGATATTCAGCAGTTGCATTAGCAATTTACCTCTTAAAAATAAAACTTCGTTTCATACACGGCTCAATTTTAATAAAGAAATCACGTTTCCAGTGCTTGTTTGAAGCCTCTTCAATGGGCCGTGAATTTAACATTTCCTCCAAATCGGTTTCAGTCAAATCTTCAACTTGTGATTTAAGCATCTCCTGAATGTCACTTGATTCTATCTGTTCGATCTCGAAATCTCGTCATATTAAAATCAAATCAAAAACATTTATTTGTGAACAACACCAATAGTACAACAGAACAAACACACACAGGAGACATAACAAAAAGAACAAAGAAACAATAACTAAAAGATAAAAATTAAATAAAAATGCAAAATATTGCAGTGCGTGTGTCTCATCGTACTCACTGCATGTCTCACAAAAAGACTTTAATATATAATTTTTATATTTATTATATTATTATTAATATCCCATTCGCACTACTTTCTATTCGCATTCCATTTACTTTTTGAAGTAAAACTTCTTTATGCACGCTTGACTTGGGGAGTAAGCTGGTGAATGCGTTACGAAAAGTGCGAACGGAAGTTGAGAGGGAGATTTAGGTTAGTGAAGATAGAAAGAGAGAGCTACGTTTCGTATATTACTGTAGAAGCAAGAGAGCGAGGTGCGCGCGCACATTTTCTTTCTCTCTTCCTCTCATAACCAGTGCATGAAATAAATATATGTATATCTCAGTCAGTAGTTCGTTTGATTATTTTTCGTAATATTATTTGTCTGGAAGAGATCGCTTTTATCGATAAGATGACCCATTGTACCTTTATTTATTGTATACATCCTTAGTTAATGTATTTTTATTTGGTGAGTATTAAAGAGTACACCTATCTATCTAAAGAACGCAGCCTTAACTTGCGGCTATAGATGTTGTCACTCACACGTTTTATGTAATACTTACGTCACTGAACTTTTTTATAGGCGTTTTGATGCGGTCGGCACTTTGTATGTTTATTAGTCGGTTTATGGCTTGACGGTTGTAGTACTTGCATATTTTATGCTGAACATTACTGTTATTCCGCGGATAAACGTTACCAACATTGGCCGCTTGAGATTAATGAGATCATACGCATTGTTTTACGAAAGTCAATTAATGGAGATAAGCTAGTAAAGACCACATACAATTGGAATAACAAATTATTTGGATTTAATCTCTTGGGATGATAACGTCTGGGGTTTATGTATTCTGAATGGAAGTCAGACAAATGTAATTGTACAAATGATTTATTTCGATTGCCTCAGGGGCCTGTGAGATTTGTATTCGTTCATTAGTCATCGTAACTGGCAAGCAACTTTACTTGTGGACCAACGCACGTAGAGTTTTACTTTGGCAAACTTATTGATATAGTCACTTTGGATATAACTTTTGGAAACCTTGTGATGCGGACTAGATTATTTCTTACTGCAAGTGGCAATTACAACTAGGATTTTTTTTGTTTCGAATGGCACGTTAACATGCCAGTCCCTGCTTTAAAAGTCGTTAAACCGTAAGTGGAATGTCTTCATGATGCTAATAGGGTTGACCACACTTGCTCATACAATTATCTATCTTTCGTGAATATGAATTGGAACAGTATTGATTGTTGATGATTGTATTTGATACTTTACTAAGATTATTTTTTCGTGTTATTCCAGGCCCCTAGTGGCATTACTAGACGGTCGGGATTGCACCGTCGAGATGCCCATACTGAAGGACGTGGCAACAGTAGCATTTTGTGATGCGCAGTCCACCTCAGAAATACACGAGAAGGTGCTCAATGAGGCCGTTGGGGCGCTCATGTGGCACACCATCATACTAACTAAAGAGGACCTCGAAAAGTTCAAGGCGTTACGGATTATAGTCCGCATCGGCTCTGGCGTCGATAATATTGATGTTAAAGCCGCTGGAGAATTAGGTGAGTCTCACATTCCCTTCATACATGAACCGATGTTTACTGAGGATGGATGGAAGCCACCGCTGATCTTGTGACCATCATGCGTCAAATACGTTGGGTGATTTACAAGATCTGGAATAGGGAGGCAGGTCTTATGATTGCGTAGCCCGTAACAGGATAAAAAGATGTTTTGTGTACATCTTTGCTAAGATCTAGTATCCAGTTTCCGGATGAAGGGAAGGGTACAGTTAGTGTTTGTATTTTTTAGGAATATCAATTCAATTGCATTTCAAAAGGATAATCAATATCTCACAAATGTGTGCCCTCCCATAGATCGATTAACATGATTAACAGGTAACTATAATGCGTTTAGAGTTCTCTGACCACTATCTCGTCTGATTTCCAGGTATAGCAGTATGTAATGTACCCGGTTACGGCGTAGAAGAAGTAGCAGACACGACTTTGTGTCTAATATTGAATTTATACCGACGGACGTACTGGCTCGCCAATATGGTACGGGAAGGAAAGAAATTCACAGGTAAGCTCAGGAACTATCAGACCAATACAAGTAAATTTAAAACTAGAATAGTGTCACCTAAATTAAAGGTACAAACTACATAATGATTATTACTACAAACATACATAATTAATGATTACTAAATTTAAAATGCGATTGGTGTGGCAAGTACGAGATTACGTTTTATTTTATGTGATATTTTTTTAACCTGGTGTTTGACCTTGAACTTGGTGATGTAAGAAATCTGTCAATATCATCATTTCTGACTACAAATTAATTCTAGGTCAGGTTATTGTTAAAATGATAAAGGCAGCACAATTTAATTCACAATTAAGTGCAGTCTGTGATGCGCTGATATTTATTAGACTTAGCAATTCGTTCGATTGCGCATTTCTGGTGCGTTTTGTGGGTTAGTTTGGATTCAGAAATATTAATGGACCGTTTCTTTTTAGAACTTGATTCTTAAGAAGAACGTCTCATCAATCGCAAATCTTCATAAATACTATCTAAATAATCCACTTCACCGCTTAGATTGCTTCATTCCATTTACATGGTTTTTGAAGGGTTGCCGGTGCAATAATAGGCACTAAGGCATCGTAGGACACGTATCTAAGGTGTGTGACCTACGAGGCAATTATTTGTTATCAGAAAAACACAGGTAGGTAACACACAATAAAAGACATAAGTAGGCAAGTAGCAAGAACAGTCTTCTGTACTGTGTGGGACAAACAGGCCCCGTCGCAGCGTTTTGCTGCCAACCATCCTTGGATGGTATAAAGAATTATTAATATTGTCAGAGCGAGGAAGTAATTCTGTTTTGAATGCAGGTCCAGAGCAAGTCCGCGAGGCAGCGACGGGATGCGCGCGGATCCGCGGTGACACGCTCGGCATCGTGGGGCTGGGCCGCATCGGCTCTGCGGTCGCGCTGCGGGCGAAGGCGTTCGGCTTCAACGTCATCTTCTACGACCCGTACCTTCCCGACGGCATCGAGAAGTCGCTAGGGCTCACTAGGGTTTATACGCTACAGGTGAGAGCGACAGCAGCTTTCCAGGATGTGGTTGTGTTGGAGGAGAATGAAGATTCGATGAGTCCTTGCAGACCAGTTTTCAGTCTGGTACTGGTCTTCAAAAGTTGATGGTTCTGTTCGTAGTTTCCCGTGATGATTCCCACCAGCATTCATAGATCTCTCTTTCTTTTACTTTCTATTCATACCACGTGGTGGTGGGTCAGTTCTTACAATTGTTTCCCCAAGTCAATATATCTTGACATCCTCCTCGAAAAGAATGCATGCCACCATCTCTCTCGACACCTCTGTCCATGTGATCTGTGGTTGATCTTTTACAACAGATGGATAGTTCCAGAGCCTGGTTGACAATGTCAGGTGACCTCCAATATAAACAAGGGTTTATTCTCGGGAAATTTATCGAAAGAGAATAAATAAAAGAGCACTATTCCTCCATGTTACGTGTACCTGCCCTTCCTTAGCCATCTCCAAGCTTGATGTACTTTATGATCACGCGGCAGGAATGGAATCAGCTCCCCTCGTATCTCAGACAGTGTCCGTCATGTATAATTACCGAGTTGTGGGACACGTTTCACTGGCAAAGAACTTGTAACAACTGGCCATATTGAGCTATATTTGCGCATTGTCCCCCTAATCCAGTCCATCCAAAAAGTTGTCTGGAAGAGATCGTTTTTAACTATAAGACCGCCACTTGTATTTCCGCGTGTCTTGTTATTTGTTTTTATATTGTTTTTTTGATTTTAATGTGATGTACAATAAAGCGTTATCTATCTTAAATTATACCCACCTAGCAGCCATTGAAATAAAGGCATAATAGATCGTCGTCGCTGCTGGGCAAAGGCTTCCCTCTCACCTAATAATATAAATTAATAATATTATAAATTCGAAAGTAACTTTGTCCCTCTGCCTGTCTCCGACTACGCAGAAGGAGGGAGGAATAACATTATATTATTGACAAAACGCTCGTTCGAAGCCGTGGGCGGTTCAGCTAGTTAATTATAAGAAGTAGTTACTGCGTACTTGGAACTTACTCCGTTCCTTGCTGACAGCATTAATAAAACAAGTAAACAACATAATGTTTGTTCTATTCCAGGACCTCCTATTCCAGAGTGATTGCGTCTCATTGCATTGCAGCTTAAACGAGCACAATCACCACCTCATAAACGAGTTCACTATCAAACAGATGCGTCCGGGTGAGTTTTTACACTGTTATTTACTGTAAAAGTATGTAAATCGTGTTTATTTTCCCCATGTTTTATACTAAACGTTTGTAATCACTAGAAAGCACTAAGTATACAACATTATTAGAATTATAACAGTAATGTTTAAAAGTTTTGTGGTTCAAATCGAAGTAGGTAATGTTGCTACAAGCTTGAAAGAAACGCTCCTGAAACATGATGGTTTTGTAAAAGATTGTGGTTGGCGCCCTGGAGCGTGCAACAGGAGCATTTGCAGATGCACGGAGCACATTGGGTGCGCAAACATAGCGGATACTGGATACCCACCTTAAGGGCGCACTATACCTCGGGAGATGATAAATCGCTTATTGAGAAACAATGTTTTGTTCCACAAATTTTGTGCAGTCAATTTGTAATTCATATATGTTATAGTTAAGGATACGTGCTAGAACGCCTGTGTTGTGAAAACACGATTCCGTAAAATTTTCTCGATTAAAAAAAAATCCAAAGATGACTCCAAATTTATATTAAAACCGTTCTAATGCGATGAATACTTCAATTTAGATCTTGAAACTTTATACAGTAATTCTACACAACATAAATAAGTGCACATGTGTTTTAAATTTTCAAAATACTTTTTAATTTTACCATAAAATGAAAATAACTGACTTTTGCACTAATTAAACCATTCGCTTCGAACTCCCGGTCCGCGATTCAGTCTGGCCTCTGCTTTCAGACGGGGTACCCATGACGCTTGTCGCTCCAAACGAAATTCACGTAATCACGTAATTCTTAGGTAGAATTTATATTAAGTTGGTTTTTGTAAAGATGCAGTAATGAGAAATAAGCAAAACAAGAAAATGAAGGGACTGAATGATAAAAAACCGGCAAACATATGAACCACGGCGAGATAGGACGTGCAGCGGCGCGCGGAGAAGCGGGGGTGAAATTTGAGTTTGGGCTGAGGTATAGTCAACTGTTAAGGTTCTGATGTAATTATATGCTGGACATTTCACACAGCACCATCTAGCCCTAAACTAAGCAAAGCTTGTACTATGAGAACCAGATAACTGATATAATTTTTTTCTTATCCTATAAAATAAATAAAAATAAAATACATTTATTTCAAGCAATTATGTAGCTCATATAGGAAAGCGCACAACACAATAAGTAAACTAAGGTTTATACAGGGTTTTTGAGATATATATACTTTCCCACTGCTGGGCAAAGGTTTCCCCTATTTTTCTCCATATCTCACGATCACTCGCCACGTCCCGCCAGCCATCTTGGAACGCATCACGCCAATGCTTCTTCGGCCTGCCGCGACTTCGACGCCCATCTGCAGGCACCCATTGTGTGACGAGTGTTGCCCATTTGTCTGTAACCTACTTAAAATACTTATACTCTTTTAATTTGTAAATACCTACATACTTTAATATTTAGAGGAGATTTTATTTAGATACAACAAGACCCGGTACAAATATTTATAGCTGTAATGGAACTCGCAACCTCCGACGTCTCAGCCAGCTGTTCGAGTACACGTAGGTCGTTATTAGTCGTAATAACTCCATACTAAGTCGTATTGTGTAATTTCCAGGCGCGTTCCTCGTGAACACGGCGCGCGGCGGCCTGGTGGACGACGAGGGGCTCGCGGCGGCGCTCAAGCAGGGCCGCATCCGCGCCGCCGCCCTAGACGTGCACGAGAACGAACCCTTCAACGTATTCCAGGTACTAAAGCACATTTTTGCACAAGTATTGGAAAAATTCTAGCAACCGCAGCCTCATCTGACGGTCAGCGAAGGTGCGGTCCAAGACAAAGCACGCTGTCAAAAAAAGATCTAATTCGTCGTTCGGTAAGTTCTGTACTTGCACTACCACTGCGTCTTGGCACTATGTCCTATATTATATTGTAAATCCTGTCCATCCCAAGGTGGTCTGGAAGAGATCGCCCATAGCAATAAGACCGCCGATTGTACTTTGTGATAAATTAAGTATTTCTTGTGTTGTTAATAGTTTTGTTTTCGTGTCTATTCTACCTGTCCAAGAAAACACGCTGGTAGAAATCCACTCTTATCATACTAACAATCCATTCATAAAAAGGGTGAAGATTCCTTCTTGATTCTCGCGCATACTAAAAGTGATGTCTTAACTGTATTCTGCAGTTGAACTGTACTATACATTGGTTTTCTTATGATATCGTCAGAACGCATCGATGAACAGTAGTGTTGATGCATAGTACTTGATGTCATGGGGATTCTTAATAAAAATATTATGTTGGGATTTGCTGGGCCGACCGAATAGCATCTTGTAATAGGTGAGACGTCATAAAGCTGGATCTACGCTAGGCGAGCCAAGCTCGAGCCGAGCCGTTCTGTTCGCGCCGTCAAGTATGTATGTACATAGAGCCTACAACAAACACTTTCCTCGAACGCGACGATAATCCCTTTGTGTTCGTCAAGAAACCGACGTTGGCAGAGCGCAGTCGAGCTCGAATCAAACGCTCGTAGCGGGCTTGTTCGAGGCTCCCAAGTCAGTCTACGCTACGCCTATTCGTGGTCCGCTCGTGCTTGTCTCGCTTAGCTTATAATCTGACCTGCCTGTTCCAGGGACCCCTAAAGGACGCGCCGAACGTGCTATGCACGCCGCACGCGGCGTTCTACTCTGACGCGTCGGCGCAGGAGCTGCGCGAGATGGCGGCGTCGGAGATCCGGCGCGCCATCGTGGGCCGCATCCCCGACTGCCTGCGCAACTGCGTCAACAAGGACTACTTCCTCGCGGGCTCCGCGCCCGGTCCGCTGCCGCCGGCCCTCCCGCCCGCTATGCCCCAGCCCCCGCCCAACACCTACAGCGAAGGTATGCCAAGACATGGACTAGGCTGACATTTTTGAGGCATAACATTTGACTGATTTTACACATCTCTCTGTTGCTCTTCAATAGTGCATCAGTCTTATTTATATCTACAGTATTGTAATATCAATTTATTGGAGTCATAGTTTACGGCCAAATAGATGAATTTGCAAACACACGTTTGCAAATTGCCAGTGTACACTTCGTACGAGGTGATTTGTGAACGTGCCTCCCGCATTTACTCAATAGGTAAACACGCGAGCTACGCCTAATTTAAACCAGTCATATTGTAGGAACTATTGTAACCTATAATTTACGTATTGTAAGCTCGTAACACCCTCCGGCTAGATTGAGTGATGATTTGCACGCCGTAGCTAGCAAAGACTGGGGGAGAAGAGCTCTAAAGATCGGACTGACTGAAACGGTAAAAGCGCCCTCGCCAATGAAAATGAAAAACTAATAAATTATAAATGATTTATTAGTTTATAAATAATAGTAAATACAATCGCCTATAAATTAGCAATTAGTTATATGAATAAGAATGTTGTGTTTTCAGATAACGTGAAGGCGTCTCGGAGTCACCTCGCGCCGTCGCGCTACTACGCTGAGGAGCGCGTCTCCACCTCGCCCACGCCGCAGAGTCTCATACGCACCGACTCACCGATGACGCGTGAGTATTTCCTTCAATATTACTAACTAGCTTCCGCCAGCGGCTTCGCACGCGTTATTTGTCAACAAAAAGTGGCATATGTTTTAATCCAGGTTATGATCTACGTAACTTTCATCGAAATCGGTTCAGTCGTTCCGACGTGAAAGAGTAACAAACATTCATATAAACTTTTTGGATTTGAATTTGATCTCGTAAGGCTGTCTTTAAACAAGCTTTTCACATGGTGAATTTAAAAGTAAACGGATTATTTGTTTATTTTGTAACCAATTCTATAGTTGAAAATCCACCATTCTATACAAACTGCACTGTCTAAAGAAGCCGCAATGTGTGTAGATGTGGATTTTTTACTATTGAATTGAAATAATTTGTCTTGAATCAAATTCACCACGCTGCGACTCGAATGTAAACGTTATTTTGTGATAATTCATTCTTGGAAAACCCCACATTATTATTGTAGGGTGACGGAAATAAGACCTGAACTGAATGAGGATGGCATTAGGGGTATATTGTTCATATTATACTAATCAATTGCTTATTTCTATTCTACCGTATGACCTGATTGCTGAGACCATCTTAATGTTTGTAAATTCTAAAGTTAGTATGTTTATGGAACTGATACTTGGTTTGTAGATCTAAAATATCATGTTCCTACATTACAGGGTTCCAATGTTTATAAAGTTGTGGACAATTTAGAGGTCAATAAACTAGCGCAAATTACAAGTGTTCTATTATTTTACGAAGGTGAATAAATAGAATGAACCAAATGGAATTAAGGAAAAAAAATATCCTGGTATGCATCTCTGGTGTCCCAGGTACTAGAGCCTGCGTGTAACCCAGCTAGTGCTGCAGCTTATCACTAGATGCTGTATAAATAATCTTTAATGGATCGTCTTACTTATATCGTAGTACTCTAGAGGCCTGACTAATAGATGTAAAGGAGTAAGAAAATGATTGTTTGTGGGTAGGTATGAATGGCGGGTACTACGGAGGCGGGTCGGGCGCGGCGCAGGCGGCGCACAGCACGACGGCGGTGCACGAGCCGCCCGCGCTCCCGCCGCAGCCCGCGCCCGCGCAGCCGCCGCAACCGCCCATCACCCTGGTACGTTTTTTTTTAAATATTAATTATCGGCTAGTGTTTGACTACGATTTCGCCTGATGAAAAGCGATAATACAGTTTACGACGGCCGACACTTCCCCAGAAGAAACCTATTCACTCGCGACTTGAAGACCACTGGGTTGTAGTTATCAGGAAACACAGACTCTGGCAAAGCGTTCCACTCCTTGGCGGTATGCGCAATAAAGGTGGATATAACCAATAACCATCCACTATACTAATAGTTTCCGCCACATTTTTACTTATGTATAAACTTGGGAAAAACTTGGGCGCGAAAAGCAAGAGATAGATTTTTAGAACACTCAGGGAGGCCTAAAAAGCAAGACAATAAGTAACCGGGTCTAATGCAAATTATTGTTTTTAGGGTTCCATACCCAAAGGGTAAAGCGGGACCCTATTACTAAGACTCCGTTGTCTGTCTGTCCGTCCGTCCGTCTGTCTGTCCGTCCGTCTGTCTGTCTGTCCGTCCGTCCGTCTGTCTGTCCGTCCGTCCGTCCGTCCGTCTGTCTGTTTTTCCATCTGTCACCAGGCTGTATCTCATGAACCGTGATAGTTACAGTTGAAATTTTTACAGATGATGTATTTCTGTTGCTGCTAAAAACAAATACTAAAAACAGAATAAAATAAATATTTAAAGGCGGCTCCGATATAACAAAAGTGATTTTTTTGTTTGTTTTTGCTCGATATTGGTAACGGCAACAGGTAGACGCTTGAAATATTCCCAGAGTATTTAGTTATATATTCACTTCAAAAATAATTAAATTAAAATAAAACAAACATGTAAGGGAGCCCCCCATACAACAAACGTGATTTTTTGCTCGATATTGATAACGGCAACAGGTAGACGCTTGAAATATTCACAGAATATTGAGTTATATATAATTAAATTAAAATAACAGACATGATTTTTTGCCGTTTTTATAGATGGTGGTACGGAACCCTTCGTGCGCGAGGCCGACTCGCACTTGGCCGGTTTTTATATATACCTAACAAACATGTTTCTAGTACTAAGTAGAAATAAGATGTAATAAATCTTTAAGATTTTTAATAAAATATTATATTGTAAAATAGTAGTGCAAAAATCACGCAGTGGTGGTGGCGGTGTCATAAAATGTGGGAAGAAATAGAGTACTGTACGGATACCGTTCTCATTCGCACTCGTAAACTCCTGGGAAGTGCCATAGTGTTGCCCCGACTAGGTACCTGAATTATTTCATCCATTACAGTTACAAACAGTCTGTGGAATGGAAATATATTAAGATAATTTCGTTACTCTTATGTATATTGCGCATTAATTGCATTGCGAATTAATTTGTTCGTTTTCCTTTCAGCCAATTAACACTTCCGACCCTGCGAACCACCAGTTGAACAAGGAGAGCTCCGACGTCCACTAGGCGCGACGCGCTACGTTGCAGTACCGTTGTCTCGCGTACGAACCACAGCTGTACTCCGCCGCGATACAAGTACTCGCCTGCACGTCGCGTCGCGACACGCAGCGTTTGCATCGAGATACCTTCAGCTGCTCCGACAGTGCTCCAAGAACCTGGTGTATTCCATTGCGCCCCTCAAAGAAGCCCCATTCGTGCACATTCATGGCTGTAGGACGCTACACAACATTGGAAAAAAACCCGGATGGTTTTCTGACAATAAAGATATACGAAGCTACCGTTGGATGCAGCCGTTCCTTAGAGTAAATTAAACAAACAGTGAAAGACAAAAAACGCAATAAAAGTGTAAGTGGTTCCGCAGATATACGCAGTATATACAGTGTCAAGTGAATTGTGTGAAGAGTTATGTGTTAAACGGTACAAGAGAACATTGTTGAAGCGTCTTGATGCAAACTTCGTGTTAAAATGAATAGTTGATTCCGTGTTTGTATTTGGTAAGTTGGGACAGCTATTTTACCTGCGCTTTTCTGAAGGCATCCGAATCAAATACCGAGGATCCTAGATATAATATTACATGCGTTACGTGTCGCCGGAACTTATAAATATATTATTATATTCCCGTGTCTTCAGGAAGATGCAACTGTTATTTTTTAAAATCGCGTGGTTATCGCGGGCCGATGTATGTATTATGATAAACTGTACCGGGTGTGGTTTGGCGCGATGAGATCCCCTTTACATGGTTGGATTTAGGCCGGGGTTGGGTCAAAGGTCAATCTATAAAGATCTGTCTGTCACATTACTAGAAAGTAAATGAATTCTGTCTGGCCAAATAGTAAAATTTATAATTTTTAGGAGAGATTTAATAAAGACCTTTTTGATACCCCTCTAAATCCATTTCAGCCTAGCAAACATGGGTATATCAATAAAATGATTACTAAACCCGATATATTTTGGAATATGCCCAAGTATTAGGTCAATGCATTGATGCTCGCTAGGCTGTCTCGACACTGTGAGAATGTTGACTGAGAGGCGTTTCGATAATCCCACAACAAAAGCTTAAAAGACTATAAAATATATTGCTCAATAGCGCTTACACCCGCACCCGAAACATTAGTGGAACAATAACTAGTGTTTGTAACAGCTTAGTTTCCATAGGTGTTGTCGTGTTATCGAAACGTAGTGAGTGTGTTGGAATGATGGTCGTTTAGGGCCCGCGCACACGGCTCGGCGTCGCCGGCGTCGGCAGAGAGTCGTGTGCGCCCGCTCTTAGCATTTGATCGCATTTGTTAGCCTCGCCCCGGTTCAACCACGATCGCAACGCATGCATTCGAACTGTTTATTTTTAAGTAAAAAATCAAATGGACTGTAGAATTCTATCATCACACTTATTAAAGAGAAAAACAGGTCTGTGTCTTTCTACTATAAATATATATTTTTAATTTTGAAATGTACAAAATCATGCTTTCTTTTGATTATTTTTTTTCTATATAGGGTTTAAGTGACGAATTTGTACATGAAGGAACACCATTTTTAGACCGTGAATAGGGGTTGAACCCTAACATCCACCTGTTTCAAAATCGTGAAAATTGGTATTTAAAATTAGTATTTACTTACAGTTTAGTTTAATGACAAAAACAATGTGTATATTTTATGAGAAAGTGAAAAATTCTTAAATAAAACTATTGTTTTCGGATTAATTACTCTGGAGTTTTATTTGTTATCAAAAGTAACCCTGATTCAGTCTTACATGATTTCAAATACCTGCTAAACAACGTACATTCAATTATTTTGAAGCATATTCACTTGCTGGTACATTATTGTGGTATAATTTACTTTGCCACATTTTAACACAAACATGTTAGAAGCAAATAGATATTTAACATAAAGTTGGCACTAAGAAATCTGGGACATTTCGATTGTTTAACATACTTAAAAATAAATATTATGCTCTGTGTCCACTAACACCAAATCATGCTATTTAAAAAGTTAAAACTGTATTGCACATTCCCCTTTTGGATAATTTAAATAATAAGGCAAAGTTAGCACCAACATTTTGGGTTCTAACTTACATAACAAATACAGTGAGAGCCGGTATCCACCAAAGCGGAGAAGAGGAATTTAGTAAATAGAATCACATCAAAATCGTATTACCATCTGAAACTTGATAGTAGTACGTCATCTACATGGCGTTACTATTGGTTGATTTCACTCATCTCTCCGCTCCGCTTTGGTGGTGATCGGCCCTAAGACATTGGTATCAGTGGACACATTCATCCTACAATCATTCACAACCATTCTATAGAATCCAGCGTCAACATGTGTTCAGTTCAGTTGGGCGATCCAGTGTCTGCGGGCGAAGGCAGCCGCAGCCGCCTCGCCTCGTCCGCGTCCAGCGCTCGCTTCATCTCGTAGTACCTCTGCTTGAAGTCGACCAGGTCGCTGTTTGCTCGGTCCAGCTCTAGGCGCAAGTCACTGACTTGACGCTCCCGCATGCTTAGCTCTGAAACGATAGATCATACAATGATGCAGTCAAAGGGGTCAACCCTTGAATAACTTACGACGTAGACACGAGATTTTATGAGACTACTTTTAGAATGCCATAATGAATATACATATATTCAATCCATATCGGATTCTACTAAAAATATAATCTTCTCTTGCGAATTACGTATTCCCAGCATGAAGATTATTGGGAACTTATCGCAGTCCAGTCAAATTAGGGGTTTCGCCTCGGAATGAGAGAAAATAAGCTGGAAACTCTGCTTTTTATCTCTCATTCCGAGGCATTATATATATTTTTTTATTTTACTATATCTACTTAGTCATGGTTGCCGAAACTCTCGTAGGGTAGTGGTTGAAATAGGGTTTTTACTAAGATAATGTAGCCCTCCGTGGCTTTCCCAGCGTGGCTTTCCCCCATGGCATGTATGTAAGAAGAACCTCACCGGCAATCAGGCACTTCATCTTGGTGGTTCTCTGCGACAAGGCACGCTGTGTTCTATTCAGAGTTATCTGGAAACAAACCAAACGATTAATAAGTCAGGAACTCTAGTAGAAGTCTAATAATAATTGATATTGTAAAGTTTGCTTAGCGTCGCCGCGCACGAGCTACTAGCCACACGCCACAAAACGTCGCCACCGAACTGCGGACTGTATTTTTCGTACATTTTATATGTAGATGCCAGTGCTCGCTACACGTATAGATGTAAGGCCGGTTTAAAATCAATTAAACCATTCTGTTTCAATCGAAAAAACTGATTCAAACCGAAATACACCTATGGACCTCTATAATGAATGGAATGTCCTTACAGTGTGGCAAACTTTTTTACTACATATCACACTTAGTAAACGCGTTCAGCTAAGTTACAATGCAGAAACGATAAAAGGAAAGCGGAGGAAGGGTATGCCGATCTGCCTCCTATTACACTAGCCTTTCTCATAACATTTTTTGCTTCCTACTACCTTACATATGTAATAAAATAAACAACTTCCCTCAATTTACCCCCTCACTAAATATTAGGTTGGGGAAAAAGTATCTTCGTATTTTTTAAGAAAATTCAAAACATTTTTAAATATAGTTTATTTACATTTAACTAAAGTATGTAGGTACCATTTTGTTCGATAACTTTTTGCCATCTTGTAGGAAGGGACATGATCCCATTGCTATAGAAATTTTGGGGCTTCTGATCAAAATGCCGCGACAAGTAGTTTTGGCAGTCCTCTCGTGATGTTAACCTGACACTGCCTAAAGAATTCTGAAGAGACCGAAACAGGTGGAAATCTGAAGATGCAAGGCCAGGACTATACGGCGGATGCATTAACACCTCCCAGCCAAACTCTCTTAATTTTTGCTGAGTGGCTAAAGAAGTGTGAGGTCTAGCGTTATCATTATGAAAAACCACACCCCTTCTGTTGATTAATTCCGGCCGCTTTCTCTCAACTTCTTGCTTTAATCTCATCAGTTGTTCGCAGTAGAGTTCAGAATTGATGGTCCTGCCTGGTGGTAACAGCTCATAATGAATAATGCCCTTCCAATCCCACCACACACACAGCATCACCTTGTTGCGAGTTAACCCGGGTTTCGCCACAGTCTGTGAAGCCTGACCGGCCTTTGACCACGACCTTTTTCGCACATTCTTGTCGTACGTGATCCACTTTTCATCACCAGTTATCAGCTTCTTCAAAAATGGTTCGGTTTCATTACATCGTAATAAAGAATCACAAATGAGTACACGGTTCATTAGGTTTCTTTCAGTGAGCTCGTGGGGTACCCAAATATCGAGCTTTTTTGTTTACCCAGTTTTTTTCAAATGCGCTAAAACTGTTTTGTGGTCAATTCCCAGTTCTTCAGCTACGTCGTAACTACTGATATGCCGATCTTGCTCCACTTTTTCAAAAATGGCATCAATTTTATCCGTAATACAGCGACATGCATCTTTGACATCAAAATTTCTGGATTGAAAACGCTTAAACCAAATTTGTGCTACTCTCACAGACACTGCACTAGGTCCATAAACATCGCAAGTTTTTTTCGCGGCTTGCGTTGCATTTTTATCTTTTTTGTAGTAAAATTTTAAAATGTATCGAATTTCTTCATTAGATTCACTCATCTTTACATTACGAAAAACAAATAAAAATCACACATTTCCCTAATTTGAACTTGGAATTATCTTCTGTAAAATTTAAACTTTGAATGATACCAAAACCAGCCAGATACAAATAGTATAGCCAAAGAGATTTTATTACAAGTTCATACATAGTATAATGCGAAAAGACTTTTTCCCCAACCTATTATAAATGCAATAAAGTAATAAGTGAATGGCTTAAAACTCTTAAACTGCGAAGAAACTGAAGGTTTCATGACGCCTCTGAAATAAGACTCCCTTACTGACTTCTATAAATATGAACCTAGAAAAAAAGCAAAAGTATGCACACACACTGACCTACACACAGCACATACACACCCTTACACATCCTCAAAAACACACACCCACGCATGTACTCGTACGCATCACTGTAGAATATAATAACAAATGTAAGTTAGCCAGCGGAGTGGGGCTCTGGTGACCTGTATGTATCACAGGTTTTATAAACCTATCACAAGCACCAGTCTCTCGCAAAACAGGTGTACTTCAGCATAAGAACCCTTAGATATAAGTTATATTTGTAAACCTTTTGTGGAGAGAAAATAAATAAATTTATTATTAGTAAACCATTTTTTCCATTTAAAACGGTTGGTGTTTATTTTTTTTATTATTATAACTACATTTTATTATTTTACTATTAAAACTACATTTTCATGATTTTACCGAGGTAGGGATATTACGGAATACCTATAAACTGTGTAATGATTTTTTAAATGTGTGATATACTGATATTGATACACTTAACGATATAAATAATCAATTAAATTCGGTTTAAAACCAAACTCACACTTTCGCACTCTCGTTGACGTCCTCACTTGTGCGTGACTCAACGCAATAAGTACATATAGGCTAAATAAGTATAGGTAGGTATATACCTACCTATACTTAAGTTTTCGTGTAGTAGGTAATGTAGGTAGGTACTTTTTATTGATTTTCTATAAACTAATTAAAACGAAACATGTCGTCAGGTGACCAAGAATTGACCTTAATGAAGTGTAAAACACAGTTTTTTTTATTTTTGTAGGCGAGTTTTCAACCGTTTAAAACGGCAACATTTTATTAACACGACGACCTCCGTGGCGCAGTGGGCGAATAGCCGGCTGAGACGCAGGAGGTAGCGGGTTCTATTCTCCCCTCGGAACAAATGTTTGCATGATCTACATATATTTGTTCCGGGTCTGGTTGTTTCTCTATGTATTATAAGTATGTAATTACTAAAAAAATATATATATAAGTATTACATCAGTTATCTGGTTCCCATAGTACAAGCTCTGCTTAGTTTGGGGCTAGATAGCGCTGTGTGAATGTCCAGCAATATATATATAAAACAAAAATTAAAACGTTTTAAAATCGTTTGTTTAACACGCGACATCGACTAAAAGTGAAGGAAAAATGTAATACAACGCATCGAGGCTATCATTCATACGTTCAGCTATTTATGCTAAATTATTACAATTATTGTCTACTAAAAGTTTTCTAAGAGAATTCCGATATGGTTAGGTATTTTATAGTGATGCAACGAATACGAATACGAATATTCGTATTCGCCGAATAGTAGACATTTACCGAATATTCGTATTCGGCGAATACTAATACGAATATTTAAAAACTAATATTTTACGTACAAACGCAACTCTAATTACTGGCAGACTTGAAAACGCGCGTATAAAAATACGCATGTGTGCAGAGGGCCTTAACAGCAATGACGACGCGTCGGGGGACTCCCCGGCCATAGTTTGTACAGTACCGCGGCTCCGGGAGTTTCCCTATCATTACAATTACGACGAACCATTGATGATTCATTCATTTCTTTCACTTCATTTTGTTAGTCGGAAGCAGAAGTCCAGCAAGAGAGTATTGTTTTATTTATTTTCTGAGGTTGCTGCGAAATAAAATAAGTTAAAGTTTAATTGAAAATGTCTTCTCGTAAACGAGATCAAAGTGACATATGGAAACACTTCGATAAATTACCGAGTAAGTAGCTGTATGGTTCTGTATTTCTTTGGTATCAACAAAAGGTAGGATTGTAAGTAAGTAACTTAGACGAACGTTAGTAGGTAATGGCTGCGTCAATGTAGTACTAGACTTTGCCCGTGACTTCGAACACGCAGACATTGGTTTTACTTTCACATGTAATATTATAGTGGGATAGGATTTTAAATTGTGTTTAACAAATGTTAAATTGTGTTGTTTTTATTTTAGACAATGAAAGCAAAGCTAGATGCAGATATTGTGCTTGTGAATTGTCTCGGGGAGGGAAAAATGCATATAATAAAGGATTTACTACGACCGCACTGTGGACTCATGTGAAGAGATTTCACGAAAAGGAGCTTGCTGCCAGTATAAGTACTGTAGACGAAACAAGCACTGAAGTTGAAGTAACTCCAGCGAAGAAACAAGCGTCCTTAAAGGAAATATGGGAAAAACGAACTACGTATGAAACGGGTGATCCTAGGGCTGTCAAAATCACATATTTGATTGCTGAACAAGTTTGTCTAGACATGGAGCCCCTGAATTTGGTAAATAAACAGGGATACCGTCGTTTGCTCAGTGAACTAGCTCCAAGGTTTGTTTGCTTTTATTAAAATGCTAAACATTTGTTCATTCATACATATCAGTGGGATTCTCTTTCAACTTTCACAAAACCCTTTTTAATTCCTGACTGTTATTTTTTTTACAGATATAATATTATATCTAGAACCCACCTTACAGAAAAAATTCTGCCGGATATTAATGAACGTGTTAAAATAAAATTGAAGGAGCAGTTAACAAAGACCCCATATCTCTCTGTCACAACAGACATGTGGACCAGTGACGCTTCCTCACAAGTCAATGATTTTATAAGTCTTACTGGACATGGTGTCAATGAAGATTTCCAGCTCAAATCTTACTGTCTGGAAGTGTTTCCCTTTGAAGGTGACTCACATTCAGGAGAAAATATTGCCCACAATATGCACATGATGTTTCTGGAATGGGAGCTATTGGGTAAAGTTGCAGCAGTTGTAACGGACAACGCACGGAATATGGTTAAAGCAAATGATGAGCTTGATCTTAGTATTAAACATATTTCTTGTTTGGTACACAGCATCCAATTAGCGCTGAAAAAAAGTTTGTTTGGTCAAGAACGCATAAACGAAATGTTAACCACATGCAGGGGAGTTATTACTCATTTTAATCACTCAACCTCCGCACTCAAACAACTGAAAGATTCTCAACAAGCTAACAATATACCGAAACATGTTTTGTTTCAAGATGTTGAAACTAGATGGGACTCAACATATCAGATGTTGAAGAGATTACATGAACAACGCATAGCGATTCAAGATGTTTTACCATCTCTACCAAATTGTCGTCATGAAATCACAGCAAGGCAATGGGCTCTTATGAGCCAAATCATTGATATTCTGGGCAATTTCGAAGAAGCTACTAAAGAGCTAAGCAAAGAATCAACGACGTTATCTCAAGCAATCCCAATAATACGAAGTCTAAAATCTTGCCTCAATAAAATTTCAAATGATCCTTCTTCTCATCCTGATGTAAATAATCTGACAAACTCCCTATTCAGTGGACTTTTAAATAGATTTGCGTTTATGGAAAGTGATGAAACTTATCTATTAGCAACGATCCTTGACCCACGGTTCAAAACAAGGATTTTCAGCTCAACAGTGGTCGCTGAAACCGCTCGATCAGTTCTTAACGCTGCTGTTGATGGCAGAGAGGCCGTAAGACCGACAAGCCCTCCAGAAGAACCTCAACCGTCGACAAGTAGAGGAATTTGGCAAGTGTGCCAAGAAATAATTGAAGAGGCCGAAATGGAAGAGCCAATTTCCATATTTTCTGGTGAGTATGAAAAAAGTTAAAAAAGTTATTAATAGGTAATAGGTACTCTTTGTCATCTACGTAGTATACTAAAAGTTAAATTTAATTTCAAAATGTCTTTTTTTACAGGGGTTTCGCAAATTAAAAACGAGATAGATGCTCCCAAATTTATCGCCGACTGCTGATCCACTGGCCTTTTGGCGAGAAGATGTCCATTTTCCAAGTCTGAAAAAACTTGCCCAAAAATATTTTTCACTGAAGCCATGTACAGTCGCCTCAGAAAGACTTTTTTCAACGGCTGGGAACATTCAGACTGAAAAAAGAAATCGCCTAAAACCAGAAAATCTACAAATTTTATGTTTTTTAAATAAAAATTTGCCAGTTGTAAATTTTAATTATTAAAGTATAGAAATTTATCAAATAAATTAGTCTTTTATCACCATGTCGAGATATTCGTATTCGTATTCGTATTCGCTGAATAGTAGGTTTGATATTCGTATTCGTATTCGTAAAAGTACTATTCGTTGCATCACTAGTATTTTATAATGATTGACGTGCTACAATGTAACGGCTCCTTGTATTGTCATCACTTCAAGATTCCATTCATAAAGTACCTAGGTGTGCACTACGGCAAAAAATACTGCGAATTAATTAATTACTAAATTAGCCATTGATAAACTAATTAATTGATAGATAATGAAGTATATTCAAATAAAAATAAACTGAATTAAGTACCTAATTATAATTCAAGAAATCATCATCATTGAAGGACAGAGTTGAAAATAGTTCACTCCCGTCTGGTAGAATGTCACTATAAACTATTTGAGCTGTCTCTCTGTTACTGCAGACAGACAGTTCCGTACAGAGTAGAAGACTGGGGAGAAGTAGTTTTTCAGTTTGTACGTAAAGTCGTCATAGAAATAGTAAAAACAGTCACCTGTATTTCAGGACTTGGCTGCAAAGCCAGCATGTCTTTGACAGCCGAGTAGAGGTTTCGCGTCTCTTTCAGCTCTCGATCCTTCAGCACCAACGTCTCGCTTTGGGCCAGGACCTTCCTGGAACAGATCCACCACGGATGACAAGGGTTCACATGATAAATACTTAAATAACTTTCGAACTATGAAACTTTCATGATAGAGTTTTAAGCTTTTAGGGTAGGTAAGCTTAGGGTTACCATATCTCAGGATTTTTGGACTCTTCTCAGGATTGCGGCCAGATTTTGCAAATCTCATGAAATCTCAGGATTTTTAGAATTTTCAATAAAATACACTTTACATTTTAAAGATCTCTTTAATAAAAAGTTAAACAAAGTAAAAATAATCTTCCTTTGGTAATAATTACACATCATCATCATCCGGTAGACGTCTACTGCTGAACATAGGCTTCCCCCTTAGATCGCCACAACGAGCGGTTGGTAGCCGTTTGCGCCCAACGGCTCCCCGCGATTCTTACTAGATCGTCGGTCCACCTTGTGGGGGGCCGGCCTACGCTGCGTCTTCCAGTCCGTGGTCTCCACTCGAGAACCTTTCTTCCCCAACGGTTATCGGTTCTACGAGCGATGTGGCCTGCCCATTGCCACTTCAACTTGCTAGTTTTGAGAGCTATGTCGGCAACTTTAGTTCGTCTGCGGATTTCCTCATTGCGGATTTTGTCACGCAAAGAGACCCCAAGCATAGCCCTCTCCATAGCTCGTTGAGCGACCTTGAGCTTGGTCATGAGGCCATGAGTAAAGGACCACGTTTCAGTGCCATAGGTCATCACTGGCAACACACACTGGTTGAAGACTTTAGTCTTCAGGCTCTGGGGAATTTTGGACGAGAAGATATCGCGAAGTTAGAAAGTTATTAGAATAATTACACAATTAAAATCAATACTTATTTATCCAAGAAGGTACTTAATCAGTTTTATCATAGGTACTTATTATGTTTCTTATGTAAGGTTGTTTCTGTAATTATTGCACCGCGTGAGCGAGATCCGAAGCAGGTATAAAAACGATAATATTACGACTTTTTAAAATTGTCAAGTACGTTTGAGAGAAAATTCTCAAACTATATAAAAAAACTCGGGATTTTTCAATGGAAATCAAGCCTTTTCTCCGGACTTTTGATTTTTTCATCTGGTAACCCTAGGTAAGAGAGATATAGCGTCGGTCGGTAACTGGTAAGTGGTAACGCCCTGCATGTAGATTGAAATAAATACTTGTAGAAGGATGATTTACAAAAGAATTTTATTACACGTCGTGTGTTTAGATAAAATCAATAATTAACAAGTTTTTATTGTAGTGAAAACTTCTTTAGGCGCGTTGGGCATAGTGAAAACTTCTTTAGGGCGTTGAGCATTTTTGAGATGGGAAAAACCATTGAACTCGCGACACTGCTACCGATGCCTCTGTATATAATTTTAACAAATTTAATATTAGATTCTTAGTTTGTGGAGAGGCATAAGTAATACAACTTTCTTAGTAAATTTTCATGTTTATGCGACATGATCATTTTGCAACATCCAATTTTTTTTTGAAGTGATACTTCTTTAGGCGCGTTGGACATTTTTGAGGTGGGAAAAACCATTGAACTCGTGACTCTGTTACCGTTACCGTTACCGACACCGTTCCTGACGATTCAAAAATATTTCCTGACTATTCAAAACATACACACGTAATTGTTCAAGTTTTCACTTGTATCGGCATTCCCGGAGTGCTACTTTTTTAATTTTTAAACATGCTAGTAGGATTTTTTACCAGTTAAGCGATGCTGCCTGTACTTCAAAACTAGCTACTGTAAAATGTCGTTTTAAAAAACCTTTTCACAACTTGGGACATGATATTGGTGTCAATGTTGCCCGAGTTAGCAATAGGTATTGGAAATGCCAAGTCAAATTGGTCAAATTCCAAGTCCGATCACAGATATACAAAAATGATTGTAGAGACTGGTAAATCTTAAGAAATAGATAAACGCAGATTTTCCTTAAAATATTAAGTTTGCCATCGCATTTTTGATTTCCGCGAAATGAAGGCTCAAGTTGTCAACGCGTCAATGGTTATTCCAAAAGGATGACCTAAGTCTATGAGGAAATAATTTCAAAAACACCAATAAATGGACGGACTATGAAGTTACATAAATTAGGTACATTGTTTGCTTGAGACTAATACAGAATGTTCTTTTGGTAAATGCGATGATTAATTTTTCATTAAAGAATCACAGGTAAAAATCAGCTGATTTCAGTTATAAAATTTTGTTTATCAGCAGTTTTAGGTCAAAGAAGTCCGTGGTCAAAGACGTCCGTGGTCAAAGACCTTAAGTCAAACATTACCTACGTTTATTTATGGTAAGCTAGGGAAGGCGCAAAGTCTAAAGAACTGCAGAGTTAATGTGAAAATAAAATGCTTAAATTCTTTTTAGGGTTCCGTACCTCAAAAGGTAAAAAAAGGAACCCTTATAAGATAACTCTTTTGCCCGTCTGTTCGTCTGTCTGTCTGTCCGCGTGTCACCACCGATTTTCTCAGGAACAGGTGGACCTAGCAAGTTGAAATTTATACCAGATACTGAGGTCAATAGTCCCTATTAGGTGTATAAAAATCAAGGCCCTGTGACAACACGATAAAAAGATATGGGTAAATTTAGATTTTCCCGGAAAATTTACCATATTTTTCATTTTTTTGTAATTTCTCGGAGTTTTCCTTTTACTTGTGCAGTAAGACCTTGTTTTTAACCAAATTTACAATTCTAGGTTAACCGGAAGTGCCCTATAGGTTTTGGGTCGTAAACCTATATGGTAGTTCCCGTTGACCTAGAATCACGATATTTGGCAAAAAGCAAGGCAGCACAAATAAAGGAAAAACTCCAAAAAATAAAACAAGTTTAAAATTAAAGGGTGTCCCCCATACATACATAGTTGATGCCAAATGATAGTCTTCTGAGTTGTATGGACGCTCATACAATTTAGTGGATTAAATTAATCGGCATCAACCTCAAATAACTATTGAATAAAATAAATATTTAAGTGGGGCTCCCATACAACAGACATGATTTTTTTGCCGTTTTTATAGATAATGGTACGGAACCCTTCGTGCGCGAGTCCGACTCGCACCTGGCCGGTTTTTTTTTTAATTTCTGTGAAGGCTAATTTATATAGTACCTACATAGTAGGAATCATCCCGTTCAGACTTACAAGTTCCTCGCGGAACTAGTATTATAAGCTTATCACGAATAGGTCTTCGTTTGAACTCTTGCCTGATGGTAAGCGTTCATGTGAGCCGGAACGGGATCACACTGCAGAAAAGCCGAAGTTGACCACAGTGAGTTATCCTTATGCCGGATTTTCCCGTAGTGATTATCCGCATACAAAGACCATCTATTGTAGGTACATAATATGTTGTTAATTTCTTCTTACGTAACAAGCAGTGACAAAATAGAGTGATCGTAAGTTCGCACTTTTGGAACAAGGTAAAGTACCTAATGGTTGTTCTACACTAGTATTACTCGTGCGCGATAACTTGGGACCTGCTAGGAATGCGACTCCCCGACCGCTTCCCCTGCACTTCCCCGATGGCGCCCGTATTGTACCGTTCGCATCACTATTTTTTACAGGGTTTTTAGTCTCGTACTTGCCTACGTCACGTAACGACGCGCTCTGGAATTCTTTTAGTTTTCGTTTGTGATATTGTTTTGTTGTTGTAATTTTTGTTGTTATAGTTCTTGTTAAGTGTTTTTGTTATCATTATGAAGGGTAAACCTTTGCATAGCGGAGAAAGAAACCTCGTGCTAAAAGTGTTAGAGTTTTTTTGAAAACGAAAAACGGAACAAACAGTTTTGTTTACCTGTCCACTAAGTAGTGACGAAGATGAGATAATGTAAATAATAGATAAAATAAATGTATAAACTTAAACATTGTATTTTTATTTTATTCGAATAGTGTAAAAAAGATTAGATAAAAATCAGCGTCCTCCCTGAATAACATAATAAACTAGGTTAAAAAAAACAAAGACGAAGCCGCGGGCGGCTGCTTGTTATGTTCGCTTTTTTGCGGGCGGTACAAACGCGCCAATATGACGTCACCGCGCTCAGGTCCCAACTTATCGCGCACGGGTAATACTTTACTATTGCACATCTCATTTTAAACTGAGACGACGTTTTGGCCCGATATGACGTTGACAAAATACAGAGAGCAGAGATGGGAAGTAGAAATAAAAATTGTTTGTTAAAAAAGCCGATACTTTGATTTTGATTAATAGGACTACCTCCGTGGTGCAGTGGGCGAATAGCCGGCTGAGACGCAGTAGGTAGCGGGTTCGATTCCCGCCGCGGAACAAATGTTTGCATGATCTACAGATATTTGTTCCGAGTCTGGATGTTTTTCTATATATGATAAGTATGTATATTTACAAAAAAAAAAGTATATAAGTATTCTATCAGTTATCTGGTTCCCATAGTACAAGCTCTGCTTAGTTTGGGGCTAGATAGGCGCTGTGTGACATGTCCAGAAATATTTATTTATTGATTTTGATTAATTGTTAGGGATATTTGTGTCCTGATTTCGAAAATGATTTACGTATTATTGTGCGGGATTACCCAGCCAGTAAATGACTGGGGTGAAGCCATTGGAAAAACTTGATGAAAGTTTATAATTTGCTGATTTAATATTTTTGAAAACAAAGACAAAAATAGACTATGATCTTTTATGGAAAAATTTCGTCTAAGTATATATTTTATCACTTGTTTTAGTGTTATTATCCAGTCGGTCACTTAATAATTACGAAAATTAACGAAATAACACGCTTTCTCATTTATTCGTTATATGTAAAAAGTAGCCTATGTATCAATCCCGGTCATAATCTATCTATATACCAAATTACATAGAAATCGGTTTAGCCGAGTTATATATGGTGTAACTAACCCGACTTTGTTTTATATATTAGATACTAGATGACCAATCCGCAGCTTCGCACGTGTAGTTTTTCAATAAAAATATTACTCTCCTTCTCCGCAGTTGGGTAAAAAGTAGCCTATATCACCCGGGGATAGTGTAGCTTCCCAACAGTGAAAGTATTTTTTAAATCGGTCCAGTAGTTTCAGAGCCTATTCAATACAAACAAACAAATCTTTTCTCTTTTTAATATTAATATAGATATAGAAAGATATTACCCATTTAGACACGTAAAGTGTGGGACGTGTGACGCACTGTGTCATACAATGGTGGTGAATGGGGGCATACATCTTGTCCAGTCGGGTAATGCCTAAAGTTTTGCCGTGTGATAGAAATAATCTGTGAGAAAGCCATTAGAATCAGCTGACTAATGAATGACGCTTGAGGTATTTTATATGACGTGTGACGTGACTGACAGAAGTACATAAAGCAACTGTTTACCGCAAAAAGCAAACACAAGCCTGATTTGTATTTAATATTTAAAAGTTTAATTATATGCCAAATTTGTGTGAGAAGTAGTGCTTGGTACTTTACCCACTCACCAGTATAAAATTCTCCTCTCAACTCTCTGTACCACAACATAATGGACCTTTACACAAAGTTGTCCTCCAACATGGAGGAACTTGCTGGCACTTTCGAGTCAAGGATGAAACACTATGAGAGTGACCTCAAGAAACTCTCTAACACTGATAAGGGCCCACACAAGGATCTGGATACACTTTCACGTGAGTTCACTGACTTTAAAATCCTAATATGGAAGACCCTGGCTATGATGCGGTCACAGTTGGAGCTGCTGGTCCAAGGTCTGGATCGCCAGGAGACTGCCTCGCGAAGAAAGGTGCTGCTATTTCATGGCGTCGCCGAGTCTAATGAGGCAGCCGTTGGTGACACCATTGTCCAGATACTTCACGACCAATTTAAAATGCCCGAGGTTTCATCGGAGCATTTATCTGCATGTCACCGGTTGGGAGTCAACACCAGCAAGACTAGACCGATTATTGTGCGCTTTACAAGCTATAAGGTTCGTAACCTGGTGTGGAATGAGAAGACTGCACTGAAAAACTCAGGTATAACTGTCTCCGAGTTCCTCACTAAGACCAGACATGAGGTCTTCTTTACGGCGCGTAAGCACTTTGGTCTACGGCGATGCTGGACTTCGGAGGGTAAAATAGTCATTCTGCTGCCAAACAACGTGCGCAGAAGGATCGAAACCATGTCGGAGTTAAAGCCGCTTCTGTCGGAACATCCAGCGGTTCAGACTGGTTTGGAGACCAAGGCTCCCGCCAGTGCGCCTCAGGATAAGGGAAAGTCTCTCACAGTTTCCGCTGCGAAGACCGGAAAGGCTGAGCCCAGGGCCAGACGCGTAGCGAAGTAGTCGGGCACCTCCGGTTGTGTTTAGAGCTACCATACCATTGTAAAGTTTGTTTACTTTTGCGTGTGCGCTTCTATCCTCATTTCAATTTAGTAGGACTCTAAGAGTGCGTAGCCTTGGATTTGGATAGCTTTTTGATTACAATTTGTGAAACAGGGAGGTACATATGCTACCTATACTTGTTTCATTGTTTGTGACTCAAAATATTTTAATAATAATGTCAAAATCGATAAAACTGTCAAAATTGTTTCGTCCAAAAATTGTTTTCTATAATTGGCAATGATCATATAGCCCATTCTACTTTAGCGTGCGTGATTAATGTACTTACCTACTAATAATATTGTTAGTTATTGTTACTAATAATATTATAATATTACTATTTATAATGTAGGTATGAAGTATGTTTTACAAGTTAGAATATTTTTCCTTTTTTTTTTTGCAATGGTACCACTAGTTATTTTTTCTTGTGTTTGTAAGTTGTTTTTCCAGTTAGATAAGTACAGTTAGATACTTTTGTGTTTATGTAGATTTTTACGTAACTCTCTGTATGTTGTGGTTTTCTTTTAGCAATCTGGTGAAGGGTGAGGTTGCTCGGTTCGAAAACACCTAAGCCTGATTAGACTTTTAATTTAAATTGGTATATTTTTATTTATTTTATACTATTTTATTTGGTATTTATTTATTTTATTATTTTAATGGATAATATTGTATTTGATGACAGTTTCTTTTCTTGCTCTTCTTCATGTTCTTCTGACAACGACTATGCTAGTGCTTTTAGTGATGACTCAATCCACCTGCTTGACCAGCTGGAAGTTAAATTCCGTGAGTTTCCAAAAAACTTTAATATAGTACACATTAACGCCCAAAGTATCCCAGCCCACTTCGAAGATATGCTTTCCTCCTTCGACAGCAAGTTAATTGATGCTGTTCTTGTATCCGAATCTTTTCTGAAGCCCGCTGTGCCCTCTACTCAATACCCCCTACCTGGTTTCCAACTTATAAGAAATGATAGAGTGGGCAAGGGTTGTGGTGGCGTAGCGATTTATCTACGCGCAGACATCCCTTCGAAAATTATTGATCTCTCGCCTAGTCAGTACTGTAATTTTGCTGAACATCTTTTTGTTGAAGTCACTGTTAACCATTCCAAAATACTGCTTGGCGTGTACTACCCTCCCTCCAGTAAAATTGATTACTTCTCCTCTCTGGAATCAAAACTTGAATCTTATTCCACTCTATACGATCACACTCTTCTTCTCGGGGATTTTAATACATGCCTGCTAAAGGGTGACGTTCGTGCGAATAAACTTCTTTCCTTAGTCTCCTCTGTTAACATGCACGTTCTTCCTCTTTCTGCCACTCACCACGCTCCCCACTGTGCTCCTTCACTTCTAGATTTAATTATAGTCTCGGACATTGACCGTGTAGCAACATACGGCCAGTTGTCAGCCTCTTTCTCCTACCACGATCTTTTGTTCGTATCTTATAAAATTCGCTGTCCCAGGCGTAAGCCCAAAAATCTTCTCCTTCGTAGTTTTAAGGATATTAACATGGAGCGTTTAAAGGTGGATGCCAATAACATCGATTGGTCTCCAGTAGTCAATGCGGCAAGTGTGGATGATAAAGTATCTGTCTTAAACTCAATTGTCACTAAACTCTATGATGCTCACGCTCCGTTGAAACGCGTCAAAGTGAAACATCCTCCAGCGCCTTGGCTGACAAAACCTATTAAAAGGATGATGTCTAAGCGAGATAAGGCAAAGAGGATCTACAAGAAGATACCTTCCGAAGAGAACTTGGCAGTCTACAAAAAGCTTCGGAATCGGTGCAGCAAGATGTGTAGAAATGCAAAGAGACACCACATACATAGCTCCATCCTAAATTGTACCACCGCTAAAATGTGGAAATTTTTAAATTCACTTGGAATTGGTAAAGGATCAAATGATTCATCTATCTCTTTTGACCTTAACACTATTAATACTCATTTTTCTAAATCGCCTCTCTGCGTGGACGATGTCATAAAACGTTCCACTCTTGATCATTTATCTAACCTTACTAGACCTCAGTGTTCTCCTTTTATCTTTGTGGATGTTACTGAGACTGAAGTTTTGAAGTTCCTTCGTTCCATTTCCACTAAGGCCGTCGGTACAGATGGCATTCACATCCTTATGATTCAACTCCTTTCCTCTGAGCTTGTTCCTATAATCACTCACATTATTAATTATTCTCTCGAAACGAGCTCATATCCTGCGGTCTGGAAAAAGGCTTTTGTTATCCCTCTACCAAAGACATCTAATCCCACCCTGGTATCTCAGTTTAGACCCATCTCCATTTTACCAATTCTATCTAAAATTTTAGAACACGTTGTGCATAAGCAACTTTCCCACTTCCTTGCCCTTAATTGCCTGCTGAGTCCTTACCAGTCCGGGTTCCGTCCAGGTCACAGCACGGTTAGTGCTCTAACTAAAGTGTCCGATGACATTCGCTGGGGCATGGATAACCAATACCTTACAGTCCTCGTATTGTTAGACTTTAGCAGTGCTTTTAATTCGGTTGATCACGACATTCTCCTATCCATCCTCTCCTCCTTCAATATTTCTCTCTCAGTAACTTCTTGGTTTGCCTCCTATCTTTCGGGTCGCACGCAGTGTGTACGTTCGGACGAGTCTTGTTCTGACTGGTGTGACATCACCGCTGGCGTACCTCAAGGTGGTGTTCTGTCTCCTCTCCTTTTTTCGGTGTTTATTAACGCCATAACCCACGTTCTTACTTCGCACTACCATCTTTATGCTGACGACCTACAAATATATCACCAGTTCAAATTGGACGAGGTTTCAATGGGTATTGACCAAATCAACTCTGATCTCAACCATATCTACTCGTGGGCAAAGGCTTTTGGTCTCCTGGTCAACCCATCGAAGTCTCAGGTTGTACTTTTTGGGAGCCCTTATATGTTAAATCTTGTCGGTAAGTGTAATCCTCCTCCAGTTTTATACGCTGGAGCACCGATTAGCTACTCGGCCAATGCCAAGAACCTTGGCGTCTATTTTGACAATCATCTGTCTTGGGTGCGGCATGTTAATGAGATTAGTAAAAGGGTTAACTACTCTTTTCAATCTCTTAAGCGTCTCCAAAAGTTTTTACCCTTTGAAACTAAAATTACTCTTGCTCAAACACTCATGTTACCCCTTTTAGACTATGCCGATGTCTGTTTTCTTGACGCCACCGAGGAACTTCTAAATAAACTGGAACGTCTTCAGAATTTGTGTATCCGATTCATATTCGGGTTGCGCAAGTTTGATCACGTCTCCATGTTTAGATCCCAGCTAAAATGGCTTCCCATTCGTCGTCGACGTGATCTTCATGTTGTAACTTTTCTCTTCAACACTCTTTTCAATCCTTTAGCTCCTTCTTACCTCCGTGAGCGCTTCGATTTTCTTGTCCTACCGGAGATGACTTGTAGGTCATCTAAGTCCCTCCTTCTCAAAACCCCTCCTCATTCCTCCAGTCGCTATGGCGGTTCCTTCACTGTCCATGGAGTCAACCTGTGGAATTCTCTACCACACTCTATCCGCGCAAGTCCATCACTAAGCACTTTTAAGCTTAGAGTCAAAGAGCATTACCTGTCCTTGTAAGCTTTTAGGTTATTTATTATGTATAAGTAGGTATATTATTTATATTTTGTATAATATATTATGTTTATCTCTAATGTAGGTATAGTATATAGGTATTATTATTATTTTTTAATATGGTTAAGTGTTGTATTTATTATAGTATATGCTATATATTAGTATTCTACTCCAATGTCATTCTCTGTGCACGTACCCACCTCTATAATCAAATATCTCTATCTTCAAAGGTTTGCTGGAAGAAAACTCTTATTAGGGTTAAGCTCGCCTTTGTACATGTCCATTTTGTAAGCTATTTTTATCTGTAAATCTATTTGTGTACAATAAAGAATAAAAAAAAAAAAAAAAAAAAAAAAAGCCTTAGATTTGAATACATGGCTGTGAATGACGTACGTACTAGAATAGCATTTAGAATGTAAAAATCAGAGTACCTAATGTTATCGGTCTAATCAGCTATCCATTCTAAAAGTGAATTGACAAATTAAGAGATATTTTGAATTAGTTAGATAAAAACTTTATTTTTAGGAACAATCGAGAATTTTCGTGAAAGTTTACAGCCAGATAATAAAACCAAGGGCAACGAAGCCGAAGTGATATTACTATACAGGGTGTTTCTGTTAAGCCGATAGGATAGATATTATGCATGTGAAAATGAAGCACTATTCGACAATATACCTAGTCAGGTCATAAATTCTGTCACATGTTTAATATAAAATAATTGAAACAAGTTTATTCATTATGTAACCATTTATATACCAAAATGAACTTAACAAAACATAGATTCTTATGACACTAAAGTTTATTCAAAATGACCTCCGTGATTTTGAATACAGGCCTTCAATCTGCGCAGCAGCCAGTCGACCGATAGACAGCACGAACGAGGTTCATGTCAATATCGGCGGCTGCCTTAATCAAGGATGTCTTGAGTGACTCCAAATTGGGATGAGGCTTTGAGCACGCCTTTTCCTCCAAGTGTTGCCATATCTTGTAATCTAACGGATTCAAATCTGGACTGGAGGAGGGCCAGTCTTCGTGCCGGATGAAGTCGATTTCACGCGCCGCCAGCCAGTCTTGTGTGCTCTTCGCTCTATGAGCTGGCGCCGAATCTTGTTGGAATACCCAGTGCCTGTTATTGAACATGGTATGAGAAACAGGTTCCACAAGGTTCGTCAGGACTGTATTTTGATACACATCTGCATTCGTTTTTACACATTTCTCACAAAAATGTACCTCTGTTAAGCCCCAATAAGAAACTCCCAACCATACCATGAGCGAGGATGGAAAATGACCTCGTTGGACACGCGGAATACGGTTGCTCGCTTCTTCACTACTGTGTGCGTACACCTTATCATTTTGTTTGTTGTAGCTCTCTTCTACGGTAAAAATTTTTTCATCCGAAAAAAGATTTTCTCGATATTTTTTTCCCGCGTACCGCTTCAACAAAGCGCGGCATCTCTTCAGTCTCAGGTCCATTAGACGAGCATTCAAACGATGTCCTGTTTTTCTTCGATATGCCCGAAGCCCTAAGTCTTCATTTAACACCCTTTTCACCGTGGTTCTGCTTAACCCCATCTGAAGGGCCAACAGTTTCTGCTTACGTTTGGGATTTCTTTGAATTCGCGCCTTCACAGCTTTTATCACTGCTGGAGTCCTAACAGACCGAGGGCGACCACTTCTTGACCTGTCATCTACACTAGAGTCTTCATTGTATCGTTTGATGGTTCGATAAACGAATCTTTTGGTTATATTCAAATTTTTCAGTATGTCAGAAATTTTAAATAGCGCGTAACCGCAACGATGCAACGCAATAACTGCAACACGGTCTTCTTTAAGCGTCCACTCCATATTTAAAAATGAGTAAAATTCTAAAAAGTATATATTTTTATTTTCATGAACAATTCGAAATTCGAATTCTATAAACTTTTTTTGTGGCTAGCATTCTAAAAGAAAAGTTTTTAGTGTGTGACAATACTTATGACCTGACTAGGTATATACTTTTTTGAACGCTTTTATATCAGCGTTTTTTTTATTTTTAAACTGAAAACTTCTTTAGGCGCGTTGAGCATTTTTTGAGATGGGAAAAAAACCATTGAACTCGCGACACTGTTAATCAATCACATCGTATTTATTGCGTAATACGGGGAATAACAAGGTGTAGGTAGAGTTGTTGTGTAGGCGCAGCCATATTCACCGTTTAACGCATGCAACTGTTACCGACACCTGTCACTGACTACTGACTGTTACTGACACCTCTGTATATAAAAGGTCTGTAGTGTAGTCTGATTTTATTCAAGTGTTCACTTCTGTCGGCACTCCCGGAGTGCCACTTTTTTTTTGAATACCTATCTACAATACATCCTTTATTCATTCATATTAGGTACATTGTTTACATGTAGGTAATTAAAATAATTATCCAGCAGTGGGTGAATTCGTGCTGTGGATGATGAGGATGAGGTAATTAAATTGAAAGTTAAGCAATTAATTAAACTGAAAACTATAACCAAAAATTTTAAATTAAGAAGTATTTTACACTAGCTGTTGCCAGCGGCTTCGCACGCGTGGTTTGCCAATAAAAAGTAGCCTATGTGTTAATCCAGGTTATGATCTACGTACATACCAAATTTCATCGCAATCGGTTCAGCCGATCCGGCGTGAAAGAGCAACAAACATCCATACATACAAACTTTCGCGTTTATAATATTATAATAGGACTCGAGTTTTTTTTATACCCAAATTCGGGTGTTCCCCCTCTATCCTAGTATACGTTCAAGGACTTCAGGCAGTGCACCAAAAACACCTACTTTAGTTAGTTGGATACTCTATTATCCAAATCGCTTTATTACATTGTGTTTCTTCAATCAACTTCAAAAAGTCCTAGAACGAACAATGTTCGTGCGGCCGAAGTGACGACAATTACCCTTCTTGGGTTAAAATCCAAAGCACCCTGCATACTCAAGACTTAAGTACAAAAATATAGAAACCAACTTTTGAAATACTCTTAGTCTTTCAGGAAGGTTCGGTTGAGCAATTCTGAAAGAGTTTTCATCATCTTGAGGTTATTTAAAGTAAACATGCAGAAGCTTCCTTGTTGCAGCAACTTTTTATGAGAGTAATTAATTAATTATAGAAGAACAAGATACCTGCCGCCTGCTGATTGTTTAATTGGGTTGCTGTCGATTCGGACAAAATATATTGGGACGCAATGTCCCAATTGACACTTTTGATTTTAATATTTTTGTTACTGTCGATTCGGACACCATTAAAAATAGCTGCATTGTACTAATTCAGACAAGTTACAATTACAGAATTTTACAAGTCCATTTGTGTAGTAGGTATATGAACTTACACGTCACCTGTCATCCATCGCTCACTATAGTGTGACCATTAGTGCTGTGCACTCCCTGAGGTATGCGCGCGGCGAGACGGGGGGGAGAATCGGCTGCTGCGCTCTGTCAGTTCGCCGTCAACGCTCGTGGCGGCAGGTAGTGTTATTTGTATCGGACTGTCTATGTCATGTGCGTCTGACATACAGTGACATACCTATATATATAAATTGTATAATATACATATGTAGGTAATAACATTTATTAGTATTTTGCTCCAATGTCCTTTTCTATGCACGTACCCACCACTATAATCAACTATCTCTATCTTCAAAGGTTTGCTGGAAGAAAACTCTTATTAGGGTTTGTACATGTTCATTTTGTAAGTTGTTTCTAATCCCGATGTTTGTGTTATAAATGGTGTAACTAACCCGAATTTGTTTTATATATACAGTGTTTTTTTTAACTGTAACATAACCAGAGAATATACAGGTAGTTACTTTTAAAACATCACCTCGTTTTCGAAGAAAAACATTTTGGTATTAAATTTTTTTTGTTCAAGTGTGAGTAGCGCCTTAAAATGAATCAAGATGGTAATTTTTTTTTGATGCCGATTGATGCAGTCCTATGTGGATCATTTTATTGTATCGGATGAAAAAAATCTGAACAGCGGAAGTTAGTCAAATTTGATAAAAAGTATTCTTATACAACAGGACAAACAAAATTCCTTCTACAAACATTTTGTTAGATTCTAATTGCACATTAAAGAAGTATTAATACTGTAGCGATTAAGAAGTTTAGGAACTCCATGCTCTCATGAGCAATTCAAAAACATTTCGTATTTCAGAACAATTTTGAATTTCGAACATGGTTCTTGCACCTGTCGGACTTTTATATCAGTCATTGCATCATCTTATTTGTCCTATCATGGCATTGTCAAATATGCAAAAAATAGACTTAATTGAAGAATACTTCCTCAATCGCGGTCTGGGTAGCGTTCCTGATACCACTTCAGCGCATTAAGGCTTCGTCGGTTAAGGAAGTATGCTTCAATTAAGTCTACTTTTTGCGTATTTGACAATGCCATGATAGGACAAATAAGATAATGCAATGACTGATATAAAATTCCGACAGGTGCAAGAACCATGTTCGAAATTCAAAATTGTTCTGAAATACGAAATGTTTTTGAATTGCTAATGAGAGCATGGAGTTCCTAAACTTTTTAATCGCTACAGTATTAATACTTCTTTAATGTACAAATATCTAGTAAAATGTTTGTAGAAGGAATTTTGTTTATCCTGTTGTATGAGAATACTTTATATCAAATTTGACTAACTTCCGCTGTTCAGATTTTTTTCATCCGATACAATAAAATGATCCTTACATAGAACTGCATCGATCGGAATAAAAAAAAAATTACTGTGGTGCTGTCGTACTGTTACAGTTAAAAAAACACTGTATAGGTATAGATAAATCATCTTTATTTTATAAGATTGTAATATACTTATATTTGTTCTAATAAAATCTTATCTACGCCGCCTTCCTTATTTGCTCACATAGTAGATGCTGTCCAGCCGAAGGTGGAAGAGATCGCTTTTAGCGATAAGGCCGCCCATTGTACCTATGATTTAAATGTGTATTATCTTTTGTTTGTTTATGTTTTAATGATGTTCAATAAAGAAATATCTATATATCAAAGCTTAAATGTCTAGGTTAGTACTATGTAAGTGTTTATGTATGTACCTACATTCAACTGCACTATGGCTAGTATGACTAATAAGTATTAATATGCAAGTTTTATAATAATATGTATGTTACAAGTATGTTTGATAATAACTATGCACGTAGCTACATGTTAATAATATGTCTTGCTGTGTTAGCTTGCGTGGGACTCTAACTTGACGCAGTGCGACTGCGGTGATTCCACGCAGTCAATGCAGCACTTGCTAATGTGCCCTTTGTGTCCGAACACCTGCACGATGGAGGACTTAATAACCGCCTCGCCTAATGCTATTGTTGTGGCCAAACACCTGTCCAACAAAATATAAACGAAAACGTAGAACTCTTGACACGCTAAGAAAAGAAGAAGCTTGCATGCAGTTTGTATGGATCGGTGCATTTTTAACTAAAATATTGACTTAAATTAGTTATTGTAATATATAATGACCCTTTTACAAAACAACTTACATGGTTAGGGTTGCAATATTCAAATTCTGCCCCTGCCAGAAAATAAGTAATGTCTAAACTCACATTTGATCGAGTTGGAGCAACTTCAATCCCAAGCTTTTCTATAACGTAAATAATCCGATACCCATGTAGTATAATTACGTTTTTATATTTGTAATTGAAAATGTTGAAAGTATATATTTTTATAATTTTGAAATGTTGAATGAATTAAAAAAAAACATCAAAATCACAAGGATCACTGAAACGTAAATTTTACTGCCTGTTCGTTCGCGACCAAGCCAGGAAAGAAAGGCAAGAAACAAGGCTGGTTGTGTTTTATAATGATCCATTTAGAATACATAACAATAACGAAAATAAATTACGTCTAAATTGTAACATGTTTGAACGAGTTGGAGCAGTTTCAATCCAAGCTTCTCTATCATCTAAATAATCCGATATTGTATAGTAGGCTTTTTATAAAGATTTTGTTTAATTACCTACGTTTTTAAATTTGTTAATTGTCATTTTTTGTACATCACTTGGGAGTTTGTTAAAAAGCACGATTTAGTAAGTACTTTTAGGTAAGTACTTAGAAAACTTTCGTGATTGATTTCAATCATTATTAGGTATAAATACAGGATTTGATCACGTACCGTTTTATCGGTGTTTCGACCGACAATGGTTCAGTTCAATTCGTGAACCTTCGTCAGGGTGAGGGCGATCCGTTCCGAATAACGACTCGCCTCGCACTACGCGCCGCAGCCGTGCGCGAGTAGACGGGCGCGGTGTCGGTCGAAACACGGATAAATCCCGTATTTGTTAAGTAGTATAACCTAGGTCTGTGTACTGACTTCTGTGTGAGCCTGAGCTTCTGCGTGAGGCGCACGCTCTCGGGGTCGGTGCCCTGCAGCTTGCGCCAGCGATGCACGTTCAGCGGCGACTCCAGCGCCTCCTCCAGCGCGCGCACGCGCAGCCGCTCCCGACCCAACTCGCGCTCCAAGTTGAACACCTACAGATTACATACGTATTTCAAAAGGGCCATAATTTATTTATGTTTTATTTTTGCTACATGGATATGGAAGACGTTAAGTGCCTATAACAAAGTATTGCCTCATATAGGTCACGTATGTCATTTGATTTGAGGAGCGCAGCTACACCGATGATGTAGCGGTTATAAACAAAGCTAAACTGAGCGGTGGCAGGATCTTCAAGCGGCAGTCAATAGGTATGGTAGCCGTGGAATAGACCTTGTGAAAGGATTCAGTTGACCTCTCAATGCAAGCCTCGTGCCCTGTTAGCATCAGGAAAAGTTCTCAAATATAGCCATCATCATCATCCACAGCCTTTACCTATTGTTGGGTATAGGCCTCCCCAAGTTTGCGCCATCCACCGCGATCCTGCGCTAGTCTCACCCACTGACGGCCCGCGACATTTACGATGTCGCGGCTCGAGAGCCACACGCAAATTATATTTATTTTGGAGTAGTCTTCCAGATTGCTACAGTGAGGTGAAGAAGTTGGCATTTGGAGTGCTAGCTATCTTCGGATCGACATATTCGTGCGAGCAAGCGTTCTCTTGCATGACTATAATTAAAAGTAAAGTAAGAAGCCAACTAACAAATGAAAATTTAGATTCGTGTTTGACACTTAAAAAAACAAGAAGAGCCAAATTTATCCAAAATGTTTAAAACCATGCAAAAAAAACGCTCCCATTGAATGTGTTTGCTCAAATGTATGTATGTTAATGTTTTTTACATTGTAAGTACAAGTTACATTGTTTAGTAATGTTTAAATTTTCTACTTGAATAACCCATGCAAAGCCATCGCTCCCATTGAATGTGTTTGCTCAAATGTATGTTAATGTTTTTTACATTGTAAGTACAAGTTACATTGTTTAGTAATGTTTAAATTTTTTACTTGAATAACCCATGCAAAGCCATCGCTCCCAATGAATGTGTTTGCTCAAATGTATGTTAATGTTTTTACATTGTAAGTACAAGTTACATTGTTTAGTAATGTTTAAATTTTCTACTTGAATAACCCATGCAAAGCCATCGCTCCCATTGAATGTGTTTGCTCAAATGTATGTTAATGTTTTTTACATTGTAAGTACAAGTTACATTGTTTAGTAATGTTTAAATTTTCTACTTGAATAACCCATGCAAAGCCATCGCTCCCATTGAATGTGTTTGCTCAAATGTATGTTAATGTTTTTTACATTGTAAGTACAAGTTACATTGTTTAGTAATGTTTAAATTTTCTACTTGAATAACCCATGCAAAGCCTTCGCTCCCATTGAATGTGTTTGCTCAAATGTATGTTAATGTTTTTTACATTGTAAGTACAAGTTACATTGTTTAGTAATGTTTAAATTTTCTACTTGAATAACCCATGCAAAGCCATCGCTCCCATTGAATGTGTTTGCTCAAATGTATGTTAATGTTTTTTACATTGTAAGTACAAGTTACATTGTTTAGTAATGTTTAAATTTTTTACTTGAATAACCCATGCAAAGCCATCGCTCCCAATGAATGTGTTTGCTCAAATGTATGTTAATGTTTTTACATTGTAAGTACAAGTTACATTGTTTAGTAATGTTTAAATTTTCTACTTGAATAACCCATGCAAAGCCATCGCTCCCATTGAATGTGTTTGCTCAAATGTATGTTAATGTTTTTTACATTGTAAGTACAAGTTACATTGTTTAGTAATGTTTAAATTTTCTACTTGAATAACCCATGCAAAGCCATCGCTCCCATTGAATGTGTTTGCTCAAATGTATGTTAATGTTTTTTACATTGTAAGTACAAGTTACATTGTTTAGTAATTTTTAAATTTTCTACTTGAATAACCCATGCAAAGCCATCGCTCCCATTGAATGTGTTTGCTCAAATGTATGTTAATGTTTTTTACATTGTAAGTACAAGTTACATTGTTTAGTAATGTTTAAATTTTCTACTTGAATAACCCATGCAAAGCCATCGCTCCCATTGAATGTGTTTGCTCAAATGTATGTTAATGTTTTTTACATTGTAAGTACAAGTTACATTGTTTAGTAATGTTTAAATTTTCTACTTGAATAACCCATGCAAAGCCATCGCTCCCATTGAATGTATTTGCTCAAATGTATGTTAATGTTTTTTACATTGTAAGTACAAGTTACATTGTTTAGTAATGTTTAAATTTTCTACTTGAATAACCCATGCAAAGCCATCGCTCCCATTGAATGTATTTGCTCAAATGTATGTTAATGTTTTTTACATTGTAAGTACAAGTTACATTGTTTAGTAATGTTTAAATTTTCTACTTGAATAACCCATGCAAAGCCATCGCTCCCATTGAATGTGTTTGCTCAAATGTATGTTAATGTTTTTTACATTGTAAGTACAAGTTACATTGTTTAGTAATGTTTAAATTTTCTACTTGAATAACCCATGCAAAGCCATCGCTCCCATTGAATTTGTTTGCTCAATTGTTTGTTGTTGAAGTACAAGTTAGTGTTGTAAGTAAATGTTTAATTGTTTCAATTTTTTACTTAAATAATAATTGATTATATAATAATATCATATATGCATTAACTAATTTGTTGTGGAAAAACACTACTTATATATCAATAAATAGATATTTTTCTTATGAATAAATAGATAAGTTTTTTTATCAAAAAACTTTATTTACGCAAGTACATACTAAGTATATATTGTTGGCAAGAAAAAAAATGTGTGGCTCTTTAAAAACTTTGAAATTTTGTAAATTGTAACTTTTGACTCTTCCGACTCAAAAGGTTGTCGACCCCTGTTCTAGGGGGCTTGTAAGGGCTTCTAAGGGCATAGCAACAGTCGGAAACTTCCTAAACACTAACCTCAAGTCGTAAATCAGTCATGTTTTCGATTCCCTTGGACAGCAGATTCTTCTCCTTGCGCAGGCGTATGATCTCCAGTCGCAAGAGACGGATGTCCTCCACTCGCTGCTCGTATTGACGCTCGCCTGCGACAACAGTAGTAAGTTTAGAAAGGTACTTTCCCGTGGCACACCAAATGAGTCCACCTAGGTGGCCCAAAGACGACCTGATAAAGGTTGGTGGGAGCCGTTAGGTGCAGGCAGTACAAGATCGGTCGCTCTGGAAATGTATGGGGGAGGCATATGAATGTCCTACATGATAAGATAACGCTTTTTTATACACTAGCTGTTACCCGCGACTAAACTTATTCCACTACTAAACGTGTTAGGTAACCTAGAAATAAAGCTAAACTCGCTGTTGCACCTTGACTTGACACCCCATTTTTGTCTCATGGGAACTGATTTATAGGATAAAAGGTAGCCTATGTGGTATTCCTGGTTATAATCTACGTATATACCAAATTTAATCGAAATCGGTTCAGCCGTTACGACGTGATTGAGTAACAAACAAACAAATAAAAAAAGAAACATCCAAACATTCATATTTATAATATTAGTGTGAAAACACTTAAATTAAAAACTGTATAAAAAAATAACGAGACACGCGGAAATACAAGTGTCGGTCTTATCGTTTAAAGCGATCTCTTCCAGACAACCTTTGGATGGACTGGATTTCACGAGAACGTTATAGGACTCGTATTAATAATTAAAAAAAATTGAATATTGAATGAATGAAAATACTTTATTGTACACTTCAAAAGAAACAGACATAAAAATAAAAATTCACAAAGCAACAAGTACAATGGGCGGTCTTAACGCTTAGAAGCGATTTCTTCCAGACAAGCTTTGGATGGAGAGGACTTTTGTAACATTACAATAATGGAGGGGGGTGTAGGTAGGTACCTACATTAACAAAACAAAAATTAAATTTTAGGAGAGCGCTGATCACTTACAAATAAATTAAACAATATAAGTACATAAATATACCTACAACAAATAAATTAAATTAAAAAAATATATACATATATAGTGTATATATATACATAAACAGACATACAAATCTATAGCGATAATACGACGTTTCAGAGAGATAAAATCTTTTCACTCTTGTTTTAAATGTGGCTAATGATGGAGCTATTGGAGTATTGAGACCGGTAATGTGTTCCAAAGACGTGTTGCTTGAATGTTTACGGAATCATCATAGAATCTAGTTCTATGAACTGGGGTTTTCAGCATCAAATTTTCAAACGATCGGAACGAGTGAGGATTCGAGCAGTGAAGGAACTCAAATCGTTCCTTCAAGTAGGAAGGGGTTGAGGGGTTTCGGAGGATGTTGTACAGGAGGGAAAGGATATGAATAAACAGTATGTACTTGCATAAGCAAAATAAATAAAAATGATGATGATGTGTTGTGGATAAGTACCTCGATGTAGGGTGACTTCCAGTATCCGTATCTTCTCGTAGAGCAGGGAGATCTCATCGTTCCTCCTCACCAGCTGAGCGCCCACCACGTCCCGCTCATTCATCAGAGCGTCCACCTCCTTGCTGAGCTTAGCCCGGGCAGTGTCTCCCTCCTTAAGTGGTGAAGTTAAACAACTGATCAACGAGTCTTTTAAAAAAATCCTTAAAAAATGTTGTTTAAATATAGTCTTTTTTAATACAAACAGCTAAACAGTTGTTGAATTTTTTTTATGGTAAGTCCCGCAATTTTGATGTTTTAGGTACTTCTTCTGGCGTATCAGGTAAAAAAACAGATCAGAGTGTATTTTCTGCATGTAACGGAAGATCCAAGTGGTGCGAAAATGACATAATTATAGGACTTATTAACGCTAAAGAAGTTTATCTTGTTATATACGTACAACATAGGTAGGTATTGGTAAACAGTACACATCTGCTTTTTTGCTTTTCATGAAAGTTCAAATTTTTAGAGATCAAAGTACACCCAACTTATATTTATCCAGGTTGCTTCAAAATATGTATTTATGTCACAAAGCGTAGGTATGAACAATGTACATACACCTTAAACTAGGGTTGCCACCTGCCGCTAGTTGATTACAGGGTTGCCAGTATAAAAAATACGGGGTTTAGATATTTTTACGGGAGAAAATTAAAACAACAATGTTTAATGAAGATAATCTTTTTTTAAATTTATATTTATGGTTAGAAGAAACAGGTGTTAAAACCTCTTCATTTTGAGAAATAAATTTATAAAAATCTTTGCAAGATAGCTTATAATTAGGTACATTTGACTTGTAACTCCACCTTGACAGTCTCAATATTGAGTCGGTTTCGGCTATATGTCGAGTTAACCGAGTATCTATCGCTAATCCTTCTTTGAATTAAAAATACGATTGCTATAATTACCCCGTATTTTATTTTCGAAATTATGGGTTTTTGTATTATTATAGCATGAAAAAATGGGGTAACCCGTAAAATACGGGGCATTTGGCAACCCTACCTACCATAAACACATTACCTATCATCCTTCTGGGCAGTCGGAAAAGAGCGTAATTTGATTAAATCAGTTTACTTTCGACACATATATCCACAAACAATAAAGATTTATGATTTGGCAGAGCGCAGATAGGTGTCTAAATTCGTGCAACATAATTTATCGGTTTGATATCACGTTTGATATTCATTAATATACAATGACGGCACGTAATAGGCAACTTTATTGGTACGAACTCATAAATCATCTAAAAATTTAATATTCAACCAATTAAACTATAAATAAAATAAATAACCAGCTCAATGCTAGTCTAAAGCACTAAAATATTAAATTATAATATGATAATATGATCAATTGGAAAAGTTATAGGTAAACTTGAACTTTGTGGTAGGTACTCTAGGTACAGGGCTGCCAACTTGAAAAATGAGACTATGGAGATACGAGGAAAATGGGGATCGAGAATTTTTTCCAAGTATTTACTGTAGTTCAGTATTTGTTCTTTGCGATAACTGAACCCATATTAAATGCACTGATCAGAGAAAAATCTTTTGTATGTGTGAACAGTGGATATATTTAATTGATATCGTCATAAAGCCGACCCTCGCCTATATTAAACGGAATTTCGCGCCCACCCCGACTATCCCGGAGATGTACTGTTCAAACTAGTGTTGCCACGTGTCCTGATTTGCGCGGCACATTCCGATTTCAGGGGTCTGGTGACACGAATGACCCGATTTTTACCAAACCTCCTTAGTCTGTATTTATTCTATGTATTAACTAAATTGTTGGATAGGTCTGTGAGGGAGAAAATTACCTAGTTTTATGTGTGATACATTTCTTAGCAGAAATAATATACAATTATTTACGTCTAGTATAAAAAACTAACCACTAACCACAAATAAATGATGATTAAAAAAAACCAGTTTTTCTAGCTGTCCTGATTTGAAAATCAATATCCCGATTATTTTAAAATTCTGTTCCGAATTTTGCCACACTGGACCTGGCAACACTAGTTCAAACCCAGCCCTAGGTAGGGCTGGTTGATAACGGATCAATTTGGCCAAAGCTTTGACCGACTTGATCCAAGATCCTCGTGCTCGCGCAACTTCATATTTTCCTGTTTACCTACTCTTATTTGATTCGAGGCGGCTTCGCACGCCTTGTTAGTCAATAAAAAGTAGCCTATGGTTCAATCCAGGGCGTAATCTATTTATTCACGGCGTTCTTTAAATCACTATTTTCCCAGAACAAACGTTGCTCAGACCATGGTCTAATAACTGTTTATAGCATCAAATAAGAGAAATAAAAAAATAAATTCTAGACCTTTTTAAATAAGTCTAACTTTGTTCAAAAACTAACCGTGACATAAAGTTCCCATGAACCTACGCTAGCCGTAGCGTATTACCTACTCCTTAGATAGGTACGTAGTAGCTACCGTTCAGCGCGCTATGTTGTAGGGCATAAGGTTAAAATAGACGTTACAAGTTCGCAACTTTTTAAATTTTTAAAGACCGATTTCGTTTTGGTTTTTTAATTTGATGTTATAAACTGTTAGTAGACCATGGTCTGAACAACGTTTGTTTTGGCAAAACAAACGTTATTATTATTAATAACGTTTGTTACGTTATATTAAATAGATTTATTGAGGCGATTGAGTAACAAACAAATAGACAAATATCCAAACTTTCGCATTTATTATATTAGTGTGATTGTATTGAGTGTGCTAGTAGCAAATAAATGTCTATCTCTAATAGTTTATGCATAGCTATAGGTATACATACCCGCGTGGTTTCACTCGCGTAGATGACACATGTACCTACCTACTAACTATTGAGTACGCATACAAATATTTACATTTAAAATATCCCCTCTCTATTTATTATTATTATTATTATTATTCTTTATTGTACACAAATAGATTTACAGATAAAAATAGCTTACAAAATGGACATGTACAAAGGCGAGCTTAACCCTAATAAGAGTTTTCTTCCAGCAAACCTTTGAAGATAGAGATATTTGATTATAGAGGTGGGTACGTGCACAGAGAATGACATTGGAGTAGAATACTAATATATAGCATATACTATAATAAATACAACACTTAACCATATTAAAAAATAATAATAATACCTATATACTATACCTACATTAGAGATAAACATAATATATTATACAAAATATAAATAATATACCTACTTATACATAATAAATAACCTAAAAGCTTACAAGGACAGGTAATGCTCTTTGACTCTAAGCTTAAAAGTGCTTAGTGATGGACTTGCGCGGATAGAGTGTGGTAGAGAATTCCACAGGTTGACTCCATGGACAGTGAAGGAACCGCCATAGCGACTGGAGGAATGAGGAGGGGTTTTAAGAAGGAGGGACTTAGATGACCTACAAGTCATCTCCGGTAGGACAAGAAAATCGAAGCGCTCACGGAGGTAAGAAGGAGCTAAAGGATTGAAAAGAGTGTTGAAGAGAAAAGTTACAACATGAAGATCACGTCGACGACGAATAGGAAGCCATTTTAGCTGGGATCTAAACATGGAGACGTGATCAAACTTGCGCAACCCGAATATGAATCGGATACACAAATTCTGAAGACGTTCCAGTTTATTTAGAAGTTCCTCGGTGGCGTCAAGAAAACAGACATCGGCATAGTCTAAAAGGGGTAACATGAGTGTTTGAGCAAGAGTAATTTTAGTTTCAAAGGGTAAAAACTTTTGGAGACGCTTAAGAGATTGAAAAGAGTAGTTAACCCTTTTACTAATCTCATTAACATGTCGCACCCAAGACAGATGATTGTCAAAATAGACGCCAAGGTTCTTGGCATTGGCCGAGTAGCTAATCGGTGCTCCAGCGTATAAAACTGGAGGAGGATTACAATTACCGACAAGATTTAACATATAAGGGCTCCCAAAAAGTACAACCTGAGACTTCGATGGGTTGACCAGGAGACCAAAAGCCTTTGCCCACGAGTAGATATGGTTGAGATCAGAGTTGATTTGGTCAATACCCATTGAAACCTCGTCCAATTTGAACTGGTGATATATTTGTAGGTCGTCAGCATAAAGATGGTAGTGCGAAGTAAGAACGTGGGTTATGGCGTTAATAAACACCGAAAAAAGGAGAGGAGACAGAACACCACCTTGAGGTACGCCAGCGGTGATGTCACACCAGTCAGAACAAGACTCGTCCGAACGTACACACTGCGTGCGACCCGAAAGATAGGAGGCAAACCAAGAAGTTACTGAGAGAGAAATATTGAAGGAGGAGAGGATGGATAGGAGAATGTCGTGATCAACCGAATTAAAAGCACTGCTAAAGTCTAACAATACGAGGACTGTAAGGTATTGGTTATCCATGCCCCAGCGAATGTCATCGGACACTTTAGTTAGAGCACTAACCGTGCTGTGACCTGGACGGAACCCGGATTGGTAAGGACTCAGCAGGCAATTAAGGGCAAGGAAGTGGGAAAGTTGCTTATGCACAACGTGTTCTAAAATTTTAGATAGAATTGGTAAAATGGAGATGGGTCTAAACTGAGATACCAGGGTGGGATTAGATGTCTTTGGTAGAGGGATAACAAAAGCCTTTTTCCAGACCGCAGGATATGAGCTCGTTTCGAGAGAATAATTAATAATGTGAGTGATTATAGGAACAAGCTCAGAGGAAAGGAGTTGAATCATAAGGATGTGAATGCCATCTGTACCGACGGCCTTAGTGGAAATGGAACGAAGGAACTTCAAAACTTCAGTCTCAGTAACATCCACAAAGATAAAAGGAGAACACTGAGGTCTAGTAAGGTTAGATAAATGATCAAGAGTGGAACGTTTTATGACATCGTCCACGCAGAGAGGCGATTTAGAAAAATGAGTATTAATAGTGTTAAGGTCAAAAGAGATAGATGAATCATTTGATCCTTTACCAATTCCAAGTGAATTTAAAAATTTCCACATTTTAGCGGTGGTACAATTTAGGATGGAGCTATGTATGTGGTGTCTCTTTGCATTTCTACACATCTTGCTGCACCGATTCCGAAGCTTTTTGTAGACTGCCAAGTTCTCTTCGGAAGGTATCTTCTTGTAGATCCTCTTTGCCTTATCTCGCTTAGACATCATCCTTTTAATAGGTTTTGTCAGCCAAGGCGCTGGAGGATGTTTCACTTTGACGCGTTTCAACGGAGCGTGAGCATCATAGAGTTTAGTGACAATTGAGTTTAAGACAGATACTTTATCATCCACACTTGCCGCATTGACTACTGGAGACCAATCGATGTTATTGGCATCCACCTTTAAACGCTCCATGTTAATATCCTTAAAACTACGAAGGAGAAGATTTTTGGGCTTACGCCTGGGACAGCGAATTTTATAAGATACGAACAAAAGATCGTGGTAGGAGAAAGAGGCTGACAACTGGCCGTATGTTGCTACACGGTCAATGTCCGAGACTATAATTAAATCTAGAAGTGAAGGAGCACAGTGGGGAGCGTGGTGAGTGGCAGAAAGAGGAAGAACGTGCATGTTAACAGAGGAGACTAAGGAAAGAAGTTTATTCGCACGAACGTCACCCTTTAGCAGGCATGTATTAAAATCCCCGAGAAGAAGAGTGTGATCGTATAGAGTGGAATAAGATTCAAGTTTTGATTCTAGAGAGGAGAAGTAATCAATTTTACTGGAGGGAGGGTAGTACACGCCAAGCAGTATTTTGGAATGGTTAACAGTGACTTCAACAAAAAGATGTTCAGCAAAATTACAGTACTGACTAGGCGAGAGATCAATAATTTTCGAAGGGATGTCTGCGCGTAGATAAATCGCTACGCCACCACAACCCTTGCCCACTCTATCATTTCTTATAAGTTGGAAACCAGGTAGGGGGTATTGAGTAGAGGGCACAGCGGGCTTCAGAAAAGATTCAGATACAAGAACAGCATCAATTAACTTGCTGTCGAAGGAGGAAAGCATATCTTCGAAGTGGGCTGGGATACTTTGGGCGTTAATGTGTACTATATTAAAGTTTTTTGGAAACTCACGGAATTTAACTTCCAGCTGGTCAAGCAGGTGGATTGAGTCATCACTAAAAGCACTAGCATAGTCGTTGTCAGAAGAACATGAAGAAGAGCAAGAAAAGAAACTGTCATCAAATACAATATTATCCATTAAAATAATAAAATAAATAAATACCAAATAAAATAGTATAAAATAAATAAAAATATACCAATTTAAATTAAAAGTCTAATCAGGCTTAGGTGTTTTCGAACCGAGCGACCTCACCCTTCACCAGATTGCTAAAAGAAAACCACAACATACAGAGAGTTACGTAAAAATCTACATAAACACAAAAGTATCTAACTGTACTTATCTAACTGGAAAAACAACTTACAAACACAAGAAAAAATAGCTATTGGTACCATTGCAAAAAAAAAAGGAAAAATATTCTAACTTGTAAAACATACTTCATACCTACATTATAAATAGTAATATTATAATATTATTAGTAACAATAACTAACAATATTATTAGTAGGTAAGTACATTAATCACGCACGCTAAAGTAGAATGGGCTATATGATCATTGCCAATTATAGAAAACAATTTTTGGACGAAACAATTTTGACAGTTTTATCGATTTTGACATTATTATTAAAATATTTTGAGTCACAAACAATGAAACAAGTATAGGTAGCATATGTACCTCCCTGTTTCACAAATTGTAATAAAAAAGCTATCCAAATCCAAGGCTACGCACTCTTAGAGTCCTACTAAATTGAAATGAGGATAGAAGCGCACACGCAAAAGTAAACAAACTTTACAATGGTATGGTAGCTCTAAACACAACCGGAGGTGCCCGACTACTTCGCTACGCGTCTGGCCCTGGGCTCAGCCTTTCCGGTCTTCGCAGCGGAAACTGTGAGAGACTTTCCCTTATCCTGAGGCGCACTGGCGGGAGCCTTGGTCTCCAAACCAGTCTGAACCGCTGGATGTTCCGACAGAAGCGGCTTTAACTCCGACATGGTTTCGATCCTTCTGCGCACGTTGTTTGGCAGCAGAATGACTATTTTACCCTCCGAAGTCCAGCATCGCCGTAGACCAAAGTGCTTACGCGCCGTAAAGAAGACCTCATGTCTGGTCTTAGTGAGGAACTCGGAGACAGTTATACCTGAGTTTTTCAGTGCAGTCTTCTCATTCCACACCAGGTTACGAACCTTATAGCTTATTTAACTTTATCCCTCAAGAGGATGTGTCCCAACTCCCAGTCTACGTAACAGATTCTTATAGATCCGTTTTACAGATAATTTCCGAAAAAATAAGCAGACATCTTCAAATACATATATATTCTACATCAGTTTTGAAATCTATTTTGTTAATGAGAATATCTATGTCAGTGAACCGGTTTACCTGAACTATCCTATTGAGCCTGGCCTCTTCCTGCCTCAGCGCTGTGATATCCGCCTTAGCATCGGACAACTTGACGATTCCTGCTTGAATCTCCGATCTGTGCATTTCGTTCTTCTTGTTGCACTTGGCTAGGACGCCCTCGCAGGTCTTCAGGCCGACCTCTTTGCCGCTGATATCCTCTTTCAGCTGCTCGATTTGATATGCTAGCATCTACGGAAGATTTAGGTTTGTGAGTAAGTCGATAAGTACCTATTTAATGTGGCCCGCAATGGATAGGGAAGAATGGCGCATTAATGTGGACCTATGCCCAATATTGTATTTATTGTATTTCCATATTGCTCCTTTAAAATATCCTTCCTCCCTTCTGGCAGCCTGGTTACTTCGCAGATTGGCCTTTGCTTAGCAGTGGGACTGATTACTGCACATTATCGCCTAGTTCCCCCCAATCATCTAATTTTTTGTTTTTTGTTGTAATTTATATAGCTATTATATTTTTTATTTACTTATATTTTTTTCTTAGTGTGGTAACTTATATTTATTTATATATAATTTTTTTTGTAATTGTGGTACTCTGCGGGTAGTCATCCGTGATATCTTTATTTTTATATGGTTCCAACGGAAGATCAGCGTTGTGCCAAAAGCACAACAAATGCTGAGTTGGACGCTTTTTTGTGACGTCTCGATCGTTTAGCTATAGGTAATTGTGAGACACATACTCGTATGTTGGGTATTGCTGTTTTTGTGTGTATGAATATGTTCTCTTGTGTGTACCTTACTTGATTGCAGTGTTGTGTTTTGCACCGTCACAAATAAATATTTTTTCTTTCTTTCTTTCTTTAGAGTAGTCTATCATAATTTTAATGATAAAGAAAGGGATGAACATACCTCGGTGGTTCATAGGTAGGTACACACAGTTGCCCACAATCAAAGATATTATTTATTAACTCATTAAAATAACTTACAAGCATCACCACATTTTGGTGGCATAGGAAGAAGCACTTAAACTATAAAAGTGTAAACATCGTAGATAAATAAAGAATAAAGATCATTCCGGTATGTCATAGTCTTCTTTGTTGGTTTTAGTGCATCTACGCGTCTCTTGGGAACAAAATTACATTGAGATTCCACAAAGCATTGCGAGGAGCTCAGTTTTTGCGTTTGAAAAACCCTAATGAATAAATATAACACTCACGAGCAGGTTTTTGGCTCCGAGGTGTTTTGTTTTTAGATTAAACCATTGTGGGGAAGATATTAGTCTAAAGTCTAACTTTTTAACCTATTATTATTACTATACTAGAGGATTGATCTTTTTTAGTGGAAGTATAGGGAGGTACATTCAAAATGAAACAAAAACGTCATAATAATGTTATTTAATTAATTTTTGTGAACTGAATCACATCCCTATTGAGATTAGGCTGGCAACATTATTTTACGGAATGACATTTAGAAACGTCATTTTACTGCAGCTAATAAAAAGTTAGACTATATGCTATTGTCAAACATCAAAGTCCTGGCGCTTTTAGGTTTGGCTAGTCAAACCTCAGGGGGCCAACCTCTTACAGCAATATTAAAATAATATTACACTGACATTTAGTACCATGAACCTCAATTAGTAAGCTTACTCTATTATTGTAAAGGCGAAGCTGTTTTGGTGACGTCACCATAAATTGTTCCCTCAAAACGTTTCGCATTAGAGCTCAAATAAAACGTAAAAATATCCTAAAAAGTAAGTAAATCGTGTTTATTTTCGCAATGTTTTATACTAAACGCGGTGTAATCACTAGAAAGCACTAAATATACAACATGATCAGGATAATAACAGTAATGTTTAAAAGTTTTGTGATTCAAATCGAAGTAGGTAATGTTGCTACAAGCTTGAAACAAAACGCTCCTGAAACATGATGGTTTTCTAACAGATTGTGGTTGGCGTCCTGGTCTAACATAAAGGCTTAGTTATAGTCGAAACCAAAGGCACTTTTCTACCTTTTGTTAACGAATTTGTATAATCCTAGGAGAGACTAATTTGGCCAGTCATACCCCGAAACTCAATTTGATGAAATCGGTGTTTGACTGTCCAAATTAGTCTCTCCTAAGATTAGACGAAAATTTGTTAGTCAAAGGTAGAAAAATGCTATTGGTTAGGACTTTCACTAAAGGCGGGTTCCTATATCCGTCGGTAACCAGCTACGACTCGTTTCTCCTTGAAAACGTGTCAAAAGTTTGAGATTAGTTTGACACTTTTTCAAGGAGATACGAGGCGTAATCGGTTACCGACAGATATAGAAACCCGGCATAAGCTTTTATGTTCTAGCTATACCTTCGGAGCGCCAAGGCTTCAATGTTTGACCATAACATCTACACAAAACAGCATTAACTTGACCTTTAGTTTCTGCTTCAGATCCTGTATTTCATCCAAAGCCTCGGTATAGTTCTTATGCAGCATATTCCTCTCAGCTCTGGTCGCGTCGAGCGCTACCGACAGCTTCCGTGAGTTGATGGTCTCCTCGCGATGTGCCTTCTTCAGATCCAGGATATCGGCCGTGCGGAGACGCACCTCCTCTGAGGGAATGTTTTATTACATCCTGTTTGTCTTATAACAGGGAGCTAGGGAAAACTTAGTACTGTTCAAGAATTTAATGCAATCTGAGACTTGCTCGTGGAGGTTGGAGAAGCGAATAAATATACATGGAATTCGATACTCACCTGTTATTTCGTCGATTTTCTCATTTAGTGCAATGGTTTCTTCAAGCAATCTGTAACAGAGATGAAAGTATTAATTGGGCCCAATTCTGGCAAAATAAGGGCAAAAAAACCACGAAATTTGAAAATTCAGAAGCTGAAAACTCTAATTGTATTATGTGAGACAGCAATAACATCTAATGTCCGTAGCCGTACGCTATAAATATATAATAAAATAAATAAAATAAAACATTTATTGCAGGCACAAAATATACGACCCATATCACACAAACAAAAATATACGACACATATCACACAAACAAAAATATATGACCCATATCACACCAACAAAAATATACGACCCATATCACACAAACAAAAATATACGACCCATATTACACAAACAAAAATATACGACCCATATTACACAAACAAAAATATACGACCCATATCACACCAACAAAAATATACGACCCATATCACACAAAGAAAAATATACGACCCATATCACACAAACAAAAATATACGACCCATATCACACCAACAAAAATATACGACACATATCACACAAACAAAAATATACGACCCATATCACACAAACAAAAATTTACGACCCATATCACACAAACAAAAATATACGACCCATATCACACAAACAAAAATATACGACCCATATCACACCACAAAAATATACGACCCATATCACACCAACAAAAATATACGACCCATATCACACAAACAAAAATATACGACCCATATCACACAAACAAAAATATACGACCCATATCACACAAACAAAAATATACGACCCATATCACACAAAAAAAAAATAATAATATACAACAGAATTGAGAACCTCCTCCGTTTTAGGGTTCCGTACCCAAAGGGTAAAACGGCACCCTATTACTAAGGCTCCGCTGTCTATCCGTCTGTCTGTCCGTCTGTTACCAGGCTGTATCTCATAAACAGTGATAGTTAGAAAGTTGAAATTTTCACAGATGCTGTATTTCTGTTGCCGCTATAACAAAAAAATACTAAAAACAGATTAAATAAACATTTAAGGGGGGCTCCCATACAACCACGTGATTTTTTTTAATCGTTTTTATTAATAATGGTACGGAATCCTTCGTGCGCGAGTTTGACTCGCACTTGGCTTTTTTTTATTTGAATCCAATGATGCAACTGCTATGGTTAGGTATATACCTAGTCAGGTCATAAATTCTGTCACATGTTTAATATAAAATAATTGAAACAAATTTATTTATTATGTAACTATTTATATACCAAAATGAACTTAAGAAAACATAGATTCTTATGACACTAAAGTTTATTCAAAATGACCTCCGTGAATTTGAATACAGGCCTTCAATCTGCGCAGCAGCCAGTCGACCGATAGACAGCACGAACGAGGTTCATGTCAATATCGGCGGCTGCCTTAATCAAGGATGTCTTGAGTGACTCCAATTTGGGATGAGGCTTTGAGCACGCCTTTTCCTCCAAGTGTTGCCATATCTTGTAATCTAACGGATTCAAATCTGGGCTGGAGGAGGGCCAGTCTTCGTGCCGGATGAAGTCGATTTCACGCGCCGCCAGCCAGTCTTGTGTGCTCTTCACTCTATGAGCTGGCGCTGAATCTTGTTGGAATACCCAGTGCCTGTTATTGAACATAGTATGAGAAACAGGTTCCACAAGGTTCGTCAGGACTGTATTTTGATACACAACTGCATTCGTTTTTAACCCTTTCTCACAAAAATGTACCTCTGTTAAGCCCCAATAAGAAACTCCCAACCATACCATGAGCAAGGATGGAAAATGACCTCGTTGGACACGCGGAATACGGTTGCTCGCTTCTTCACTACTGTGTGCGTACACCTTATCATTATGTTTGTTGTAGCTCTCTTCTACGGTAAAAATTTTTTCATCCGAAAAAAAAAATTCCCGATATTTTTTTCCCGCGTACCGCTTCAACAAAGCGCGGCATCTCTTCAGTCTCAGGTCCATTAGACGAGCATTCAAACGATGTCCTGTTATTCTTCGATATGCCCGAAGCCCTAAGTCTTCATTTGACACCCTTTTCACCGTGGTTCTGCTTAACCCCATCTGAAGGGCCAACAGTATCTGCTTACGTTTGGGATTTCTTTGAATTCGCGCCTTCACAGCTTTTATCACTGCTGGAGTCCTAACAGACCGAGGGCGACCACTTCTTGACCTGTCATCTACACTAGAGTCTTCATTGTATCGTTTGATGGTGCGATAAACGAATCTTTTGGTTATATTCAAATTTTTCAGTATGTCAAAAATTTGAATTGGCGCGTAACCGCAACGATGCAACGCAATAACTGCAACACGGTCTTCTTTAAGCGTCCACTCCATATTTAAAAATGAGTAAAATTCTAAAAAGTATACATTTTTATTTTCATGAAAAATTCGAAATTCGAATTCTATAAACATTTTTGTGGCCAGCATTCTAAAAGAAAAGTTTTTACTGTGTGACAATACTTATGACCTGACTAGGTATGTATGATTGAATGACTGACCTGTCCTTATCCTTCTCCAGCTGTCGAATGATAAGTCTCTGCTTGTTGATCTGACTGGAGGTCATTTCCAAGTCGTGCTCCAGCTGTTTGCGACGCTGTTCTTGAAGGTGCAGCATTTGCAGGTTTTCGACGGCTTCATCTGGGTAATAGGAAAATATACAGATTAGGTAATGAATAACCATTATAATCTTTGAGTCTTCGTATCACGAGTGCACAGATTATCTAGACAAGCTCTATCCACATCGTCACTTACCAGCAGGCAAGGTAGTTCTTATCTATATGTACTCATAATGTTATGTTTCAAAGAATGAATAAACAGGGCATCGATTCAGAGTATCCAGATATTTTAATTTTGGCGACAGTTTAAATTAAACATACCATAAATCATAAATCTTTATGATAAAAACTAGCTGTTGCCCGCGACTTCGTATGCGTTACACTACTAAAACGTGCAGGTAACCTAGATATAAAGCATCGCTGTTGCAACTTGATTTGACACCCCATTTTTATCCCACGGGAACTGATTTATGGGATAAATGGTAGTCTATGTGGTGATCCAGGTTATAATCTACGTATATGTCAAATTTCATCGAAATCGGTTCAGCCGTTACGGCGCGATTGAGTAATAGCGGGTTCCTATATCCGTAGGTAACCGACTACGCCTCGTATCTCCTTGAAAAAGTGTCAAACTAGTGTTAAACTTTTGACAGGTTTTCGACAGAAACGAGTCGTAGCTGGTAACCGACGGATATAGAAACCCGCCATAAGTGATTATAATATTTGTGTGATAATGAAAGAAGACAAAACAATGGTAGGCAGTAAAATACTGCAATCTTTAGACAACATTAAAATCTGGTTCTCGGCTAAAAATGCTTCAGCATGCTTCCTATTGTCCAAAGACCTTCCTAAGACAAATATCATAAATTTTTCTTTGAGCACTAGACATTTTGAAACTCCTAGATGTATTGAAGAAGTGTTCGATATACTTAAGGTGTCATCAATTATTAGCGTAAAATATTTGGGTGTTTGGCTAGACACCAGATTGACATGGGCAATCCACCTTGACCTTCTTCTTAAGAAGGTGTGCTCTGCAACTTAAGCAATAAAAAATAAAGGAGTTAGGAGGCATAAAGGCAGCGCGTGATGTCTATTTTGCATATTACTTATGGCCTTTTGTTTTGGGGTACAGCTGCAGATGCCAATAGAGTATTTCTACTTAAAACACGGGCAATCCTTTATATTTTGAGTATGGGGTACATTGATCCGTGTCGGGAAAAGTTTAGGGATCTAGGTATTATGACAATGACCGGAGAGTTCATACAGAATGTTCTATATGTAAGAGTAAACATTGATAAACCACTAGAAATAAAGATGAACATAATTTTAACATTCGAAATTGAAATCGTCTTGTCTTACCTAAAACAAGATTAGCCCAAATTTCAAAGAGTTACTACTGTACAGCAATTAAATTGTACATTAAAATAACGCACAATATAATTTGTATGTCAGATAATTCATTTAGATAATTTATAAAAAGACATCTTATTTGCAAAAGTTATTATAAGTTGAACGAAGCTTTTGCTGATAAAACAATATTTAAATATGATGAATGACAATATAGATGATTACCTGACATATATAAAAATAACATTATAATTTTATTCTCATTATTATTTACAATTTGACGATGCTTTTGCAGACCTTATCATAAGCTGCTATTATTTAGAACTGTTTCACTCTTTTTTAGAGTTTCGTACCCAAAGGATAAAACGGCCCCCTTATTACCTAAGCCAAATTGCTCTCGCGTCGCTATCGCTAGTCAGGTCATCCTTTTCACATGTAAGGTACATACTGTACATACGACGCGAGAGCAATTTGGCTTAGGTAATAAGGGGGCGGGACCCTATTACTAAGACTCCGCTGTCTGTCCGTCTGTCACCAGGCTGTATCTCATGAACCGTGATAGTTAGACAGTTGAAATTTTCGCAGATGATGTATTTCTGTTGCCGCTATAACAACAAGTACTAAAAACAGAATAAGATGAACATTTAAAGAGGGGCTCCCATACAAAAAAGGTGATTTTGTTGCTCGTTTTTGCTCGATATTAATAACGGCTACAGGTAGACGCTTGAAATATTCACAGAATAATTAGTTATGTATTCACTTTAAAAATAAATAATTAAATTTAAATAAAACAAATATTTAAGAGGGGCTCCTGTACAACAAACGTGATTTTTTTTGTTCGTTTTTATAGATCCCCTACGGAACCCTTCGTACGCGAGTCCGACTCATACTTAGGCGGTTTTTATTTTATAAAATATTAACTATAGGCACCTATATACCTGTTGATTATGTAATTAAGTGACATATTTTAATTGTTTGATCTGACTTGTCAAGCACATACGAGTAATAATATAGTTTGTCAAAGGATATGAAAAAAAAAAACAACAAAATTTGCCTGTTTAAAATAAGTAAGTACAGATTATAAATAAAGTTGTTGATGTAACAAAAACTTTAAGTTATTAGAAACAATGAATGTTAACATAATAAGAGCTATGTCAGGTATTCTGCTCAAATAAAATAACCCTACCTACATGCCACATAAAATTGCCATCTGGTCATTGTAATTCGCTAATTTAGGCTATCATTTCATCTAACTTATTGATAGAGCGAAGCGAGATCTCCAAATCAACTTGGGCAAGTCGGCGTTGTATGTATGTTTATATGTCCGAGGCTAACTTTCGACCCGTTGATCCGATCATCGTAAAATTTGATATATAGGTAGTTAGTGATGGCATAATTTTGGTGTGACTAAATGAGCTAAAAATTTTTGGGGGGTTGTTGAGATATTGGGGTTCAAGAGGGGTAAACTACTATGAAAATGAGACTATTAGGTCAAGTGGGAAATCAAATGAAATGTCTTCATTACTACATTTCAACACTGTTTCGATTTTGAGTTTAATCCTTGTAGTTTTTGAGTTATTAGCCATAATAAAAACAAAACTTGAACAAAATTCACAGGGTACACGTGCACCAGTGACTCCACAATGCTGAAATTTGGTATCCATGTAGCTTTAGTGACACAAATATAGGCAAAAATCTGAAATCCAGAATAACTGCAATTTCTACCCCAAATAGTCCAACCAAAATTATGAACTCCCGTTACCTGTAATTTGAATAAATTTGTAGGGCAAGTTATGTGGTTATTCATTTCGTGGCACTATTTTGATAGTCGAAGATTACGAATACTTAATATATTTTTGTTTTTATGGGAGACTCGCGAGATATATCGGGGCGAACCACTAATATACTAGTACCAAACAATTTTAAGAACTCAATGATTTACCTTGTAACATTTATTAATACAATTTTGTACACATTACGGTCTAGTGGAGTTTGACCTTGCTTCACTTTTTTGTGGCGGAACGGTGCACAAACGAGTCTTCAAGTCTGCGTCCGGGGCATCGTTCGGAAACCTGTACTACAATCGCGGTAAAAATGGTCAAATAAGTATCATCACTTTCACTTGTTAGCGTATTTCGCTAGTGCAAGAGTAAACACTTGTTATAAGCGTTATTTTTAGGGTTCCGTACCTCAAAAGGTAAAAAAAGGAACCCTTATAAGATCACTCTCTTGTCCGTCTGTCCGTTTGTCTGTCCGTGTGTCACCACCGATTTTCTCAGGAACGGGTGGACCTAGCAAGTTGAAATTTATACCAGATACTGAGTTCTATAATCCCTATTAGGCGTATACAAATCAAGGTCCTGAGTCAACCAGAGATGGGTAATGGGTAAAAACCCATTCTACCCATTTGGGTTATAACCGGGTGATTTGGGTTTTAACCCGATTTTAACCCATTTTCACCCATTTTGCTAGGTGAAAATGGGTGTTTGGTTATTTTAATGCCAAAGTTAAAATAAGGTAGGTGCCCACTTTGGCAGGTACCTACTAGGTACGTAATTAAAATATTAAATTAATAGTAGCGTTCTAATAGACACTTAAAGCTGGTAAATTAATAAAAGTCGGAATTAAATTAAGATCGATTTATTACTAAGTAAAACTTCTTTACGCACGCTTGACTTGGCGAATTGCTATAGATAAAAAAGTATTTACGACGTTTCGTATTTTGAATCTACCATCTTCGATTTACAAAAAAGTTCAGCAATTCCACAACAGATGGCAGACAGCAGCAGAAAATAACTTATGTACTTACTGTATGCTCCTCAAAATAAGGTTACATTTCCTTTTTATTTTTCTTTCTTGGCGTCGCACGGTTTTGTGCATTTGCCATTGGCAAATAAAAAAATAGGGAAACAGAATAGAAATGACATTTCATTAAAACATTATTTTTACCACTACTCAGCCAGTGCGGTGACACAAAATATTGTCATTATTGATTGGACCCAATTTGGGTTTGATTAAAATATTATAGGATACAAAAGAGTTTTAGGGTATCTATAATCTAAGGATAATCTAGTTCAATATGTGACTAAAACTTGATAGGACAAATAAGAAGATCTAATGACTGATAAAAAAGTCCGACAGATGCAAGAACAATGTTCGAAATTCAAAATTGTTCTGAAATACGAAATGTTTTTGAATTGCTCATGAGAGCATGGAGTTCCTAAACTTCTTAATCGCTACAGTATTAATACTTCTTTATTGTGCAATTAGAATCTAATAAAATGTTTGTTGGAAGAATTTTGCTTTGTCCTGTTGTATGAGAATACATTTTATCAAAGACTAACTTTCGCTACTCAGATTTTTTTCATCCTATACCTAGTCAGGTCATAAGTATTCTCACACAGTAAAAACTTTTCTTTTAGAATGCTGGCCACAAAAAAGTTAATAGAATTCGAATTTCGAATTGTTCATGAAAATAAAAATGTATACTTTTTAGAATTTTACTCATATTTTAAATATGGAGTGGACGCTTAAAGAAGACCGTGTTGCAGTTATTGCGTTGCATCGTTGCGGTTACGCGTCAATTCAAATTTTCGACATACTGAAAAATTTGAATATAACCAAAAGATTCGTTTATCGCACCATCAAACGATACAATGAAGACTCTAGTGTAGATGACAGGTCAAGAAATGGTCGCCCTCGGTCTGTTAGGACTCCAGCAGTGATAAAAGCTGTGAAGGCGCGAATTCAAAGAAATCCCAAACGTAAGCAGAAACTGTTGGTCCTTCAGATGGGGTTAAGCAGAACCACGGTGAAAAGGGTGTTAAACGAAGACTTAGGGCTTCGGGCATATCGAAAAAAACAGGACATCGTTTGAATGCTCGTCTAATGGACCTGAGACTGAAGAGATGCCGCGCTTTGTTGAAGCGGTACGCGGGAAAAAAATATCGGGAAATTCTTTTTTCGGATGAAAAAATTTTTATCGTAGAAGAGAGCTACAACAAACAAAATGATAAGGTGTATGCACACAGTAGTGAAAAATCGAGCAACCGTATTCCGCGTGTCCAACGAGGTCATTTTCCATCCTTGCTCATGGTATGGTTAGGAGTTTCTTATTGGGGCTTAACAGAGGTACATTTTTGTGAGAAAGGTGTAAAAACGAATGCAGTTGTGTATCAAAATACAGTCCTGACGAACCTTGTGGAACCTGTTTCTCATATTATGTTCAATAACAGGCACTGGGTATTCCAACAAGATTCGGCGCCAGCTCATAGAGCGAAGAGCACACAAGACTGGCTGGCGGCGCGTGAAATCGACTTCATCCGGCACGAAGACTGGCCCTCCTCCAGTCCAGATTTGAATCCATTAGATTACAAGATATGGCAACACTTGGAGGAAAAGGCGTGCTCAAAGCCTCATTCCAATTTGGAGTCACTCAAGACATCCTTGATTAAGGCAGCCGCCGATATTGACATGGACCTCGTTCGTGCTGCGATAGACGACTGGCCGCGTAGATTGAAGGCCTGTATTCAAACTCACGGTGGTCATTTTGAATAAACTTTAGTGTCATAAGAATCTATGTTTTGTTAAGTTCATTTTGGTATATAAATGGTTACATAATGAATAAACTTGTTTCAATTATTTTATATTAAACATGTGACAGAATTTATGACCTGACTAGGTACAATAAAATGATCCTTACGTAGAACTGCATCGATCGCCATCAAAAACAAATTACCAACTTGATTCATTTTAAGGCGCTACTCACGCTTGACCACGCTTGCCTCAGTACGGCAGCACCCATAACCAGAGGAGATACAGGTGAAGTTTATTTTAAAACATCAGTTCGTTTTCGAAGAAAAACATTTTGGCATAAAAATTTTTTGGTCAAGCGTGAGTAGCGCCTTAAAATGAATCAAGTTGGTAATTTGAAAAAAATTTTATCGTAGAAGAGAGCTACAACAAACAAAATGATAAGGTGTATGCACACAGTAGTGAAAAATCGAGCAAGTTAAAAAAACACTGTATATAAATATACATACATATAGATGGAGCTAAAGAAGTTTATAGGTACCTAGGTACTTTATTAGACGTCATTGTTAATAATTACTACTTATTTCATTTTCACCCGCTCAAACAATCCAGTGGGTGGAATGACTTGGGTGATAATTGGGTTTTAACCCACTCATGTATTATAACCCGGGTGGTTACCCATCTCTAGAGTCAACGCGCTAAAAAGATATGGGCAAAATTAGATTTTCGCGAAAACTTGTAATTACCTACCAAAATATACCATAATTTTTAACTTTTATTTTTCGGAATTTTCCTTTTACTTGTGCTGTAAGACCTTGCTTTTAACCAAAATTGACAATTCTAGGTAAACCGGAAGTACCCTATAGGTTTTGGGTCGAAAACCTAAATGGTAGTTCCCGTTGACCTAGAATCACGAAATTTGGCAAAAAGCAAGGCAGCACAAATAAAGGAAAAATTCAAAAAATAATAAATGTTGAAAAAAGGGTGTCCCCATACATACATAGTTGACGCCAATTAAGAAAGTCCTCTGAATTGTATGGGCGCTCATACAATTTAGAGGACTGGCTTAGTCGGCACCAACCTCAAATAAGGTAAAGAAATAAAATTGTGCTATTGAATAAATTAATAACTAACTAACTAATATTTAAGGCTCCCATACAACAGGCATGATTTTTTTGCCGTTTTTATAGATAATGGTACGGAACCCTTCGTGCGCGAGTCCGACTCGCACTTGGCCGGTTTTATTAAACTATTTATCGTACATACATTTGGTTATTTTTAATTTCATACACCGATGCGTTTGTTTTTCCGGCCGCGCGGCCGCCTTGTATAATTTGAGAGATAAATTGTAAATTATTTACAAATTATCTTATCTCTCAGGATTTTCATAACACAGTATTTACCCTGACAGTACTAAACATAATCACACAAATATTATAAATGCGAAAGTTTGTTTGTTTGTTACTCAATCACGTCGTAATAGCTGAAACGATTTCGTTGAAATTTGGTATATACGTAGATTATGACCTGGATAACCACATAGGCTACCTATTATCCCATAAATAAGTTCCCACGGGATAAAAATGGGGTGTCAAGTCTAGTTGCAACAGCGAGTTTAGGTTTATTTCTAGGTTACCTACACATTTAGTAGCGTAACGCTTACAAAGTCGCGGGCTAGTATCCATATAATTTAGCCGTCGTTCATTGACGTGAATTCATTTACATGGTGTGTCGCGTCACTTTGACAAGAGTGTTTTATATAGTTTGTATCCCGAAGTTCCCACGGGAACGGGACATTTCAAGGGACGTGCGAAGCCGCGGGCAGCTAGTTTACCTATAATATGGTCCGGTTGTAGGATCTTGCCCTTCTGAAGGTGGCAGAGTTTATTTTATTTTATTTCCTTGCATTTTTACGAGGGCAATATGTAGAACAAAATGTATACGAGTGCTTGCAGTGAAACTACATACCTAGTATAAAACAAAGTCTGATCTTGATGCGGTTTTTTAATAGATAGAGTGATTCAAGCGGAAGGTTTATATGTATACAATACATACATAATATACTAGAGAAACACTGATCATTTTATAGGTTTCTAATGTGATGTCGTAAACCCTACGAGATATATCAAAATAATGTACTACAGTATTATACACCTTAAAAAGGTCTACAAAAAGTCCGTGATGGTATGGCGATGTCTATCTCTTACTGATAACCAATAATAACCATTTTTTATCGTTTACTCTTTACGAGAAATAATGGCTTATACAGCAATCCATATCCTTATCCAATTAAGTACCTTAGATACATTGTGCATTTAATATACATTTATACAAATATACAATTAATATATTAAGACATTCTGTAGCATATTTAGTATCAGAATTGCACCCAAGCCGGGGCAGGTTGCTAGTCTAGCACAAAAAGTCAAGTCATGTCGGAGGCCATAGGCGGCCTGAAAACATCGACACCATAGTTGGCCACTATCTCAAATGAACTGTAGATTCAATTTGCTTGTATAGTGGTGTGTTCTGTAGAATAAATCTAATATACGGTAATGTTGGGATCTGTGAATATAAGTATAATTAAATAAAGTAGATATTATTATCTGCTGCGTAATTTTTGATGTATAACATCTTTCCTCTCGGTATGTGCGAGTGATTTTGACAACAGGGACGAAAATGTGTAACAGGAAACCGGAGAAGCGCGCGCTTATTGATTTGACCAATGAGCGCACGCGGTGGTAAGATGTTACACATTGTATCACATCACACTGGTAAGGCTCGTAGTTTTTGAAGTAAAACTTCTTTATGCACGCTTGACTTGGGGAGTAAGCTGGTGAATGCGTTACGAGAAGTGCGAACGGAAGTTGAGAGGGAGACATAAGTTAGTGAGGATAGAAAGAGAGAGAGAGTGACGTTTCGTATATTACTGTAGGAGCAAGAGAGAGAGGTGCGCGCGCACATTTTCTTTCTCTCTTCCTCTCATAGCCAGTGCATTATATTATATATATATATCTCAGTTAGTAGTTCGTTTGATTATTTTTCGGAATTTCATTTCGTGCTTGAACAATTTTATAAATTACTAGCTTACCAATCCGCAGCTTCGCACGCATAGTTTTTCAATAAAAACATTACTCTCCTTCTGCGCACTTGGGTAAAAAATAGCCTATATACCCGGAGATAGTGTAGCTTCCCAACAGTGAAAGAGTTTTTTAAATCGGTCTAGTAGTTTCGGAGCCTATTCAATACAAACAAACAAATCTTTCCTCTTTATAATATTATTAGTATAGAATATTTTGTAACAGAAGTTTTACTTCAGTAGTGTGGTCTAAAGCACACTCGTTTTTTTAAATATAATTCGTATGTTTGAATAAATTATTGATTTGTTCGAGGCTTACAAATTTAATCTCGAACTCTGATTGTTGTGTTATAACTGTCATCACTTTACCATAAAATAACTTGACTTTTACGACAAATGTTAATAATTATAACATTTAAAATTGCAAACAAATGAATACCTAATTCTGGGAAATGCATACGATGATCTTACCAAACAAAAAAGGACTAATACCCGACCTACCGGTTCAGCCTTAAGACCTGTCCGTCTGACATTAAAAATACTTACTATTAATACAATATATTCATATGCATGGGATTTTTTTTCTATTGTAGCAAAGGAAGTAGATAAGAAACTTAGCGAATGGGTAACGTTATATCACGTCTTAATATTCGACATCTCGCGTATCATCAGATATTATTCTCAAAACTCCGTAACGTCTGATTCATTTTAGAAAGACAACACTGCGTAACCGTCGGTCTTACGTTCCATGATATACGAGTAGTTGAAGTAAAACTTCTTTACGCACGCTTGACTTAGGGAGTAAGCTGGTGAATACATTACGAAAAGTGCGAACGGAACTTGAGAGGGAGATATAAATTAGTGAAGATAGAAAGAGAGAGAGAGCGTTACGTTTCGTATATTTTTAAAAGTTAATGTGCGAGTGCGAGTTGCGTCTGTCCAGAATGAACATAGACTGATCGACCTACAGACGTGTGGACAATTTTGTAATTGAACAATTTTATAAATCAATTTAATAAAGTTTGAAACAGAAGTTTTACTTCAATCGTGTGGTCTAAAGCACACTCGTTTATTTGATGATATTGATAACGGCAACAGGTAGGCGCTTGAAATATTCACAGAATATTTAGTTATATATTCACTTTGAAAATAAATAATTAAATTAAAATAATACAAATATCTAAGGGAGGCTCCCATACAACAAACGTAATTTTTTTCCGTCGTTTTTATAGATAATTGTACGGAACCCTTCGTGCGCGAGTCCGACTCGCACTTGGCCGGTTTTTAAATGTCTTGCTGTGGTGAAGTAATGAAGTTACTGTGCTTTTAGTTTTAGAGAGGGGTTCATTTTTAGAGTAGAGGATATCTACCTACTTATGCTATGGTATACAAATTAAACCTAAGATTAAGAAGAAGTGGTAGCGCACTTTTTCTTGGCTGACACCGTCCTATTTATCATCAGAAGAGATCAGAAGGAAAACATGGTCTGTCTCCTGTTGCTATACCCTGTCAGGGTTCATATGTGAAACTACATATCTACAACAACTTCTGCTACAACTTTATCACCATGTGAAAGCACTATAATGTATTGAGTATCAGCTAAAATTCTGAGGATGGCCAACTCACTCTGTATCTTCTGCATGTTCTTATTGAGAATGTCTTTCTCCCTGTTCAGGTTCTCTATTTGTCTCTTGTCCGCCTCAGCTTGTTTCTTGGTCAGCATAATCTCTCGCTCCATCACGCTCACTTGCTGACGGAGACGGTCGCTGAAGGAGACACGGAGAAATTAAGAGGAAGAGAGATGTTGTTAGAAGTGGAGTTCTTGCAGTTCTTCGAAATTATCATCACAGGACGTCCACCGCTGAACATAGGCCTTCTCCATGGATATCCAGAGCGGCCGACCAGTGCATGGTCTCCGCTCTAGAACCTGTCCTCCCCAAACGGTAGTCAGTTCTTCGAGGTACGTGCCCCATCCACTGCCATTGCAGCTTGCTATCGTCTTGACTGTCTGTGGTGCATCTTTCTGGAACGTTCATCAGCTTTCACCAATCTCCTTACTTTCGTGCAGAAGTACCTAATTGGGGTAAAACAAAGGGTGCTGCTCACACCGTTATTAACCCTATCGGGGCCCCTAGGCAATGGAATTCTCGGGGCCCCTTTCCTTTACCCTTTTCTTACTTTTTAAAATATATTTTTTCTATTACCAAAGTCAGGTCGATCAGATAGACTCCTGCTTTTTGCTTTCATTGAAATGATCCTAATGAATAGATTATAGTTATAGATAGTACAATAAGTGTAAATAGCAACTCTTCTAACTTTTTTAGATACAAAATTGTTTAAAACATCTTGGAACCCTTAAGTAAAATATTTTATTTTCTATGGCAACATTACCGAACGTAAATAATGTCACGAATGAAACGTTATTTTCTTGGTGCGTGGCCTACATTGACTAGACCCCCGTGGGCACCTAGTCGGTGTGGGGCCCCTAGGCAGTTGCCTAATCCACCATATGGATAATCCGGCCCTGGCTGCACAATATCGGTAGCTCTGGAAATCTATGGGGAGGAATGTTCAGCAGTGGACGTGCTACGGCTATGATGATGTCCTCACCGCTCAGACTCCACACTGGCCTTGTTCTTCTCCAGATGTGTGTACTTCTTCATATTATGCACAGCCTGCTTCGTCAGTTTCGTCAGCTCGTTACGGAGTCGGGTGCCGTCGTCCATCATGTTCTAGAAGATATAATAGTTCTGCATATGCTGGTTTGCGTAATTTTTCAACTCTGCACATCCCCAAGTTTGGGTAAAAAATCACACTAATATTATAAATGTGAAATTTAGGATGTTTGTTTATTTGTTTGTTTGTTACTCAATCACGTCGTGACGGCTGAGCCGATTCCGATGAAATTTGGTATAGGGACATACCTCAGGGAGTGCACAGCACTAATGGTCACAATTAGTGCTGTGCACTCCCTGAGGTATGCGCGGCGAGGTGGGAGGCAAAGAAAAAACTGCATGAGTTCACATGAGATCAATACATGTCGGACATATCTTACGATATCAGTTTGCATTTCTAAGGCAAGACTTGTGGCGGGACGATGGTCGGAGGCTATCTATCTGTAATATATTATACTTACTTAGTTGATTAAAATGTAACTTAAATATACTCATATTTTATTAAAAATATGCAGGTGATAAATAAGAACTAAAGTTATAATTCAAAGGACTTGTTTTATTGAACATTTTTTATATTTACAAACAATTATATATTCTAACGAAAGTTATTCTGACATAGATTCTGTTTCAACTTCATCTTCCATTCCATATCACGAGATAACGCACGACCCATCTTTGAATATTTATCTCATGTGCGTCTGACATAGACAGTCCGATACAAATAACACTACCTGCCGCCACGAGCGTTGACGGCGAACTGACAGAGCGCAGCAGCCGATTCTTCCCCCCGTCTCGCCGCGCGCATACCTCAGGGAGTGCACAGCACTAATGGTCACACTATACATACGTAGATAGTGGATTGGTATTTAACTGGATTACCATATCTATCATTATCCCATAGGAGATTAGTTCCCATGGGATAAAAATGGGGTGTCAAGTCAAGTCGCAAAAGTGAGTTTAGTTTTATTTCTAGATTACCTACACATTTAGGAGTGTAAAGCGTACGAAGTCGCGGGCAACAGCTAGTAAGTCGTACATTTTGAATTCTGTGCGTTTTTATAATGAACTCCCGGAAAGCGCTTCTAAGCTTACATAGATTTAAATAATAGATCAGAAAGATAGTAAATGGTAGTCAGGAGACTGGCTACTAAATCTAGAATATGCTTCTACAGAAGCTATTCTAGCCGCTCGCTCTTAACGCGCCGGCGAACCCTGAGCGCAACTTCAATTGGGCCGCGTCAAAAACTTCGCCCTGAATATCGCTATCCCTGTTTAGTGACGAAGTTTAGCCACGCAGAGCGACAGTGATAGCAATAGAACGATTCTAAATTTGATTAGATTTTGACCGTGTTCCGTAATACCAAAAATGATGACTGAAAACTTGTTGTATTTTTCTCATTGTGGTGTTATTCTGTAACAAGACGATATAATCAATGTTCCCATGACTATGATACGTAAGATGTTGTTGTTTTTAATACGAAACAATTAGGTTAAAAACAGGTCTTTTATGACGTAAAAACATGCAGAATGTGATGTGTATATTTCATTTTAGGTAAGTATTTTGATCTAATATTATGGTTGGGAACCTAGATAAATACTATTAAAATTAAAATAATACCTTATTCAGGTAGAAATATGCTCCAATTAGAAATGGTCTTGGTAGTACGTGTTGTATGGGTGATTGTCCCTCTGGTGTCCCCTTAAGCACCATTGTATTTATGTCTTAATATTATTTTGTAATTTGTATGTATATCTTCGAAATTTTTATTCAAATGTAAGTATTTTCAAGTGAAAATTATTATTATTTTATCTGTCAATGTATTTAGTATTTATTTTGTAACAATAATACTAAGTTAATTTATAAAATTCAATTGTAATTATGTTATATACTATCTAGTCCGGCGGAGGGTATGCCATAACACAGGTTTACTTAGTTTTGATACTAATGCGATCCCACCGGGAACCGTCATGTTAACGATAAATATTTCTAGGATTGTTTCGGTTAATTTGATATCTATACTAATATTATAAAGAGGAAATATTTGTATTTTTGTGTGTATGTTTGTAATGAATAAACTCAAAAACTGCTAATCCGATTTCAAAAATTCTTTCACCATTGGAAAGCTACATTCACCCTGAGTGACATAGGTTACTTTTTACCTCACTGCGCAGAAAGAGGGTAATGTTTTTATTGAAAAACTACGCGTGCGAAGCTGCGGATTGGTCAGCTAGTCTGTTATAATTTAACAAATTTCATTTTATTTCATTTTAAAAGCAATTTTATATTATTATAGAAAGTTTAATACACTATAGCTGACAATATTGATGATAAAATCACGCGGCTCGATGTCGCTCAGCCTCATGACAATAGATAATATTATCTCAATTTTGCGATATCAGTACACATTTGCTTTGGTTTCACAATTGATTTATATTAGATGCATACTTTTATTTTTGTGTTATTGTTTAAAGGATCATTAAAAAAACCAGTCTTGATTCTTGCCTGATCTGATTCCCTTAGTAAGGGAATGAGACGTCGTCGTGGTCGGCCGAGAATGCTTTGGTGGGACGATCTGGACGCATTTGGGAGAGGATGGTGTTTTGGTTCGCTTCCTGAGCTAGGGGGACACCTGCCCACCCATGCCCCACGGTGGGCATGCTTCTTTTGATGATACTATTCTACTATGTTAAACCAACCTTTAACTCTTTGCCAGTGTTGATCAAAGCCTGTTTAGTCTTATCGAACTCTACGTTCGTCATGTCCAAGGTCTCTCTCAGATGGGCTGCTTTAGTCGTCGCCGCCTCTTGTTCTTGCACGGCTGCTTCCAACTTAACTGTCATGTCTCGAAGCTGTTTGTCGCGACGATCAATCGTTCTTTCTGCTTTGTTCAGCTGAAACGGAAAGGTACTGTTAAGAAATTTAGTATTATGACTTTGTAGATTTTAATATTGCATGCCTTGAAAGTCAGAAATATCCGCACACACCGTTTTGGTTCTACGTTCTTCATGCGTACCTACAGTTAAGGTATGGAACACTTTGCCGTCGTCTGTTTTTCCTAAAGAATAAAATCCGGGCCTCTTTAAGGTAAATGTGAATAGGTTTCTTCTAGATCTTCGTGCTTCATCTTAGACCACATCATCGCTTACCATCAGGTGAGATTGTGGTCAAACGAGATACAGTTTAATAAAAAACTGTGCCTCTGTGTTCGTAAATTCTTCTCATCCTTAACGGTTTGACCGATTTTGAAGAATTTGTTTTTGTACTTATGGTGTCACCTATATGTTTCTTAGATATAGTTGGACTTGGTGGCGTTGTTCTAGAAAATTGAAAGACGAAGTCGCGAGCATTTAACAAGTTTCTGATATAAATATTGGATCGCATGAAGCTATTTGAGGTGACCTAGGTCACCTCAACCGCTGTTTGCGAATTGCCTCCATTCTGATTTGGTCTGCTTCCGAAAACCTGTATGAAATGAAATTATTCTCTGTGTCGGATTTAAGAATACGTAGTCATAATCAGAAAGGGGGCAAGCCGCGACGAGTTACACTAGTAATGTAATAATGCTTGATGTTTATACGTTTCTAGTAGATTATTCGCAGATTTTGTTGGTTATTTCTAAAATAGCATAATTCTGCTTCATTAAAAAAATTATATGCACAATAACAAAAAAACTGGCCAAGTGCGAGTCGGACTCGCGCACGAAGGGTTCCGTACCATTATCTATAAAAACGAGCAAGAAAATCACGTTTGTTGTATGCGAGTCCCCCTTAAATATTTGTTTTATTTTAATTTAATTATCTATTTGTGAGTGTGAAGAAAATATATAACTAAAATATATTCTGTGAATATTTCAAGCGTCTACCTGTTGCCGTTATCAATATCGAGCAAAAACGAACAAATAAATCACGTTTGTTGTATGGGAGCCCTCTTTAATATTTATGTTATTCTGTTTTTAGTATTTGTTGTTATTGCGGCAATTGAAATACATCATCTGTGAAAATTTCAATTGTCTAACTATCACGGTTCATGAGATACAGCCTGGTGACAGGCGGACAGACAGACAGACGGACAGACAGACAGACGGACAGCGGAGTCTTAGTAATAGGGTCCCCGTTTTACCCTTTGGGTACGGAACCCTAAAAAGGGGTATTCGATTAACACATTGTAAGCTACTAATAATTTATGTTACCCTCTAACATAGCCTCTAGCCTTCTTTTTATGAAAAGTATTTAACTAACCTGTGGATAACGTCGTGGACTACAGTATAAATTGCTCACACGTGATATACCATGTAGTGACACAGACTGTACCTTACATATAATTTAATGTAGTTGTTTGTTATTCCTTAATAATTAAATTAAATAAATACTAAAACAATATTACCTTTTTACCTTATCATTCAAATTAGCAATAGTAGCACCTCTGTTTTCCACTTCATTCTTCAACGTAGCGTTTTCTCCTTTCAGATGGTCGACCATACGGTTCTGCCTCACTGCATTGTTGTCAGCCTCCTGGAAGATAACTACAGCATACACACAGCACAGGCTCATTCCTATGAGCAAACTGGTTTAGTTACGAACTGGTCCCAAAACAATTTTAATTCATCAGCCAACCAGACGCTCTGCGGTGCGCCACCGCTATACGGTAGAAATACCACCCTTTCGCACAAAGCGGTTCTCTTCGACCTTTAATAAGCGCACCGCCAAAGAGTGGAACGCCTTGCCAGAGTCTGTGTTTCCTGATAGCTACAACCTGGGTATCTTTAAGTCGCGAGTGAATAGGTTTCTTCTAGGCAAGCGTGTACCATAGTAGACTGCATCATCGCTTACCATCAGTCGAGATCGTGGTCAAACGCAAGCCTATAATAAATTTAAAAAAATCTCCATTCAAAACTGATGATAAAAATGTATGCATATCTTCTTAGGCTACTCTATGTGTGTAGTTTGACGTTGTCATACGATATACGTAAATGTCGACGTCAGCAATTTGGCATCAAAATAGCCATTGGCATCGAAGTCAACAACCAACACCAACACCGACGCCTACTCTGATACCGACGCCGACGCCATCTGCCTGCGACTATGAATGACGTAGTTGCCTATCTTCAAATAATAGCTAAGATTGTATAACTACAAAAACACACTATAAAAATACTATTTGAAATAAGCAACGCGACATCTCTTGTCAATGTACTAAACTGCAACGTTTGGCATTGAGCAGCTCAAAAATTGTATGTTTTCCTGTAGATGGAGCTAACGGTGCTTTAGTCGTAATCTGAATCATCTCACTAATATCGACCCTGACGTGACATAGCCTGGTAGCACAATTGGATAGTGCGTCCTCGTATCAAGAGGAAGGTTGCGGGTTCAAGACTTGAACTTCAAGTTCCGTCAAGGCTTAAAATTTTTAGATGGTTTTAATATCTTGAAATTTTCCGTATGTGTTTGGAAAACACTATTAAAGTAAAAATACTATTTGAAATAATAGCTATTTAACTGGTAGAACAATACTTGGTCATAATTAAACAGATAAGAAAAGATGAACTCTTTATAATTACTACACAGAAACCAATAGAATACCAGATATAACAATAAAATAAAACAATAAAAAAATATTATTAATATTAAATATAATATTTAATATATTATATATTATAATTATTGGTTGTCTGTAAAGTCGGTTTACGGACAATAATTTTACGTGACAACGAGTGGAAGAGAGATAGATGCGTCACAAGCCGAACGCTTAGGCCGATCGTGCCTCTCTATCGCTTGTTCCGCGATCTCGCTTGCACGCTCGGCTCAGGCATAACGTGACATTTTATTCGTGCGTGCAGCCGGCGTTCATCGATTTATAAGACGTTATCATGTTAAAAGACGGCCTTATCACTGAGAGCGATCCCTTCCAGGCAACTTTTGAATGAAAATATATTATGGTCCTTCCAGGCAAGAGACTGTCCTTGCCAGGTAAGATACTAGAGTGGTTTTATTTACGAGAACTGCCCTCCTGCCAAACTCTTACTGGAAAGTCACTTAGCTAAAGTTGGCCACTGAGTAGTTGTGGCAACAACTAGCCACAGAAGCAGTAACACCAATAGTGAATAGTGAGTGAGTTTTACCTGTCAAACGAGTCAAAAAGGTGAATAGGGGGACAATTCTTCTTATTTCATTACCTCAAGATTCTCCTCGAGTTTGGCGATATCCTCCTCAGCAGCTGTATTCCGCTGCTCCAAATCATCCTGGTAGCTGATCGCATTGGTGAGCCGCAGTTTGACGCCGTCCAGCTCCCCTTGGAGTCGAGCTTTCTCCTTCTCAAATTTCTCCTTCTCTTTCACTGCTGATGTTGCTCCTCTGATAAAAAAAGTTGCTTACATCATGAGGAAAACGTCTCAATGCCAAAGAAAAGTGCACTGATAAAGAAAATGAATGGCTATTGAGTCGATTCTGTATGAAAATGCAGAAAAGCTTAATAGCAAAATTTGACAGCACTAAAAGGGACTACCATCTCTTTTGTTTATGTAGATATTAGTAACAGAGGCTTCTGCAGCGCGTCGGGAATGTTCGCGGAGGCGCGCATCAATTGTTTGTATGCGACAATGCGCCTGCGTTGTGCATCCCTGGTGCGGCGGGTGCGGCGAGTACCAACCTCCTCCTCAGCGTGATTGTAGACCGCCTCGACTCTCCCTATCTGAGCCACTGCTGTAAGCTCCATGTGCCACACAAGCCCTTACAAAGAGCATTATGAGTATTTGTGAGTGTGAGTACCTGACAATACCTATATACGACTTAAGATTATTTTGTGTTATTTGTATTTTATTTTCATTAATAAGAATGAATTTAATATTAGTCTAATGTCACTAAGTTATAAATTGAATACCCATAAGACATGTTTCATTAAATTTTTACTTACTATATAATATTTACAGAGGAAAGATTTGTTTGTTTATATTGAATAGGCTCCGAAACTACTGGACCGATTTAAAAAATTCTTTCACTGTTGGGAAGATACACTATCCCCGGGTGACATAGGTTACTTTTTACCCAACTGCGCAGAAGAAGGGTAATGCTTTTATTGAAAAACTACGCGTGCGAAGCTGCGGATTGGTAGCCTGAAATAAATGAATTGAATGAAAGCTGTATATTGTGTTTAGTTAATGTACCTTGTACACTATACTACTGCAATCTGATTTAAAATGATTGTGTAGAATGCGTGCACGAGGTTTTCCATGTCACGCACGGTACACCTCAATACAATACCAAAAACTTACAAGATTCGACGAAGGTTGCACCCACACCTTACTAACACATCAAGTAAAATGCAACTAAAGAGCTTACGCATCGTCGTCACCAGCCCGCTTCCTCGCATCCAGCTCTTTCTCAAGCCTGGTTACAGTCTTCTTCATGGTTTCCAAACTTTCGACACTGGACAGCTCACGGGCGTGCATAGCATCAGCGAGAGCTCTTGCTTCCTCTGGAAGAATCATTGTTATCAGCTTTCAAAAACAATGGTTGGCCACTAGCGCACATGCGTGCTATGCGGGGTGAATACCATATTGATTGAAAAGTTTAAGTAAGTTGCTTGATAACTTAGTATTAGCATTGTAATGTGCATCTTATGTTCGTCTGTAAATGAAATTCCATGTAATAATAGCCATTACCTAGTAAATAAGGACGAACTCGTATAAATTTTGTTGGTCAGCCTCATAAATAAATTATTTATTTATTTTAATGCAACATACATTTGGTACAAGTTTCTTATAAGTAATCTAGAAGTATGTACCCTGTAAGGGCGTGGCAAGGGGAAACAAACACCATAAGGCTATTCATTACGAACTAAAATTATCGTAGGTAGAAAAATAAACCTAATTAAATTAACTTATCTTCAAAAAAAATCGCTTAAATTATATTAGCATTTGTTAATAAGTAACTTTCTAACTTTTTTTTTAATAATTAAACGATCTATTAGCTCCGAGAATAACGTGAGGATCTACCAATAAGTTAAAGTCAATTATAAAGCCATTTTAATAGGTAACATTTAACAATTCATCAAAATTGAACAACGTAACCTTGTAACGGCGGGCATAAAATAATATATTGTTTCGTTTTGTTAGAACTGCACAGTTGCGTAACTTTTTTCAATTACGATTACATATTTATTGTAATAATGACCGATACGAGTACGAGTTCGGTACGAGTTGTACCGAACTGACAGACGTCAACAGACGTCCTGGCCTGACTTTAGTTGCACAGTTATGGATTCAAGATTCCACGTGTAGATACTGATATAGATACTGAGTAGTTTAATTCGAGATTTAGGAAAAGCACTTATAAAATTTTGAAAAAAGAATTGTGGAATCAAAACAGTTTTTAAAGATTTTTTTTGGGTAACTTACCGATATCAGCGCGAAGTTTTTCTATAGTTTTATGGTCTTCAGCTATTTCCGCTAGGTAGTCAGACACGGTATCATCAAGTCGGTTAACCTTCACCTGTGCAATAACACCTCTGTATTAAAGTACCTTTTTGATAGATGAAGTTCTACTAATCCTACGAGTCATTACAATTTTTTAATCTATTTTATTCCAACCTTTAAATTATTGATCTCCTCGATGCTCTTGACATTTTCTCCCTTCATCTTGAAGTATGAGTCGTATAGTTTTGTGTAAACATCTGAATAGAACTTCAGATTTTCTGCTTCTCTCAACTCATTAAGTACCTGAAAAAAAGAATATTTTAGTAACGAACGAAGTGATCACGAGCTCGTGACCACGGCCGATGTAAACTCGGCCGAAGCGTCGAGGTTAGTCACAATTATGATTTTGATATAAATCTGTGCGCGAAAAGACCCGTTTTGTCTTAAAAACATACTCATACATGTTACAAATACAAATAAAATTACACAAATCAAATTAAACTATATCAAATCAAATTGAATTAAAATTATACAATTAAATTAAATTATTATTAAAACACAAACACACAGAGACATACACATACATACATAGATACACGTACGTGAATACGAGAGAATATCAGTGTCCGCCAATGTGCTCAGATGATGTAATGGTATTTTAAAAACAAGCTTATTTTTTAGTAGGTATGTAATGCGTATGGAAGTGTGGTGGTAGTGCTTTGATAAAGGGAGTATACGAGGAGGTGACCCTTTCTGATAACATGATAAGCTGATAACCAGGACTTTAGCATTTTTCGATTGATCAGCTTGTGGCCACATTGACATTGGTCAATCACGGAGATTTAGACACAAAGTAGTCTTTATTTTAAACAAAATATCTTCGGACAAATTTCTTGTAAACATTTAAACTTTTTGGGCTTTCGAATCATATTCACTATATCAAAGAAATAAATAAGAGAATAATATCAACTTTACAAAAGGACATCACAATGGTCCTGGTAATAGCCTGGCCTTTACAAACAACCAGTGTGGTACCAGGATTGCCTGTTGCAGAGACGCTTTTGAATTTCTAATAAATATTACTTACTTTTTCAAATTCCTTCTCCGCCTCCGTAGCTTCAGGCCCCATATTTAGGGCCCCTCCAAAGGGCTCGTCGTCATCCATGGCGTTAAATTAATTCAAAAAAATCACTAATAATATGTAAAAACTGTATAAATTTTGATAGACAGTCGGTGGTCGGTGCGCGTGTGTTATCGTTGTTATAACGTAGTGATTATATCCTCTTTGATCGTTGTCATGGAACCGTGATGCCTGTAACTATGGAGGTGGCGTCGTGAAATATATGTAAACCTTTTTTTCTTGAAAATGGGGTAAAAAGAGTTTTTACCTACTTTGACAGACGATCTTATATCTTATGGCATCGCATTGCTCTGAGTCAGCGATGCCATAAGTTAATCAAAAGTTAAGTTGTTCGAATGGCCACTCAACCAACATTATCATGCCATAAGCGTATTTATTTTGGCGTCTTGTCGTCGCGACTAGACGCGGAGCTGTCGCTTGCGTCGGCGACAAGTCGTTATGACAGACGTCGTGCAGGAAGCGATCATTAGTATTAGAGTATTCGACGTTTGGAACATATTTTAGGCATAATTCCTCTCAAGCCTGATTTTTCTTCCCTCGGTCACTACTTTACTTCTACCTCCATGGTGCCGAATTTATTAAACACCCAGTTTTAATTTTTTAAAAACTCAGACTCGGAACCTTCTTATTACTTTTTTTGCATTTAGTTATTTCCTCGCCGAGGTGGGATGAAAAGTTACGTGTTGCACTCGAGTGCAAAGATTTTTCACGTCGTGCTCTTTTGATTCCCTCGCTAACGCTCAGGATACTAATTTTTGAATGATTATTGGTGATTTTAGAATCCTTCGCTTGCTCAAAATTGAGCACTTGAGTTTGGGCTTTAGGTAAGCGGCCGGGTGTTGGTGTGAAATCCATAGTTATAATAAATCAATGGAGCTTATGCCGAGTTTTGTATCCAATTATCTTGCTGTTGGGGTCAGCGAGATAATTTAATCGCATTTTGTAGCAAAATTTGCTAAAATGTTTCATGAACTACAAATATTTGTTCCGGATCTGGCTTTTTTTCTGTATACCTATTATAACTATGTTGTATTTATTAAAAAAAGTATATATGAGCATTCTATCAGATATCTGGTTCCTATAGCTTTGCTTAGTTTTGGGCTAGATAGCACAGTGTGAAATGTCCAGCATTATGAATTTATTTAAATTAAGATAAATTGCTACGAGGTACCCATGAGAAATATTATGTTACGATTTGTGAGACGGAAATACTTGTCTCATTTTTTAATACGTATATCTACCATTTATCGTAGTTGAAGTCCCCGTGCCCCATCCAGGAGGGAAGTCCACTCCCTCAAGGATATAAAATAGGCGACTTCCTCATCAAGTCGCGCAATTAGAGACCCTCGCTAAATCACTACCAATTATTTAATATATTCTTTAGTTAGTTTGTGACCGATTTGTACAGGTACATCATCATCGTCGACTACAACAATCTTTTTATTAATACCGCTTTTGACTACGATCTCACCTGATGGTAAGCGATGGATGATGCAGTTTACAATGGAACACGCTTGCCTAGAAGAAGAAGGGAAGAAAATATATTTTTCTCAAACATGCTTGGAAATTTGAGCATTATTTTGACAAACTTCTTTCGAAACCGAAATTGCTGTACTGGCCAAATATATGCGAGCAGCGGCCGGCAAAAGTTGTATGAAAATCCATATCAGTCGTGGTTTAGCGGCCAAATAAATTACTTAATAAACTCATATCCTGTCTTGTAATTTATAAATGGAACGATCTTTTACTCCAAAACATGGCAAACAAGGAGATAACTTATCAAAGGTTTTATTTAAATTTCGAACTGGCTTGCAAATAGCTGTTTATTGAAAAAAAAAAACAAATGAACACTATAACGCGGGAAAAGTTATTGTTGTTCGTTGTTCGTCATTGATTTTGAAAAGTAATTGTATTTTCTATTTTACAACTTCCGTGCATTATTTGAGAAAAGTACTATACAAGCCTTGGACACATCTAGGCATTGATGGACTTACGTATGTGTGCCTCCTCGGCCCACATTTACAGGTTCGTCCACCAATGCCTCTTGCTGGCCGCTGCAGTAATGTACTATACTTGCACCCCAGTCAGTGTGGTATTGGTCAGGGTCCTCAGGGGTGGCCCATAATATGAATTCTGTTAAAATCTGATGATGGAATCCATAAGAAAATCATCAAAATCTTCAATATTCAAAGGCATCTACACGTTTTTTCTTATTTTCTGGCGTCGCGTCGTCGGTTATATTGATTACTAGCTGACAAATCCGCAGCTTCGCACGCGTAGTTTTTCAATAAAAACATTACCCTCCTTCTGCGCAGTTGGGTAAAAAGTAGCCTATGTCACCCGGGGATAGTGTAGCTTCCCAACAGTGAAATTTTTTTTTAAATCGGTCCAGTATTTTCAGAGCCTATTCAATACAAACAAACAAATCTTTCCTCTTTATAACATTATATGTATAGATGATCATGCAAACGAACCCCTGCATCTCAGTCGGCTATTCGCCCACTGCGCTACGGGGGTTGTCATATTGTAGGATCATATATATATAGGGTTCGAACCCGCACGCCCCAGCCTCCCACGAGGCTACTCGCAGACGTGTCTGTCGTACGTAAATGACAACTTCTCGACCTTAACCCTGTAAGTCAGCGAACGAAACGATGACCTCGATGTTAAATAACTGTTACAAGAGCGATTTGTAATGGCCAAACCATTACAAATCGTTTGATAGAGGCATGCAAGTGCCAAATAACTTGAAGAACTGACCCGCCCGCGGCTTCGCCCGCGTGGCTTCCCAATAAAAACATTTCCCTCTTTAAAAAGGTGCCTATGTCTCAAACCCGGTCATAATTGATCTCTAAATCAACTTGGGCAAATCGGCGTTGTATTTATGTATGTTTCTTCGAGGATAACTTCCGAAGCGTTGATGCGATCATCGTGAAATTTAATACATAGATAAGTAGTGATAACACAATTTTGGTGTGACTAAATGAGCTAAAACTGTGCGGGGTTTTTGAAATATTGGGGTTCAAGAGAGGTAAAAAATGAAGATTAGGCTAACTGGTCAATTGGGACGTAAAATGAAAGTTTTTTATTAGTACATTTAGAGTCCGGTTTTAAAGTGGTATTTTTTTAAAGTGTTTTATTTTCGTCATAATAAAAACTAAACTTTGATAAAATTCACAGGGAACACCAGTGACCCCACAGTGCTGAAATTTAGTATGCGTGTAGATTCATCATATCAGCCGTAGGACGTCCACTGCTGGACAAAGGCCTCCCTCATTGATTTCCAGGAACTGCGGTTGGAAGCGGCCTGATGATAGATGGCCGATGGGGCCGAAAGGTTCTCGAGTGGAGGCCACGGACCGGCAAGCGCAGCGTAGGACGTCCACCCACAAGATGGGCAGACGACTTGGTAAGAACCGCAGGTCGGCGTTGGATGCGTGTAGCATAAGTGACACAAATATAGGCAAAAGTCTGAAAACCAGAATAACTGCAATTTGTACCCCAAAAAAGTTTAGCTACATTACATGAACTCTCGTTACCTGTAATTTGTAATTTTTGTAGGTCCAGTTAGTTGGTTTATTATTTCGTCACTATTTTGATAGTAAAAGATTACAAATAATATTTTTTGTTTTAATCGGAGACTCGCAAGATCTCAGTTCGGGGCGAACCACTAGTCTATTATCTATAGGTATGCCAAATTTTATCACTTCAGTCGTTTAGTCGTGAAAACTTAACTAACAGAGAGACAGATCTATCGTTTTGCAGAGTAGGGGCCCTGAAGAGAGAAAGTGTTACCTACTTTCGGATTTATAATAGGTATTATAGCACAGTTTATGAGATATATTATTTGCACAGAGAAATAAATACTGCGTACAAGTGTCAGTATCGATTCATATTTGACTTATCTGGTCACTGATCTCTCCACCTGACTGTACATGAAGTGTCAAGAACACATTCGAGTGTATGCAAAAAAAGCTTTTTACCACACTTTTAAGTATCCGACTACTTTGGTCTATAGTAGTATAATGATCGCTGCACACCGGATGCGTAGGTATGCATCACAGTGTCCGTTCACACAGACCGGTTTGGAGAGGAGAGTACATTTTTATCGCGTTTAAAATAGAGTTTTAGATTAGATAGGATTAGATAATTCCTTTATTGCACACCATTATAAAGAAAGAAAGAAAATACATTTATTTGACACACACACAGGACAGACCATTCAGAACAGAATAAATACAGAACATACATAAAGATTATAATAATATATATATAGATAATAATGATAAAAAGAAAAATTATTTACAAAATTACAGGAATAACACAAGATAAAAATTTAGCACTTATACATAGGTAGGATAATACGGTCTTCCGTGCTGTGTGGGCCAAACAGGCCCCTTCTAAGCGTATTGCTGCCAACCATCCTAAGAAGGTAAGCGGCGCTGTTTTTCAGATGGGACCCATGGGTAGCCTCACGAACGCAGAAAAATAAATGAATAAACAGATACATAGACATACATAGATACACACATATACGTAAATACTAAAATAAACTTGAAAGAATAACATACATAAGTAGTGCAAGGTGGAGCAAATATGTCTGTGGTATTACCGCAGTATTATCAACTCATTACCGCAGTATTATCAACTAATTACAGCAGTTTTATCAACTCATTACCGCAGTATTATCAACTAATTACAGCAGTTTTAACAACTCATTACCGCAGTATTATTAACTAATTACAGCAGTTTTATCAACTCATTACCGCAGTATTATCAACTAATTACAGCAGTTTTATCAACTCATTACCTCAGTATTATCAACTAATTACAGCAGTTTTATCAACTCATTACCGCAGTATTATCAACTAATTACAGCAGTTTTATCAACTCATTACCGCAGTATTATCAACTAATTACAGCAGTTTTATCAACTCATTACCTCAGTATTATCAACTAATTACAGCAGTTTTATCAACTCATTACCGCAGTATTATCAACTAATTACAGCAGTTTTATCAACTCATTACCGCAGTATTATCAACTAATTACAGCAGTTTTATCAACTCATTACCGCAGTATTATCAACTAATTACAGCAGTTTTATCAACTCATTACCTCAGTATTATCAACTAATTACAGCAGTTTTATCAACTCATTACCGCAGTATTATCAACTAATTACAGCAGTTTTATCAACTCATTACCTCAGTATTATCAACTAATTACAGCAGTTTTATCAACTCATTACCGCAGTATTATCAACTAATTACAGCAGTTTTATCAACTCATTGGGGGTCCAGATTTAGTGGGTCCAGGTCCAGGGGATGAATTGTTGATTGTTGATGTGCTGTGCATTGTTGATGAATTTTGTTTTTATTTTTAAGTTTTAATATTGTAGGTTAGGGTCATTAAGACGCGTGGAATTTAATAATAGTTGACTTTAATAACTGGCTGGGCTGTCTTTAAGATGTTCGGGCATAGAACGCGTCCGAAGGTGGCAAGAGCGGGAGGATCTTCTGGTGGGGTAATGCCAGCCCCTAACCGGAAGCCTGTATTTTTTTCTAAACCGAATAGTTTGCGCGAGACACACTTTCAAAGTGTCTTATTTTAGTAACTTCTAAAATAAGATAATGATAAAACTATTACTTTGAACGAGATCTAGTAAGTAGTTTTTTTTAATACGTCATAAATCGAAAACCGCAATTTACCTTTCATTCAATCTACTCAAATATAAAAAACGTTTCAACGAACTACAAGAACTTTTATATCATGTTACTTGCTGCTACGGAACCCTTGTCACCCTGTGTGAAATGTCCAGTAACATTTATTTATTTTATTAATTGTTTTATGTTCTTACTTCAGAACTTCTTCATTTATCAACGGATTGGTAAAAATCTTTTGTTTATTTTAAAGGATATACTTTCATATTAGTCTCATAAATTTCATCAAAATCAGTTTAATTGTTTGTTTAATTCGGGTTTTCGAGAACCACATAATACACATATCTAGACTACTTGAGGCAATACGAACAGAAGGATTTAGACAACTTTCGAGAACCACATAATACACATATGTATCAAGACTACTTGAGGCAATACGAACAGAAGGATATAGACTGAAATTCTTGAAATGCATTTTTGCAAACTGCATGTTTCCAAGTATTTTGACAAGTATTTGGGACATATAATAAAAAATATAACAGTAAGACCTCTCAAAGATTATTTAGCGGCTGTCAGGAACTTCCCCATTCCAGAAACAAGGAATTATTTGACTGTCGTTCTGTCTGTCTGATGGTTACATTTTCACGACAAATAAATTCGAATCGATAAATTAAATCGAAAAACCGATCGACCAATCGATCGACCAACTGATCGACCAACTGATTGACCAACCGATCAACCAACCGATCTACCAACCGATCGGCTAACCGATCGACTAACCGATCTACCAACCGATCGGCCAACCAATCGACCAACCGATCGACTAACCGATCAACCAACCGATCGACCAACCGATCGACCAACCGATCGAAAAACCGATCGACCAACCGATCGACCAACTGATCGACCAACTGATTGACCAACCGATCGACCAACCGATCCACCAACCGATCGGCTAACCAATCGACCAACCGATCTACCAACCGATCGGCCAAACAATCAACCAACCGATCGACTAACCAATAAACCAACCAATCGACCCACCGATCGACCAACCGATCGACCAACCGATTGAAAAACCGATCGACCAACCGATCGACCAACTGATCAACCAACTGATTGACAAACCGATCGACCATCTGATCGACCAACTGGTTAACCAACCGATCGACAAACCGATCTACAAACCGATCGACCAACCGATCGACCAACCGATCGACCAACCGATCGACTAACCGATCGAAACGCCGATCGACTAACCGATCGACCAACTGATTGACCAACTGATCGGCCAACCGATCGACCAACCGATCGACCAACCGATCGAAAGGAACTACTGAATATATTAAGTGGATTGGTACAGTTGTATGTTAAAAAAATTTACAGTAGAATCAGGGTGGATTAAATGGGAAAAAAACTTCTGTGAAATTATTGGAAACAAGGGTTGGTCGCCGATCAGATTTATGCTCTTGGATTTAAGTATCAAAACTATTGAAGAACAATTTAATTGAGGAATCATATAGCCGTTTTGCTGCTCCGGTTACCCTGGCGTATAAGAAGATGGGAAAATATCAAGACTGTGTATAGATTTCCGGGAATTGAATAAAATTGTTGTCAAATAAATAAATCACAGTCATTCCCCTTGATTGAAGACATGATAGTGAAGACTTGGACCCGGAACACCCCCCGGACCCGGAACCACCCCCGGACCCGGAACACCCCCCGGACCCGGAACACGCCCCGGACCCGGAACACGCCCCGGACCCGGAACACGCCCCGGACCCGGAACACGCCCCGGACCCGGAACACGCCCCGGACCCGGAACACGCCCCGGACCCGGAACACGCCCCGGACCCGGAACACGCCCCGGACCCGGAACACGCCCCGGACCCGGAACACGCCCCGGACCCGGAACACGCCCCGGACCCGGAACACGCCCCGGACCCGGAACACGCCCCGGACCCGGAACACGCCCCGGACCCGGAACACGCCCCGGACCCGGAACACGCCCCGGACCCGGAACACGCCCCGGACCCGGAACACGCCCCGGACCCGGAACACGCCCCGGACCCGGAACACGCCCCGGACCCGGAACACGCCCCGGACCCGGAACACGCCCCGGACCCGGAACACGCCCCGGACCCGGAACACGCCCCGGACCCGGAACACGCCCCGGACCCGGAACACGCCCCGGACCCGGAACACGCCCCGGACCCGGAACACGCCCCGGACCCGGAACACGCCCCGGACCCGGAACACGCCCCGGACCCGGAACACGCCCCGGACCCGGAACACGCCCCGGACCCGGAACACGCCCCGGACCCGGAACACGCCCCGGACCCGGAACACGCCCCGGACCCGGAACACGCCCCGGACCCGGAACACGCCCCGGACCCGGAACACGCCCCGGACCCGGAACACGCCCCGGACCCGGAACACGCCCCGGACCCGGAACACGCCCCGGACCCGGAACACGCCCCGGACCCGGAACACGCCCCGGACCCGGAACACGCCCCGGACCCGGAACACGCCCCGGACCCGGAACACGCCCCGGACCCGGAACACGCCCCGGACCCGGAACACGCCCCGGACCCGGAACACGCCCCGGACCCGGAACACGCCCCGGACCCGGAACACGCCCCGGACCCGGAACACGCCCCGGACCCGGAACACGCCCCGGACCCGGAACACGCCCCGGACCCGGAACACGCCCCGGACCCGGAACACGCCCCGGACCCGGAACACGCCCCGGACCCGGAACACGCCCCGGACCCGGAACACGCCCCGGACCCGGAACACGCCCCGGACCCGGAACACGCCCCGGACCCGGAACACGCCCCGGACCCGGAACACGCCCCGGACCCGGAACACGCCCCGGACCCGGAACACGCCCCGGACCCGGAACACGCCCCGGACCCGGAACACGCCCCGGACCCGGAACACGCCCCGGACCCGGAACACGCCCCGGACCCGGAACACGCCCCGGACCCGGAACACGCCCCGGACCCGGAACACGCCCCGGACCCGGAACACGCCCCGGACCCGGAACACGCCCCGGACCCGGAACACGCCCCGGACCCGGAACACGCCCCGGACCCGGAACACGCCCCGGACCCGGAACACGCCCCGGACCCGGAACACGCCCCGGACCCGGAACACGCCCCGGACCCGGAACACGCCCCGGACCCGAAACACGCCCCGGACCCGGAACACGCCCCGGACCCGGAACACGCCCCGGACCCGGAACACGCCCCGGACCCGGAACACGCCCCGGACCCGGAACACGCCCCGGACCCGGATAATTTTTGACAGATGTATATTTTTGTTTTTAAGTTTTAATATAAATATCCAGGGGGTTAGGGTCATTAAGACACGTGGAATTTAATAATAGTTGACTTTAATAACTGGCTGGGCTGTCTTTACGATGTTCGGGCATAGAACGCGTCCGAAGGTGGCAAGAGCGGGAGGATCTTCTGGTGGGGTAATGCCAGCCCCTAACCGGAAGCCTGTATTTTTTTCTAAACCGAATAGTTTGCGCGAGACACACTTTCAAAGTGTCTTATTTTAGTAATTTCTAAAATAAAACTATTACCTTGAACGAGATCTAGTAAGTAGTTTTTTTAATACGTCATAAATCGTAAACCGCAATTTACCTTTCATTCAATCTACTCAAATACAAAAAACGTTACAACGAACTACAAGAACTTTTATATCATGTTACTTGCTGCTACGGAACCCTTGTCACCCTGTGTGAAATGTCCAGTAACATTTATTTATTTTATTTATTGTTTTATGTTCTTACCTCAGAACTTCGTCATTTATCAACGGATTGGTAAAAATCTTTTGTTTATTTTAAAGGATATACTTTCATATTAGTCTCATATAAATTTCATCAAAATCAGTTTAATTGATGGTTTAATTCGGTTATATTTTTGTTAAAAATTACATGTAAATTACATCATAGAAGTGTTTTTTCGTTACTGTGTCTTATTGATTTGCCGACATAAAGAAGACTTATCTATTATGTAAAGCCATTTGTAGAGATAACTAGCGAATGAGCACTGATTGTATAGGAATCGAACCACCCGCAAATAATACAACAACAAGGACTGGCAACCATAAACTTATTAATTAGATAAAACCAACAAACTAATTTTCATTTTCATTTGATTAAATTTTCAGTAGCAGCTTAAGTGTATCCATGTCTCTCGTAATGTTTCGGGATAGCCACCTTGAAGTTACGATGCCTTTGTTTACACCGGCGATTATAATTGAGCAATACTTGGCGATTTTTATGACCAATAAAACTATAAACGCAAAGGCGACGCGCGTAATAAATTGAGCATGAATGACGAAAGAAAATAACACACTGTAAGTTACATACATTTAGTTCGTTCTGTGTGGATTTCTTTTGTTCGTTTTCTGTTAATTATAGGCTCGAGTTTTATCATAAACTTGCCTAGTAAGCGAAGTACAATCTACGATGGACCACGCTTGCATAAAAGAAACCATTTCAATCGCGATTATTTTGTAATTAACAGAGGTCATTAAAATATAAGTGCTGAAATTGAAACGTATTCTACCGGCGGCGATCCAATTCCCACTGGGTACTAAGTTTGAGAATGATGATGAGATCCTTTTAATTTTTAAAATTCTTACTGAAAAGTAAAATGTTTGCATTACGTACATACTCGAGGACTGACTACGAACGAATACGATATTACTAAAAAATAGCTGTTGGTTCCCTCTTTGCACTAGTTTATTTCAATGCTGTGTGATGTAGACACATTTGCAATAATGATGCTAATTGATTAAACGAAGCGAGATCACCAAATCAACTTGGGCAAATCGGCGTTGGATGTATGCAAGTATGTTTGTTTGTTTGTCCGAAGATAACTTTCGAAGCGTTGATCCGATCATCGTGAAATTTAACACATAGGTAGATAGTGATAGTACAATTTTGGAGTGACTAAATGAGCTAAAAATGTTGAGGGTTTGTTGAGATATTGGGTTCAAGAGGGGTAAAATAAATGAAAATGTGACTCTAATAGTCACATTTTCATTTATTTTACCTCTCTTCACTTTCATTTGACGTCAAGTGAGATGTCAAATGAAAGTTCTTCGTTAGTACATTTTGATTCCGTTTTTATTTTCAGTAAAGTTTATGGATGCACCCTGGACCTGGATGCCCCCTGGACCTTCTTCTTCTTTTATTTTGTCATTCTCTTTGAACGCTTTAGTAACCTCTTTGATCGCTTCCACATTGCTAATCTCTATATCTAATAATCTAATATACTAAATTCCCTTCCTGTCGATGGACGTAAAAAAATTGAACTGAGTTTTTTTGTATTAGATGGTTTGGGATTCGATAAACTGGAACCACTACTCTGCACAATAATGTTTCTAGCCTCTTCATCATCTGTCTTTACACCTTTTCCCTTAATAAGTTTTTTACGTGAACGTTTCATTGTTTATGTACAATTTACCTACTTACGCGTGACGAATAAAATATCGCGTTCTGTATAAACGTATTAACTGGGCACAGCACTACGTCTAACTGAAGCTCCGCGCGCGCGCACGTTCAGTGCGCTACGGGGTCTATGATACGGCCAAATAGTACCCGTATAGCACTATTGTAAAATAATTACCTTTCTGTGCGTTACGATAAAATAATTCCCGTACATTTTTATTCGTAAATTTCAATACACTTCAAGCAAGGACACCGGCAATATAGGTGTCTCGTTTTTACTTCTTCGAATACTTGAAAAAATCACCTCCGCACGGAGTGCAAAACAAGGACAACTAGCTGCCGCACAGAGCAAAATTCAATTGCAACCAAATACTTCCCGTAACGCAGTGAATGTGTTAAAAAGAAGTAAAATGAATGAAACAAGCTTATTTCAATGACCAAAAACACTTTTTAAACGCAATAAAAATGTACTCTTCTCTCCGAGACGGTCTGTGTGAACGGACACTTAGGCGTAGACGCGTAGACGATCCACTACGTTGTAATGTCTGGAAGTGCATGAGACGCGGTAAACCGGTTGCGTAACGTGTGCGCGCGCGTGCCGCATCCCATATATTACAACACAAGTGGATAGTGCACGTTGTGCGTACGCATCCGGTGTGCAGCGGCCTTAAAGGTACTTAAAACACAGGTTTTTCAGGGCCTTCCTATTTATTTTTGTTTACCTCGGCCTTCCATAAAGTAAATGCGGAATCAATCAATTATATATGCAAGTTTTAGCATGACATGTGTCGCATGTTGCCCTTAGGCACTGTCATACCATAACTCAACTACGGTATAGAGCACGGAATGATATTCGAATCAAGGGTAAGAATAAGAAAACTGTTTAAGTAGGTACTCAATATTTTCATACAAATAGGCGTAACCACCTACCTGAGTCTGTACTGGATGCTCCCTGTCTCTACTTGAAATAAATACTAATAGAAAAAGCATATATTACTCGTGCGCGATAACTTGGGACCTGCTAGGAATGCGACTCCCCGACCGCTTCCCCTGCACTTCCCCGATGGCGCCCGTATTGTACCGTTCGCATCACTATTTTTTACTAGGGTTTTAGCCTCGTACTGGCCTACGTCATGTAACGACGCGCTCTGTAATTCTTTATGTTTTCGTTTGTGTTATTGTTTTGTTGTCTGGAAAAAGAAGTCAACCATGTGGACAGGCTTCGACAAAAGTATTGGGACGATGACCTCTTACAAGAGACGAATGAATCGCAATTAATTGTAAATTGTATCCTCTTCGTCAAGTGATTATAGTGAGACTGAGGACGAAGAACAACCTCTAGAAGGCATAAATCCACTAAGTAGTGACGAAGATGAGATAATGTAAATAATAGATAAAATAAATGTATATTAACGTTAAAAATGTTATATTAAACATCGTATTTTTATTTTATTCAAATAGTGTAAAAAAGATTAGATAAAAAGCAGCGTCCTCCCTGAGTAACATAATAAATTAGGTTAAAAAAGCCTTTTTCAAAGACGAAGCCGCGGGCGGCTGCTTGTTATGTTCGCTTTTTCGCGGGCGGTACAAACACGCCAATATGACGTCACCGCGCTCAGGTCCACACTTATCGCGCACGGGTAATAACTATATAAATTAATTTCTCAACGGTAAATCCCTTGAATAATTTATTCAATCTGTCATTCTATTATATTTTTTTTTAATGTAAGAGCTGACATGTTGCGTATCACACTAATATTATAAATGTGAAAGTTTGGATGTTTGTTTATTTATTTATTTGTTTGTTACTCAATCACGTCGTAACGGCTGAACCGATTTCGATGAAATTTGGTATATACGTAGATTTTAACCTGGATTACCACATAGGCTACCTTTTATCCTATAAATCAGTTCCCATGGGATAAAAATAGGGCGTCAAGTTGCAACAGCGAGTTTAGTTTTTTTTTCTAGGTTACCTACACATTTAATAGTGTAACGCGCACGAAGTCGCGGGCAACAGCTAGTTGTAAATAATGTCATCACATTAATGTTAATTTTTCTATGACAGAACGCTGATTGACATTGTATGCGATAAACGCTGATTATGGACGAACTCAAACTGTATCACTAACCACCTGTTAGTAACCCATATTCGCAATTAATAAATTGATTTATTTAGAATGATTTATTTACCTAAAATATATATTTAGTAAGATCTTGCTGGCTAACAAAACAAAAGACATAACCACACATTTTCTGCAATGTTATATGTCATTTATGTGGTATAGGCAAAGCTGGACGACTCAAATGGGACTGAGCCGGACACGTGGGCCGTATGTCAGACGAAATGAGGGCGAACCACCACAGAACGATTCCCAAACAACGGACGACGACCGCGTGGAAGGCTCAGGGCGGGACGAGACGAGTGGAAAGAGGGGAGGGAGGCCCTGCAGTGGGACACTGATAGCGAAGAGCCACGACCAATACCTTAAGAGGTTCTCGCTAGGAAGTTGGATCAGAGGTCAGATACAGAAGGCGGTACTCCTGGACTCGGCACGCATAGTCAGGAGGTTCCTCTCTCTGCAGCCCTAGCCACCGATCGCTTGGGTCTTGCTTCGCAGTCATTAGTTTACCTACCGTTTTTAAAAACATGACCAATATGGCAATTTGATATTAACTATTCAAATAATTAAATTACCCGAGCATTAAACATAATGTCTATCACCTATTGGGCAGAGTAATAAAAAACATGTTTCATTACTTTTATTTTTGGCATTAAACCTAAATTGAAAACACAAATAACATAAAACTCCTTCATTTCCTAAGATGCTTCTTCAGGAGAAGTTTAAACAATTTTGGTTCCTGGTTAGGTAAGGTAAATTTTATTATATTGTTAGTTTATAGTGAAGTATTTGATGTCTGCACGCTGCCATCGCGGACTCTGGTTGGTCAACGCGCGTCACGCGTTTGTTTCCCTCCCCGCACCCTATGCAATGTATCCCAATTAACAAATAGCCCGACGATCACGTAGCAATATTCATAATGACCAGACAATGTGATAAATAATGAATTTTAGATAATAATTATTGATTTGGCCCGGTATAGCATTATAAATTAAGTCTTCATTAATCAATTGGTCCATAAATAACATATATATATACTTCATTTTAATTTAGATACACATTAATACACTTCGGCATAAGTCAAAATATAAATAAAATCCTTTATTTAGTATTGCTAATTCTAATTCTAGGGTGGGGGGAATAAAAGATCTACACTGACGTGTCGCATTGGGGTGTACCTACCTATTGTACATTGCTCCCCTTCTAACATAATTTATTAATTACTTGCTGACCAATCCGCAGCTTTGCACGCGTTGATTTTAAATAAAACATTACCCTCTTTCTGCGCAGTTGGGTATAAAGTAGCCTATGTCACCCGGGGATAGTGTAGCTTCCCAACAGAAAATGAATTTTTTAAATCGGTCAAGTAGTTTTTGAGTTTATTCATTACAAACATACACACACACAAAAATACAAATCTTTCCTCTTTATAATATGAGTATAGACTAGTATAGACTAGCGGCCCGTCCCGGCTTCGCACGGGTGTACATTTATGTTTTAAACTATTTTTTTGGCTAATTTTCTTACACCTTGGTTTAAATTATTGAAATTTTAGTAGGGATCCCTAACTTTGTCTAGTAATAAATAGATTTTATGTTACTCAGGGATAATGTAGCATTCTAATGGTGAAAGAATTTTTGAAATCGGACCAGTAGTTTTTGAGTTTATTCGTTACAAACATACAAAGCTTTCCTCTTTATTAAATCGAGCGAAGCGAGATCTCTAAATCTACTTGGGCAAATCGGCGTTGTATGTATGTTTATCCTAGGATATCTTTCGAAGCGTTGATCCGCGTGAAATTTAATACATAGGTAGGTAGTGATGGCAAAATTTTGGTGTGACTAAATGAGCTAAAAATGTTGGAAGGTTGTTGATATATTGGTGTTCAAGAGGGGTAAAAAAATTAAAATGAAGCTAACTAGTCAAGTGGGACGTAAAATTAAAGGTATTCATAAGTACATTTAGACTCTGGATTTATTTTTCATAAATTCTTTATAGTTTTTGAGTTATTAGCCATAATAAAAACTAAACTTTGACAAAATTCACAGGGTACACCAGTGACCCCACAGTGCTGTAATTTAGTATGCGTGTAGCTTAAGTGACAAAAATATAGGCAAAAGTCTGAAATCCAGAATAATTGCTATTTGTACCTAAAAAATGATCACAATACATGAACTCCCGTTACCTGTAATTTGAATGAAACTGGAGATCAAGCGATTTGGTTATTTATTTCGTGACACTATTTTGACAGTCAAAGATTACAAATAATATTTTTTTTGTTTAAATCGGAGACTCGCGAGTTCGGGGCGAACCACTACTCGTAGTAATATTAGTATAGATGATGTGCATTAAATTAGGTAGGCTAATGGCGGGTTCCTATATCCGTCGGTAACCGCCTACGACTCGTATCTCCTTGAAAAAGTGTCAAACTTTTGACGCGTTTTCAAGGAGAAACGAGTCATAGGTTACCGATGGATGTAGGAATCCGCCATTAGTCGATCTTCAAACTTCGTTAGTAAACGAAGTTCTAAGGTCACATTCATAGCTGGCTACGTATAAGCTGGAGTATTCTAAACTTGAGAGCAAAAAAATCGCACATTCATGATTTTTTGACATAACTAAAAAAAAAAACAAAAAATATTATGTTTCTGTAATGCAGATTCATAGTCTATTTTAATACCTATCCAGTGGTATCTGATTTGTCTTTCAATCATTACATAAAAATGCTTTTGTGGATCAATAACAAAAATGCATGTTTAGTAAAAAATTCTTTATTCAAGTATTGGTGTCAAAGTTATGAAATTAAAAGATAAAATTAATTAAAAGTTTGTTATTAATACCGAGTGTTCCCTCCCCTAGCCTGAATCACTGACTCCATCCGTGTTTTCATTGATGTTACTAGACTTTTGATAAAGTCTTGAGGAATAGCCTCCCATTCCTCTGCGATCGCCTGTTGCAGCTCCTGTAGAGTCGATGGAGGAGCATCTCGGCCTCGAACTCTTCTTTTCAGCTCGTCCCATAGATGTTCGATGGGATTGAGGTCTGGGCTTCGAGCTGGCCACTCCATAACGGTCACATCCACCTCTTGAAGGTACTCGATCACTATGCCAGCAGTATGCGGTCTTGCATTATCTTGCATAAACAGAAAGTTTTCGCCGATAAACCCAGCATAAGGTACGACGTGGCTCTCGAGTACTTCCTCAATGTATCGTATGGAAGTCAATCCTCTTGATTGGCGACCAGTATTCGGTCCGGTGATGAAGGCAAGCTCGGTTTTTGCTTCCATAGACATGCCTCCCCAAAACATGATTGATCCACCGCCATAGGCGACACGTTCTGTTATGCAGCATTGGGCAAATCGCTCTCCCGATCTTCTATACACCTTCCCCCGTCCGTCGTTGCCATGCAAGCACATCCTGCACTCATCAGAGAACAGGACTGCACTCCACTGCTCTTCGGTCCAATTCAAATGGTTTCGAGCGAACTGAAGGCGGGCTTCTCGGTGGGCTGGGGTCAATTTCGGCCCGTTTGCTGGCCTGTGTGCAGTCAGGCCACCTTCTCTCAATCGTCTTCTGACTGTCCACCGGCTAACTTCTACTTCACGAACTTCTTGAAGTCGTTGGCCCAGTTGAACTGCGTTCAAACGACGATTTCTTAAAGATTTCTTAAAGAAGAATAAAGTCGTTATAAGAAAGCGGTTATCACGCTCTGTTGTAGCACGGGGACGGCCCGATCCTTGTCGCCGTTGGTAGCCACCAGTCTCTTGATACCTCTGGTATACACGCCGAACGGTAAATCGGCTCAAACTCAATTGTCGAGCCACTTGACTTTGCTTAAGCCCCGATTCAACAAGGGCAACCACTTGAGCGGCTACTTCTGGTGTAGTATCCATTTTCGTGTTCCGTTTGAAGCCAATATCAATAGAGAACCTTTCACACTGTACATTGGTATGCAAATGATGACCATTCCCTCAATATGCACTCTTTTATACCTGCGATAAATCCCGCCGCCGGCCTTACCTGGATCGAGCGACATAAGGGGGTCTATTGTTTTGTTGCTAAAGAGTTGTTTTTAAAGGTAAATGTCAACCTTTTATCAGTTCTGCGAATGCCTAGATTATGCACTTTAATTTAATTTGATTTTAATTTGCTGTAAGCTCCAAATAAAAAAAAAATTTAACTTTTAAGTAAAAATGTGCGGATGTGCGATTTTATTGCTCTCAAGTGTATATGATTAGGTAATTATTAACAAATTAAGGTATTATTACGTCGTTGCATTGAACTGATAATGCAGTCTTTGTTGTAAATTGAATGAAGGTGCAAGGTATCTACTTAACTGGCAAATGTAAGATGTATTGACCTTGCTTCTTTAATAGCTAACATTATATTTTATTTATAAGATACTAAATATCTCTTAAGACTTCAAATGCTCTTATAATGTACTTTTTAATCACACAAATGGTCCTTAGACCAACTTCATAGTTTTGTCACAAATCTCCTTCCAGTACTGCGAGGGAGATATTATCACAAAATAGTAAATTGTGGGTACTTACTTGTGTAAACTAGTGGTTCGCCCCGAACTGAAATCCGTCTCCGATTAAAACAAAAAATATTATTTGTAATCTTTGACTATCAAAATAGTGCCACGAAAAAATAACCAAATAACTTGACCTACAGTTTCATTCAAATTACAGGTAACGGGGGTTCATGATGTGGTTTATTTTTTGGGATATAAATTGCAGTTATTCTAGATTTCAGACTTTTGCCTATGACTATTTGCCACTAAACCTACACACATACCAGATTACAGCTCTGTGGGGTCACTGGTGTACCCTGTGGGTTTTGTCAAAGTTCAGGTTTTATTATGGCTAATAACTCAAAAACTATAAGAACTTTACTAAAAATAAAAACGGAGTCTAAATGTACTATTGAAGACCTTTCATTTGACGTCCCACTTGACTTATTAGTCTCATTTTCATTTTTTTACCCCTCTTGAACCCCAATATCTCAACAACCCTTGGGGGGTTGTTGAGAACCCCCCAAAGTTTTTAGCTCATTTAGTCACACCAAAATTGTGCCATCACCACCTACCTATGTATCAATTCATGATGATCGGATCAACGCTTTGAAAGCTGTCCTCGGACAAACAAACATACATACAAAGCTGATTTGCCCAAGTTGATTTAGAGATCTCGCTTCGCTCTATCAATTATAGTATTACGTGTATATTAATTGCGGTTTTGTTAGTCTTATTTTTATTGTTTCGTATTTCTATTGTATGAATGTATAATGAGGAATGTTCTGAGGAGCTATTCGATCTCATCCCGTCGTCGAGATTTTACCACCGCACTTCTCGACAACGTAATAAAGCTCATCCACATATCATCGACAATTGGGTATTACGCACCACACACTTCACGCGATCTTTTCTACCACATACTTGCAAGATGTGGATTGAGCTACCATCAGAGGTTTTCCCATTAGGCTACGACATGGCACGCTTCAAGAGAAATGTAGAGGTTTGTACAGGGTAGGCGAACGCATCGACACTACCCCGGGTGTTGCCGGTGTCAATAGGCGACGGTGACCGCTTACCATGAGGTAGGCCGTAAGGCTTTTTTATTTGAAAGCTGGTGCTTCCCGTGGGTACCCACATTTCCATTTGGCCCAGTTCTGACAACGGCATCCATGAGAAAACCATATAAGTCTTAAATTTGTTAAATTTTTATGTTATGTTTCTTAGCTTATAGCTTCGTCATTTATCAACGGATTTGGATTTTTTTTACTATTTTTTACTATTTTTCTACTACTTTCAGATTAGTCCCGTAGAAATTTCATCGAAATCGGTTCAGTAGTTTGGTTTTACTGTTATCTGAAGTCGGTTATATTTTTGTTAAAAAGTTACTTGTTTTATTTCATTTATTCGGGAAGAGAAACACTCATATATATACCTAGTCAGGTCATAAATTCTGTCACATGTTTAATATAAAATAATTGAAACAAGTTTATTCATTATGTAACCATTTATATACCAAAATGAACTTAACAAAACATAGATTCTTATGACACTAAAGTTTATTCAAAATGACCTCCGTGATTTTGAATACAGGCCTTCAATCTGCGCGGCCAGTCGTCTATCGCAGCACGAACGAGGTCCATGTCAATATCGGCGGCTGCCTTAATCAAGGATGTCTTGAGTGACTCCAAATTGGGATGAGGCTTTGAGCACGCCTTTTCCTCCAAGTGTTGCCACATCTTGTAATCTAACGGATTAAAATCTGGACTGGAGGAGGGCCAGTCTTCGTGTCAGATAAAGTCGATTTCACGCGCCGCCAGCCAGTCTTGTGTGCTCTTCGCTCTATGAGCTGGCGCCGAATCTTGTTGGAATACCCAGTGCCTGTTATTGAACATGGTATGAGAAACAGGTTCCACAAGGTTCGTCAGGACTGTATTTTGATACACAACTGCATTCGTTTTTACACCTTTCTCACAAAAATGTACCTCTGTTAAGCCCCAATAAGAAACTCCCAACCCTACCATGAGCGAGGATGGAAAATGACCTTGTTGGACACGCGGAATACGGTTGCTCGCTTCTTCACTACTGTGTGTGTACACCTTATCATTTTGTTTGTTGTAGCTCTCTTATACGGTAAAAAATTTTCCATCCGAAAAAAGAATTTCCCGATATTTTTTTCCCGCGTACCGCTTCAACAAAGCGCGGCATCTCTTCAGTCTCAGGTCCATTAGACGAGCATTCAAACGATGTCCTGTTTTTCTTCGATATGCCCGAAGCCCTAAGCCTTCAGTTAACACCCTTTTCACCGTGGTTCTGCTTAAATTTTATTATTAATTATTATTATTTTATTATTTTATTTATTTTTATTCTATCTGAAGGGCCAACAGTTTCTGCTTACGTTTGGGATTTCTTTGAATTCGCGCCTTCACAGCTTTTATCACTGCTGGAGTCCTAACAGACCGAGGGCGACCACTTCTTGACCTGTCATCTACACTAGAGTCTTCATTGTATCGTTTGATGGTGCGATAAACGAATCTTTTGGATAAATTCAAATTTTTCAGTATGTCAAAAATTTGAATTGGCGCATAACCGCATCGATGCAACGCAATAACTGCAACACGGTCTTCTTTAAGCGTCCACTCCATATTTAAAAATGAGTAAAATTCTAAAAAGTATACATTTTTATTTCCATGAAAAATTCGAAATTCGAATTCTATATACTTTTTTGTGGCCAGCATTCTAAAAGAAAAGTTTTTACTGTGTGACAATACTTATGACCTTACTAGGTATTATGTTAGTCACCGTATTTATTAAGATGTTTAGGATTTTCCCGGAGTTCTTGGAAAGCTGTCAATACCAACAGAAGCTGAGAGGGAATGACAATGCCAAATTGAAGATACGCTTTAAAATGACGTAGACAATGTAGACAGTAATGAGTAGGTTGCGATACTTGTAAAGGGCAAACAGGTATATAGTGCCATTACCTAGTTTTTCAGACCTTAATGTACATTTGTTTATGCAAATATTTATTTATCTGGTATCTTAAAATTTGACACTTTGTAAAAATATGTCTGTTGTTTCACTTTAATCTTTAAACACGACTAAACGGCTGAGCCGATTTCGATGAAATTTGGTATATAGATAGTTTGAGACATAGGCTGCTTTTTGACGTGATAACGTCTTGTAAATCCATGAACGCCGGCTGCACGCACGAATCAGTGTCACGTTCCGCCTGAGCCGAGCGTGCAAGCGAGAGCGCGGAACAAGCGTTCGGCTTGTGACGCATCTATCTCTCTTCCACTCGTTATCACGTAAAATTATCGTCCGTAAACCGACTTTACAGACAACCAATTATTTTATTGATAAACCACGGACAATTCTTTTCATTCTTTTGGGCGTCTTGTAGATTGGTTGTTGCGCTGACCGTATCATTCGGAAAGGAAAATAAATCCTAACAAATGTGTCTAAATTTTAACCTGTACCTCGTGCAAAAGACTTTCCTTGTACACTTTTAGGTTATTATGTATAAGTAGGTATATTATTTATATTTTGTATAATGTATTATGTTTATCTCTAATGTAGGTATAGTATATAGGTATTGTTATTTATTTAATATGGATAAGTGTTGTATTTATTTTAGTATATATTTTATATTAGTATTTTACTCCAATGTCCTTCTCTGTGCACGTGCCCACCACTATAATCAAATATCTCTATTTTCAAAGGTTTGCTGGAAGAAAACTCTTATTAGGGATAAACTCGCCTTTGTACATGCCCATTTTGTAAGCTATCTTTGTCTGTAAATCTATTTGTGTACAATAAAGAAAGAATTACCAGGAAATGTGTGTCAGATGACACTTGACAGCTGTCACGCGTCATACGGTTAATAACCCACCCTGCTTAATTGCACTATTTGTCAACGATGTAGGTTTCCTGAGAAAAGTCAAAGGTTTGCTGGAAGAAAACTCTTATTAGGGTTAAGCTCGCCTTTGTACATGTCCATTTAGTAAGCTATTTTTGTCTGTAAATCTATTTGTGTACAATAAAGAAAGAATTATCAGGATATGTGTGTCAGGTGACACTTGACAGCTGTCACGCGTCATACGGTTAATAACCCACCCTGCATAATTGCACTATTTGTCAGCGATGTAGGTTTCCTGAGAAAAGTCAATGAATAAAATAAGTATAAAATTATAGGAAGTAAATTGTAGATATTAGTTGTAACACACTAATTGTACGCCATTATGCTGTCATTCGAAATAATGTTCCTTCCTTCCTTGCTGTTATTATTCTTACTTAATATATAACTTCTTCTTCTTTCGTGTCGATGTCTCAATACTATAGCCATTTTGACAAGTACGCCGCCACGTTCATAGCAGCGTCGGAGCAGGTCATCAGTTGCCCCATCGTGCAGGTGGTAGGGCAGGATGAGCATGCAAGGACGCGTGCCATTGTTTGGAGCTGGGCACCACATTGGCATTGCGTCGCCGATTCGTTTATAATACCCCATTTACTAAGATTACACCTGCAGCGGCCGACTTGGGTACGCAGTCTGTTGAGGGTCCTCCACACTGGCCAAGGTAGTTGATGACCAGGGGGTAGTTACTCTGCAGGTGTAATATAGCCAGGTGAGGGGAGGGGGGGGGGGGCTATAATATATAACTAATCCGGCTAGATGGAGTGATGATTTGCGCGCTGTGGCTGGCAAGGATTGGATGAGAGGAGCTGAGGATCGGGCTCAATGGCGTACCATGGGAGAGACCTACGTCCAGCAGTGGACTGTTATAGGTTGAGGATGATGAGCTTGTGTGAGAGTACAAACCATTATTACCGCTCATCTCTCAAATTAAACATTTTATATTAACAAGTAACTTTTTAACAAAAATATAACCGAGTTCTGATAACAATAAAACCAAACTACTCCACCAATTTTAATGAAATTTCCATGGGATCAACCTAAAAGTATATCCTTTCAAATAAAAAACGAACTTTCCAATTCGGTTGATATATAACGAAGTTCTGAGCTAATAATTAACTATAACATAAAAATTAAACAAATTTAAGACTTGGTTTTCTCATGGATGTCAATATCAGAACTGGACCAAGTGGAAATGGGACCACACCACGCTTGGCAGGCGGCTTGGTGATCGCAGTGGTTGGTGATTAGTACACAGAGAATGCTGCTGCCCATTCCCTGGAACATCTCCCTTTGCCGGCTCCCGCGGGATGAGAAGGGGTGGCCCTATTATTACGCCGGGACCACACGGCACATGTGTCATGGCCTCATGACCAAGCTCAAAGTCGCGCAACGAGCTATGGAGAGGGCTACGCTCGGGGTTTCTTTGCGTGACAAAATCCGCAATGAGGAAATCCGCAGAAGAACTAAAGTTGCCGACATAGCTCTCAAAATTAGCAAGTTGAAGTGGCAATGGGCGGGCCACATCGCTTGTAGAACCGATAACCGTCGGGGAAGAAAGGTTCTCGAGTGGAGACCACGGACTGGAAGACGCAGCGTAGGCCAGCCCCCCACAAGATGGACCGACGATCTAGTAAGAATCGCGGCGAGCCGTTGGGCGCAAACGGCTACCAACCGCTCGTTGTGGCGATCTAAGGGGGAGGCCTATGTTCAGCAGTGGACGTCTCCCGGCTGATGATGATGATGATGGCTGGACATTTAACACAGCGCTATCTAGCCCCAAACTAAGCAGAGATTGTACTATGGGAACCAGATAACTGAAAGAATACTTATATACTTTTCTTTTGTAAATACATACTTAAAATATATAGAAAAACATCTAGACCCGGAACAAATATCTGTAGATCAAACAAACATTTGTTCCGCAGCGGGAATCGAACCCGCTACCTCCTGCGTCTCAGCCGGCTATTCGCCCGCTGTACCACTGAGGTCGTCAAATCGGTTCACCGAGTTAAAAGTACTGAAGTAACAAACATAAAAAAATACAATCGAATTGAGAACCTCCTCCTTTTTTGAAGTTGGTTAAAAGGATCACTTCCAAACGTAAATTTTACCCCCTGTATGCTCGGAATAACAGATTCGGTCGGACAGCGTCGCTAACTAGTAACACCCTGTATGTTTGAACATTGAAATAACAACTTCTAGAAGAATGATTTCCAAAATGATTGTTTATTAAAGTAGTGGATCACCCCGAACCGAGATCTCGCGAGTCTCCCATAAAAAATAAAAACATTAATATTTGTAATCTTTGACTATCAAAATAGTGCCACGAAATGCGCAACCAACTCACTTGACCTACATTTTCATTCAAATTAAATAAATAAATACTGCTGGACATTTCACACAGTGCTATCTAGCCCCAAATTAAGCAGAGCTTGTACTATGGGAACCAGATAACTGATAGAATACTTACATACTATTTTTTTTGTAAATACATACTTATAATATATAGAAAAACACCCAGACCCAGTACAAATATCTGCAGATCATAAAAAACATTTGTTCCGCGGCGGGAATCGAACCCGCTACCTCCTGAGTCTCAGCCGGCTATTCGCCCGCTGCGCCACGGAGGTCGTCAAAAAAAATTATATTACAGGTTGGTTACTCTTTTTTAGGGTACAAATTGCAGTTATTTTAGATTTCAGACTTTTTCCTATGTTTGTGTCACTAAAGCTACACGCATACCAAATTTCAACACCGTGGGGTCACTGGTGTACCCTGTGAGTTTTGTCTAAGTTCGGATTTTATTATGGCTAATAACTTAAAAACTACAAGGTTTAAACTAAAAATAAAAACGGGGTCGAAATGTATTTACAAATACTTGTTATTACACGTACCACTTGACCGGATAGTCCTAGTTTGTTTTTTTACACCTCTTGAACCCCATTATCTCAACAACCCACATTTTTAGCTTTAGTCACACCAAAATTGTGCCATCATTATCATATAACAAATTTCACGATGATCGGATAAACGCTTCGAAAGTTATCCGCCGATTTGCCCAAGTTGATTTAGAGATCTCGCTTCGCTCCATAAAATATAGATTTTATCTAAACACACGAAGTGTATATATAAAAATTCAGCATGTTTTAAGTATTTTATCAAGGAGTGCATAATCCTATCACCTTTAGGATTAATAAACAACTTCTGAAGCATCTTGTATGATTAAAATTAGATAGCTATCTAAGAGTAAAGGGAAGAGAAAGAAGAAGGGAAGAGTAAGAGTAAGAGTAGATGTACAGTGTTTTAATTAATAGGTAGGTAGGTACTACATAGTTATATACTAGGAAATAAGAAAAAAAGCACTATTCAACGCACGCGCGGTTTTCCAATAAAAAGTAGCCTACGTGTTAATCCAGGTTATGATCTACGTAAGATAACATAAGATAAGATAACTCTTTATTGTACACCAAAGTAAAATACATTTAGTACAATGGGCGGTCTTATCGCTAAATGCGATCTCTTCCAGACAACCTTTGTATGGACAGGATTATAATGTATCACATGACGGCGGTGCATCTATATACAATTAAAAACATACCTACATACTAAAAAACCTAAAATACTAGTATTAACACAAATTTAATTTTATTACAATAAGCAACTATAAAAATGGTACGTATATACCTAATTTCATCGCAATCGGTTCAGCCGTTCCAGCCTGAAAGAGTAACAAACATCCATACATCAATACATACAAACTTTCGCTTTATAATATTATTAGTAGGATAGTAGGAAGTTTTCGCAGTAGATCCAAAGCACTAATTCCATCTGGCAAAAAGTGAATAACTTGTGGACAGAGTTTATCAGAATAAAAAAAATACAATCCGCACTACATAACTATGCGCGTGAGAAGTTGCAGCTGGTCGAAACTAGACTTTAACCCCCAACGCAAAAACAGGGGCCTTTGTGTCAGTGACATTATAGCTCCCAAACGGATGCATTGATTTCAATCCGGATTTATTTATAATACTGAGCGTTGCTAGAAGAATAGAATAGAATAGCATAACTCTTTATTATACACCCGGCATACTTAAAAAAAACTAATTTAAGTTAAATAGAGTACATTGGGCGGCGTTATCGCTGAAAGCGATTTCTTCCAGGCAACCTTTGGATGGAAATTAAAGAGCGAAGCAGTAATGGACGGCGGTGCACAGAGTACATTTACAAGTGAAAGAAATAAAAAAAACTGTACCTACTTATAATCCTAACACATAAATAAATACCTAAAGATAGACTAATATATAGATTAGATTAGATAATACTTTATTGCACACCACGAATCAAATACATATAAAAAACAACTACGTAAATCTATGGATACAATTGGCGGTCTTATCGCTAATTAGCGATCTCTACCAGACAACCTTTGGATGGAATGGACTGTGTAGACATTACCTGGGGTGTAATGGTGTACCTAACATACTACATCTAGACATACATACTAATACTAATTATATAAAAATAAAAAAAAAAAAATATAAAACTTACATAAATGAAAGTTACATGAATCTAAATAATAACTACTCATAATAATTTATAGATACATGCTTAGACTTATTTAAGAAACAAATAATTAATAATAAATACATATATATACCAAAAGGTTCTCGAGTGGTTCTCGAGTGGGGCCGAAAGGGTCTCGAGTGGACGCCACGGACCGGCAAGCGCAGCGTAGGACGTCCACCCACAAGATGGGCAGACGACTTGGTAAGAACCGCAGGTCGGCGTTGGATGCAGGCCGCTTCCAACCGCAGTTCCTGGAGATCAATGAGGGAGGCCTTTGTCCAGCAGTGGACGTCCTACGGCTGATATGATGATGATGATATACCAAACTGATAACCTAAATTATTATTAGAATTTGGTGGAAACAGGTTAATGTTAAAAACTGTGTATTGTTATAACATTAACTTCCTATTCAACTATTACGAGAAGTAGTATGTTATTATTGCTATTTATTTATTTATTTGGAGCCTGTAATGTCCCACTGCAGGGCAAAGGCCTCCCTTCCTTTCTTCCACTCCACTCTATCATGCGCGAGTGTAGTCCATTCTTCTATATACGAGTACGAGTCGAGTTCGTCTTTCCATCGGCGTCGCATTCTGCCACTTGCTCGTTTTCTGTCGTTTGGGATCCAATCGGTGGTGGATTTTGCACACAACTCCGACATACGGCAGAGATAAGACAAGATAAGATAACTCTTTATTGTACACCAAAGTAAAATACAGAACATAATTCTTACAAATAGATTTAGTACAATGCGCGGTCTTATCGCTAAAAGCGATCTCTTCCAGACAACCTTTGTATGGGCAGGATCAAAATGTAACACATGACGGCGGTGCATCTATATAAATTTAAAAACATATCCACATACTATAAACCTAAATTACCAGTAATAACACAAATTTAATTTAAATAAGCAACTCTAAAAGTGGTTATGATGAATTAACAAGCAGCTACAACTGCAACACAAGGACAGATAATGAGTGTGCGCTTTTGTTTTAAAATTACTAATAGACTTGGATGTTCTTATAGAGAGGGGCAAAGCGTTCCACAATCGTACGGCTGTTACAGTGAAGGATCGACTATAAAACTCTGTCGTATGGACAGGAGTTTTAAGTTGGAGGGAATCTGAAGAACGCAAATTGCGATCGTTAGCCTGGTGGAGAAACTCAAAACGCTCCTTAAAATAGAAGGGAGAAGAAGGGTTAAAAAGGATGTTATACTAATGGGACAGAATGTGTGCATTCCGGCGAAGACGAATGGGGAGCTACTTGAGCTTTGTGCGAAAATCAGAAATATGGTCATACTTGCGCAAGCCAAATATGAACCGAATACAGAGGTTTTGAAGGCGCTCAAGTTTGCTCAGTTGGGCTTCAGTGATGTCAAGATAGCAGGCGTCGGCGTAGTCCAGGATTGGAAGTAAAAGGGTCTGTGCAAGCGTTACCTTGGTAGCAGTAAGCAAGAAGTTACGAAGTCTCCGTAAAAATCCAGATGAGACAAATACCCTGCGGCTAATCTCATTGATACAGGGAACCCAGGTTGAACAGGTATCCATCTGTATTCCTAGATTTTATTATAGATTTATAGATTAGATTTCAGAGATGACCCGCCCAGTCCCACTGTATGTAACTTGACGCTCAACGTCCACGATTTATGTTTGGGAGCGCAATTCACTGTTTCTAACGCGGTCTGTTAATTTGACTCCTAGGATACCGCGCTGACAGCAGCGAGCCTGAGCGCTGACAAACCCTAAAAGTAGTATGTTTTTTAAAATTATTAATAACTAGCTGACCAAACCGCAGCTTCGCACGCGTAGTTTTTCAATAAAACATTACTCTCCTTTGCGCAATTGGTTAAAAAGTAGCCTATGTCACCCGGGGATAGTGTAGCTTCCCAACAGTGATAGAATTTGTTAAATCGGTCCAGTAGTTTCGGAGCCTATTCAATACAAACAAACCTATCTTTCCTCTTTATAATATTAGTATATATTGAATATTAGTTACTAAAGTAGATAGTAACAAGTCGAGAATACCCCGGGTGTTGCCGGTATCAATAGGCGACGGTGACCTCTCACCAGGTGGGCCGTAAGCCTTTTTCCCCACAAATAACATAGAAAAAGAAAAAAACCCGGCCAAGTGCGAGTTGGACTCGCGAACGAAGGGTTCCGTACCATTATCTATAAAAACGGCAAAAAAATCATGTCACATCATCAAATATTTATATTATTCAATAGCACAATTTTATTTATTTGAGGTTGGTGCTAGTTCTCTAAATTGTATGAGCGCCCATACAACTTAGAGGACTTTCTTAATTGGCGTCAACTATGTATGTATGGGAACACCCTTTAGTTTTCAACTTTTCTTATATATTTGAATTTTTATTTTATTTGTGCTGTAAGACCTTGCTTTTTGGCAAATTTCGTGATTTTAGGTCAACGGGAACTATAGGGTTTCGACCCAAAACCTATAGGGTACTTCCGGTTGACCTAGAATTGTCAATTATGGTTAAAAGCAAGGTCTTATATCACTAGTAAAGGGAAAATTCCGAAAAAAAAGTTGAAAAAATGGGTACATTTTGGTACTTTCAAGTTTTTGTGAAAATCTATATTTGCCCATATATTTTTATCGTATTGACCAGGACCTTGATTTTGATACACCTAATAGGGACTATAGACCTCAGTATCTGGTATAAATTTCAACTTGCTAGGTCTACCCGTTTCTGAGAAAATCGGAGAAAACGGACAGACGGACAAGAGAGTGATCTCTTAAGGGATCCTTTTTTACCTTTTGAGGTACGGAATCCTAAAAATATAGACAGTTTACAATATAGTGTCAGGATTATATTATAACATATTCGTACAAAATCAAGAATCGTGATCTTAGTTAACTACGTGGTTCACGATAGACCTGATTTTTTTAAAACAAATGATTTTCAATCTTTAAACCCTATAACATAAACACAAAGATCGAAACTGATTGTCGGATTCTCGCTTCTAGAATCTAATTACAATAAATGATGATTCTGTTCGTCACACGTTAACAAAGAACGCAATAAAAATGCAAATAACGTGCTATTTACATAAATATTTATAATTCTAATAAATTATATTAAAATATTTATAATAAAACAACTTAACTTATGTACTCAAGTTTATGCGAGATAAGTTGCGGATAAAAATGTTATAAATCTCTTATGGGGGATTTTCGTACGATGTTTTATAGGAAAATAGGTATATACAGATCAAAAAGTCCCCTCGTGTAGGTAATAGAATGAATACCCAAAATCTTACGAATCTCCTTGGAATCTTTTTTCCCGTTAAAACCAATGTCGCGCCGGCGAACCCTGAGCGCAACTGCAATTCGGCCGCGTCAAATACTTCGCCCTGAATATCGCTATCCCTGTTTAGTGACGAAGTTTAGCCACGCAGAGCGACATTGATAGCAATAGAATGATTCTAAATTTGATTAGATTTTGACCGTGTTCCGAAATACCAAAAATTATGACTGAAAACTTGTTGTATTTTTCTCATTGTGTTGTTATTCTGTAACTAGACGATATAATCTATGTTCCCCTGACTAGGATACGTAAGATGTTGTTGTTTTTTAGTACGAAACAATTAGGTTGAAAACAGGTATTTTATGACGTAAAACATGCAGAATGCGATACGGTTCTATTTCATTTTAGGTAAGTATATTGATCTAATATATGGTTGGGAACCTAGATAAATACTATTAAAATTAAAATAATACCTTATTAAGGTAGAAATACGCTCCAATTAGAAACGATCTTGGTAGTGCGTGTTGTATGGGCTATTGACCCTCCGGTGTCCCCTTAACACCTGAGTACATTCGATTAGCGATGACGCTAGTCGATAAGTCCGAAAATGTATGGGATTTGACACATGCTATGGAAATACCACGTGATCTATTCTACAACAAACCTATGTTTATAAAATGTATATTTACATTTTAATAAAACTGTACACATCTTTTATTTACTCACTTTTTTATTTTACTACGTAGCTGCTGCACTACCTTCGCTTCTGGTTTCAGCTGAAAATCAGCGTTGGGTGCTTAACATCCAACGTTATGCTGAGCTGAACGCCATTTTGGTACGCAGACACATGAGTCGAACTGTTTTATTGGATTCAATTGTATCTGCTGTTCCTAATTGTTTCATGTGTCATTTTTGTGTGTACCAATGATTATTCTATTCTATTCTATGTAGATATCGATACGATTTTAAGCGAATGTAATTTGGCTACGGGCTCTGATTAGAGCTCCGTCTCTGTGTTTTTAATTTGGCAGTGGGCGATTATCCGGCTGAGACGCAGGATGTTGCGGGTTCCATTCCCGACGCTATATTTTTGATTTGGATTTGAGTATTTCTCTGTATAATATAAGTGTGTATCTAAAAAAATGTGTTTAATGGGTATTTCATTGAGATACATCAGTGAGGGGAAATCTTAAACGGTAAGAGATATCAAAAAACCGGCCAAGTGCGAGTAGGACTCGCTCGCGAAGGGTTCCGTACCATTATCTATAAAAACGGCATTAAATCACGTTTGTTGCATGTAATAAAAATAAAAAAATAGTAAATAAAAAAAATCAAAATAGTGCCACGAAATGCTATCCAACTAACTTAATCTACAGTTTCATTCAAATTACATGTAAGTTCATGTAAATGGGTTATATTTTTTTGGTGTAGAAGTTGCAGTTATTCTGGATTTCAGACTTTCCTTATATTTGTGTCACTAAAGCTACACGCATACCAAATATCAGCACTGTGGGGTCACTGGTGTACCCTGTGAGTTTTGTCAGTACAGTTTTTATGATGGATATTTTAACAATAACTTAAAAACTACAAGGTATAGACTAAAAATAAAAATGGGGTCGAAATGTACTCTAGACAATGTACAAAGATCTTTTATTACACCCATTTTAATTTATTTTACTCCTCTTGAACCCCAATATCTCAACAACCCCCCAACATATTTAGCTCATTTAGTCACACCAAAATTGTGCCATCGCTACCTACCTATAAGTATACCAAATTTCAAGATGATCGGATAAACAATTCGAAAGTTATCCTCGGATAAACAAACATATGTACATACATACAACGCCGATTTGCCCAAGTTGATTTAGAGATCTCGCTTCGCTCGATCAAAAATAGGTACACTGTGTACTGACAACTAGTAATAATAAAGCCGATTATTTGATGATGTCAACCTATAGCAAATGTCAACATTATGGACGACTGTACCTAAGATATAGATAAACTATATTAGTCTTTGGATCAAAGCACATAGCATCCAAATCCGTTTATCAGATTTGAATGTCAAATTATACCTATATGTATTATCAATCCATCCATGCTTGCATCTGGTCAGCTACCTCACACGAATTTCAACCACAAGGTCAATAAATTAAAGGTTCATTCGGCATGCAATCCTAATTGGCATTATAATTGGCAGAAGTGGGCAAAAACCCTGTTTCATACCTTTAATTTGGTTGAATATATGAACTGTTTTTACAAAACGAGTTTTCAAAGTGCATTTTATCTCGGCTTGCATTGAGCACTGAATAGGATTCTTAAAATATATGATCGTATGTTTGGTATGAGATGTATCTGTTGTAACCAATTGTTTTTTAGGGCTCCGTACCCAAAGGGTAAAACGGCACGCTATTACCGAGGCTCCGCTGGCTGTCTGTCTGTCCGTCTGTAACCAGGCTGTATCTCATGAACCGTGATGGTTACAACAAATACTAAAAATAGAATAAAATAAATATTTAAGGGGCTCCCATACAATAAACGTGATTTTTTGCTCGTTTTTGCTCGATATTGACAACGGCAACAGGTAGACGCTTGAAATATTCACAGAATATTTAGTTATACATAAAATCACTTTAAAAATAAATAATTAAATTAAAATAAAACAAATATTTAAGGGGGGCTTCCATACAACAAACGTAATTATTTTCCTCGTTTTTATATATAATGGTACGGAACCCTTCGTGCACGAATCCGACTGGCACTTGGCCGGTTTTTTAATCCTTTGTATAAATGTCATTTGTTTATTTTTATCAATTTCGATTATTATCTGAACTTTATAATATATTTTTGACATACCAATATTATCCATTGTAATGAAATGGTGAATATATAAATACTCAAATTGGACTTCCTCCTGACTACCCTAGTGGGATATCGCCACGGATCTGAGTAGTTAGTAAAATATCTTAGGATTTGGCATCCTAAGATATTTGCATAGGGATTCATAAAATTACGAGCCCAATAAAATATAGTTAGGTTGGAAGATAAATTAATGAATCTAAATAAATAATGCTGGACATCTCAAACACCTCTATCTAGCCCCAAACTAAGCAAAGCTTGTACAATGGGAACCAGATAACTGATAGAATACTTATATACCTACTTTTTGTTTTGTAAATACTCACTTATACTAGCTGACCAATCCGCAGCTTCGCACGCGTAGTTTTACAATAAAAACTTTACCCTCCTTCTGCGCAGTTGGGTAAATAGTAGCCTATGTTACTCCGGGATAATGGTGATGAAACATTCTAATGGTGAAAGAATTTTGGAAATCGGACCGGTAGTTTTTGAGTTTATTCGTTACAAACATACAAAATACAAATCTTTCCTGTTTATAGTATTAGTACCTAAGTACCTATAGATAGAAAGAAAACAACCTGACCCGGAACAAATATCTGTAGATCATGCAAACATTCGTTCCACGGCGGAAATTGAAGTTGCTACCTCCTGCGTCTGAGCCTATAGGTACATACATAAGATACATTATATCTTTATCAATCAAAAGTAATACAAAATAAATATACCATCCTATAAATATTATGTTCCTTTTATGGTAGAAATCTACGTACCTACATAACTCCTAATTATGTCGGTACTAACTATACTTACCTACTAAAAAATTATAATTAAGTATAGCATGCAACTAGATGATTAAAAACCCATTTTTTTATAATAACTGCATAAGTTCCGTTAAAAAATCTAGGTATATAGATAGATTTCTTCTTCTTCACAAACAATTAAACAATGAAAATCAACACCATTTAAAGGACAACCTGATGAAATTGATAGTGTGAGTTTTACCTAAGTATTTCAGTTTATTTATTTTTATACCTCCAAGTTTCAGAGAATGATTAATAAAACGAACCCTGAAGTGCGCATTAAAGGCCATATTAAAGACCCTCGCAGTGATTGTCGCACAGTCTCCTCCAACAATAGGTGCAGGCAACACGCGCCGGGACCAACCGATCACAAGGACTATAGCAATAAAAGCTGGCAGAATAAATAAACTGACCGTGGTCGAACCCGCGTTGCTCGTTGCTTGCAGTTTATAAAGAAAAAATCTGAAGGCGTGCGCTGAAAGTGCGCGCACTGTGATAGAAAAGCGCGGGAAAGGTGATAGTGACATTAGTGACAGTGATTTTTTTTCGGGACTTTTCGGACGCAAATAATTCGTAAGTAAATTATTTATTTATTTTTAATATGTACCGTTTTTAATCCATAATAAAATATATAAAGTATGTAGATCAAATGTAGGTGTTATTTTTTTCGTGACATTTTGGCTTGAATTTTTATTTTATTTGTGTTATTACAGAATTTTTTGGTTTACTTTAAAGAGAGTACCTATACTATTAAAAAGTATGGGTGTTTCTTTGTAATATTTAAAAGTTTACGAAAATTTTTTTATATGTAAGTAGGATTACCAACTTTTTTTCAATCAAATATAGTATTATAGAAGCTGTTACCTAAAAAAATACTTATAGTAGATGGCAAAAAAAAACTTGCTGTATTGTATGTGGTTAAAATATTTATTTTTTAAATTAATATTTTTTGCTGCTCTGTGCCTTAGTAATTAAATTTTTATTTTTAAGAAAGCATTCTTAAGCTTGAAGGCAGTCCAAATTTAAGTTGAAAAACACCATTAGTTCTGTTTTTATTAAATTCTAACTGGCCCTGTTACGCTCATCTCTCCATTTTGTCTTCATGCCTGAAAATATGCGCTCTGTGAATGCTGATGTTGCAGGAATTGAAAGAAGTGATACAATTTTTAAAATGTTAGGCAAGTCTGAATTATTTATGAGAAGAACTTAATACCATTTTAACAGTTGATTTAGTACAAAAATTTTGGTCAGCAAGTACAATGTCCAAAATTGTGTTCATTTGATTGATTTCTGAGTACAAATTGTAAAAATTAATTTTTGTTTATCAGCAATTTCTAATGTTAGAGCGGAGCGCGTTTTATAAAAAGATTAAGGCCTCCGCTTTACGCAAAATGTAGTAGTTACACCTACTATATATTTTTTTAGAAATATAGTATTTGATCCTCTAATATAGTACGATACTATATTATACAGTAGGGTTGGCAACCCTATATGTAAGTATTCAGTCAGTAATCTGGTTCCCATAGTTCAAGCTTTGTTTAGTTTGGGGCTAGATAGCGCAGTGTGAAATGTCCAGCGTTGTTTATTTTATTGTTTCCCAATTTTATTGCATACAAATCTTTTAACGTATATAATTTAACAAATAACACTTTCAACTGAGGCTAGAGGCGACATTTTTAATTTTGGCTAAATTTGATTTATAGGAATTGTCAAGTCATACAAATACGTCAAATTGATACATGTTTATTCGCTAAATACGTTTAAGAATCGTTGCTTAAACCGGGCTAGAGGTCAGTCGTAGCTACGAAAAAGTCGGAAGACTTTTGGCGGTGTTAAAACTCCGACAACACTTTGACTAGCACATACGAACTTACAAACATACATACATATATTTTACATGACCGTCATAAAAACGAAGCTTATTTTTTCTTTTTGAAAATTCGTTATCCTTAAGTAGATAAGCATAAGCATTGAAATTTAGCGTGGCAGTGCAGTCAGTGTCTTGGGGACACTTCCGTCTGGTAGTGGTAGTATCTGGAGCAGTTGAGCTATCTACAGATCGTTTGCAACGATCTTTAGATGTTTTTTATGTATTTTAAATTCTAAATAATTGTATATTCTTGTAAGTAGATTCAAAATTCGAATCTTAAATCACGGATAAAAATAATAAACAACTATGCCAAGTTTTTATAGTGATGTAATAATGATCGAGAACAGATAGTATTTTGGGGTAGAGCAACATCCCTTTTTATTATTTAGTCCCTTAATCCCTATGAACAGTCCTAGTAGTATAATTTTTTCCTATTCCATACTTCGCACTAATCACACTAATATTATAAATGCGAAAGTTTTGATGTTTGTTTGTTTCTCACTCACGTCGTAACGGCTGACGAACTTTTTGTTGACAAGCAACGCGTGCAAAGCCGCTGGCGGAAGCTAGTAATATTATAAAGAGGTAAAGAGTGCGAGTTTGTTTGTTTGGATGTAGGGGTAACCTCCGGAACTACTGATCTGATTTAGAAAATTCTTTCACCAATAGGAAGCTGCATTATCTTTGAGTGATTTAAGCTATTTTTTTTATTAAAGGAAAGGACAAGAAGGTCGGGGCAAGATAGCTAGTAAGAAGTAAAAATTCCGACAAATGCCACTTTTCACTTTGTCTTACCCTGTGAGATAGTGTAATTATTCTAAGCAGTGTCAGGTGGGCCATAGGCTTGTGGCTTTCTCTCATCTTTTATAGGTATTTCCTCTTCCTCCATCGTTCCCTCATTGCTGAAGATCGTGACTCCTTTGGTGAAGCACTGTGTTCTCCAGCGGTTTTTATCAGTTGCCTGCTGACTGATGGCATCTCTCAATGTTTGAATACCTGGTCCGACCGAGGGCTTCTTCCACGAGGCCTATTGCCCTCTACCTTTCCCGTAATCAGTAGGCTCTAGATCCTCTAAGCTTCTGCGAGCTATATGGCTGAAATACTGCAGTATTCGAGGCAGACATGTCGCGGAAAGCCTTTGTGAAGCTCCTTCAGTATGGACACATGTGTACGGTGTGCTGTCACTGTCCTATATGGTGAAAGACTCCAAGGCATATAAAAGTGCGAGTCGGACTCGCGCACAAAGGGTTCCGTACCATTATCTATAAAAACGAGCAATAAAATCACGTTTGTTGTATCGGAGCCCACCATAAATATTTGTTTTATTTTAATTTAATTATTTATTTTAAAAGTGAATATGTAACTAAATATTCTGTGAATATTTCAAGCGTCTACATGTTGCCGTTATCAATATCGACCAAAAATGAGCAAAAAAAAAATCACGTTTGTTGTATGGAATCCCCCCTTAAATATTTATTTTATTCTGTTTTTAGTATTTGTTCACAAAATACACCAGTTGTGAAAATTTCAACTGTCTAACTATCACGGTTCATGAGATACAGCCTGGTGACAGACGGACAGACAGCGGAGTCTTAGTAATAGGGTCCCGTTTTACCATTTGGGTACGAATCCCTAAAAATTGAAATAAACTGTTTTTAATACCCATTATGAGTATTTTGAAAAGTATTTTTTTCCCTAACCTATCTCGTCCCACTGCTGGGCTAAGGTCTCCACCAAGTCCCTCCAAGCATCCCTATCTGTCGCTATTTCCCGCCATCCTCTTTGGAAGGTGTCGAAATCGTCCCGCTAATGTAAAGTAATACCTATTGAAATTATATCCTGGAAAATAATGTGAATTCTGAAATTCCCCGTGACATTGCTACTCAGACAAAACAAGGAAAAATTTTACATAATTGTGTGTATTTATTTGTTTGGTCAGGTAGGTAGATGCTATTGTAATTTCCAATGACTACTCTATTACAAGAAGGCTCAAGGTCGCTCGCGTGCTATGGAGAGGGCTATGCTTGGTGTTTCTCCACGAGATCGAATCTCACTTAGGCGTCTATTAATTACGTAAGAAAAAAATGTCTTTATAAAATACTAGCTAACCAATCCGCAGCTTCGCACGCGTAGTTTTTTAACAACAACATTACCCTTCTTCTGCGCAGTTGGGTAAAAAGTAGCCTACGTCACCCGGGGATAGTGTAGCTTCCCAACAGTGAAAGAATTTTTTAAATCGATCCAGTATTTCGGAGCCTATTCAATACAAACAAACAAACAAGTGTGTTGCCAGTGATGACCTATGGCACTGAAACGTGGTCCTTTACTCATGGCCTTATGACCAAGCTCAAGGTCGCTCAACGAGCTATGGAGAGGGCTATGCTCGGGGTTTCTTTGCGTGACAAAATCCGCAATGAGGAAATCCGCAGAAGAACTAAAGTTGCCGACATAGCTCTCAAAATTAGCAAGTTGAAGTGGCAATGGACAGGCCACATCGCTCGTAGAACCGATAACCGTTGGGGAAGAAAGGCTGTCGAGTGGAGACTACGGACTGGAAGACGCAGCGTAGGCCGGCCCCCCACAAGTAGATATTGATATGTTCTTCAATATGGTAGAATATGGTTCTATCATCAATAGTTTCCGCAGCGCATGCGACGAAAGACGTTTAGGGAACTTTTTTACACCTTTGGTTACGTTACTCAAGTTTCAGTAAGGATCTCTAATCATTTCTAGCAATAAATATAGCCTATGTCACTCGGGGTGAATGTAGCTTTCCAATGAACTTTTGAAATCGGCACAGTAGTTTTTGATTTTATTCATTACAAACATACACACAAAAATACAAATCTTTCCGCTTTATAATATTAGTAAATAGATATAGATTAGTAGAGACAAATTAAACAGGCTAGACTGAATTTGTCTATACTCAATACAGAAGTATGTATATGCGAGCTGGTTTACCGTGTATGTGGTTAAAACATAACTAGGTACCATCGTCGTGACAGTGATTTTTTTAATTTTTTTTTATACAACTTATATGGCAAACGAGCATGCAGTCCACCAGATGTTAAGTGGCTACTGCAGCCCATGGATATCCACATAGAACTCAAAACAAGGTATTATGTTGTCTTGATCTCTATGTGGATACGTTGTCATACTATAGGACTTAGCTGTTATGCCTATGTGCCAGTAATTACAGAAACATACCATTACCATCTAACCGGAACACAGCAGCACAAGTACTGCTATTTGGCGGCAGATAAAGGTAAGGCGGTGGTGCCCACTTCCTCGAGCTCGTTCACAAAAGCTCTACCACCAGTGATTGTTAACACTGGGACGTCATAGTACGAAAATAAAAATGAGGTCATTCACAAACAGTTATTCCCATAATTTGTGAGTTTTCCTTGATTACTAAGCTTATGCGGTCATTATGTACGAGCTAAGGAATAGCTGTGGAAAGGCTGTTGAGGCTGATTGAGATTTTTTTACTATGTTGAAGTGTCACTATTTCTTTTAATCTTTTATTTAGTATCACAGCGAAAGTTTGGATGTTTGTTTGTTACTCAATCACGCCGTAACGGCTGAACCGATTTCGATGAAATTTGTCTATGTACCTACGTAGATTATAACCTGTGTCACTACATAGGCTACCATTTACCCCATAAATCAGTTCCCATTGGATAAAAATAGGGTGTCAAATCAAGTTGCAACAGCGAGTTTAGCTTTATTTCTAGGTTACCTACACATTTAGTAGTGTAACGCGGACGAAGTCTCGGGCAACAGCTAGTGTGTAATAAAGTTGGCTACTTCTCCGTGTCAGATTATAAACGTTTTAGTATTACCTATTGTATATTCAATTTAGTTTAAGTTCAGTGCCATGTTCATTAGTATATAATTACCAAATAGATACGGTAATGTAATTAATAAAATAAAAATATCTGCACCAATATCATTACGTGCGAAAATGGGGTTCAAGGTTTTTCCAAGGAGGTTTGCATTGAAAACTGGTGGACTGCATGCTCGTTTGCCATATAAGTTGTATAAAAAAAATTAAAAAAATCACTGTCACGACGATGGTACCTAGGTATGTTTTAACCACATACACGGTAAACCAGCTCGCATATACATACATACTTCTGTATTGAGTATAGACAAATTCAGTCTAGCCTGTTTAATTTGTCTCTACTAATCTATACCTATATACTAATATTATAAAGCGGAAATATTTGTATTTTTGTGTGTATGATGGGAGACTCCCATCCACCATTTTTTTTAAATTTTCCGTCGCTCTATTAAACTTTTATCTATGGATTATAGACAGAAGGAATCGGACATCGGGGATTATGCCAATAGTTTTCAAACCCATTTAAACAAAAAAGTTTGCATCCATTGTCGGTTTCTAAACTTTGGATGGCAAAGTGCTAATGTTTGTTCGAACTTTGTACATACAATAATACATTTATATCGATGGACCACCGTGAATGTTTATTTCATATCCATTTATTACTAGTGGTTCGCCCCGAACTGAGATCTCGCGAGTCTCCCATAAAAATAAAAATGTATTATTCGTAATCTTTGACTATCAAAATAGTGCCACAACCTAAAGAACCAAATTACTTGACCTATAGTTTCATTTAAATTACAGGTAACGGGAGTTCATGTAATTTGGTTATTTTTTTGGGGTACAAAATGCAGTTATTCTAGATTTCAGACTTTTGCCTATATTGGTGTCATTATAGCTACACGAATATCAAATTTCAGCATTATGTGGCCACTATACCTGTGAATTTTGTCAAAGTTTTGTTTTTATTATGGCTAATAACTCAAAAACTACAAGGATTAAACTACAAATAACAACAGGGTTGAAATGTGCTATTGAAGAACTTTCATTTGACGTCCCACTTGATATATTAGTCGCATTTTAATTTTTTTTACCCCTCTTGAACCCCAATATCTCAACAACCCCAAATATTTTTAGCTCATGTAGTGTAACCAAAATTGTGCCGTCACTACCTATGTATCAAATTTCACGATGATCGGATCAACGTTTCGAAAGTTATCCTCGGACAAACAAACATACATACATACAACGCCAATTTGCCCAAGTTGGTTTGGATATCTCGCTTTGTTCGATCAAATATATCTATGAATTAAACACTGTAGCTGTAATGACGTTGCAGTAAATGACGCTGTAGTGCCTGGTACACACGGCTACACATCAAACTATACATCTGCAGTATAAGCTGACCTCGCATTGTGTAGGCTTTTATGTAGAATGAGAGGTCAGCTTATACTGGACAGGAATGCTTGATGTGTAGCCGTGTGTACATGATTTTTAGACCGCGGACGTCACCGTCGTACCGTAATATAAACATTCTTCTAAAGATCACTGGGAGCCGTTGGGTGTAGGCCGCACAAGAGCGGTCACTCTGGTAATGTATAGGAGAAGCCTATACTCAGCAGTGGACGTCGTACGGCTGATTATGATGATGATGTACCGATCCCTGCGCGTACTGTTGCGCGCCAAAACTCTCCTATCTGCCGTGCGCAGCGCCACCTCACACGAACTTCAAAAGATTTATCCGGAAACTTGATGTACACTGGCTTGCAAAACTAAGTACTTATCACAGTTTTAAAATTGCAATAACTTTTAAATACCTACACAAGATATAATTTCCAAACAAAAAGGACTCGAAAAAGAGTTTATTTTTGTACATAAAAACTTCATTATCCCAAAATAGTGAATTGTAGGTAGGTACTTGTATTAATGATAAGGTATAGTATTATTTACGTTATATTTTTACGTGTGTACTCGTATGTACGTACATAATAGGTTTGTGTTTGTTAGTATTATTTTTTTAAAGTTAGGTATTTCTATTGTATGCAGTTAATTTTGAACCTGTCGGTATTTTCGTTTTCTTATGTATTAGTTATAACGATTTGGTTTCCTGTAAACTGTTATGTTATTTCTAAGTTAATAAATTGAAATTGATGAAGTATAAAAATAACTAGGAACCTAAATAAAAATTAAATAAAGTATTAACAAGTTTTAATAATGTGCGGAGCAACTGCACTGAACAACCCACTGACCTTGGGTTATCAATGCCAGGGGTTACCGGCCTCGCCACGTTCGCTCTCTGTCTTTCTTTGTCACCCTTTAGGTCAGTGACCGGCTTGTGACCGTCATATGACGGCAATATATATGCCAAAACTTTGATTTAATTATGTACACGAAATAACTACTAAGCGTCAAAAATTCTCAACACTATGATTGACAACGAGAAGTTACTACAAAGGCGAATCTAACCGATTGTCTTTTTCTAAAGCTTTTCTGCCTAATACTTGTACAGAGAAGTGAGAAATCTTCATTTTTCCTCGGCGGTTACCACCCAACCTAACACCTGCTTAAAATATTATTGATCGAGCGAAGCGAGATCTCTAAATCAACTAGGGCAAATCGGCGTATGTATGTATGTTTGTCCGAGGATAACTTTCGAAGCGTTTATCCGATCATCGTGAAATTTGTTTTTAAGTTATTAGCCTTAATAAAAACAAAATTTATACAAAATTCACAGGGTACACCAGTGACCCCACATTGATGAAATTTGGTATGCGTGTAGCTTTAGTGACACAAATACATGGATAGTCTGAAATCCAGAATAACTGCAATTTCTACACCACAAAAGAGTAAACAATTAACATGAACTCCCTTATATGAAGGAAACTTCACTATTTAGATAGTCAAATATTAGTTCCGAATAATATTTTGTTGTTTTTATGAGAGACCCGAGTTCTCAGTTCGGGGCGAACCACTAGTTGTTAGGAATAGAATTATGTGTATACTAGTATTCACTAGTGAAGAGAATTATTTTTATCTCTTTTTAAGGTTATTGCGCGCACGGAGGAGTGCGAGATTCGGCATAGCTAATGTTTATATGGAGAAGGAGGAGACTTTTATAACAAACTCCCAATTGTTGTACAAAAATTGTCAGTTAACAAATTTAAAAATTTAATTAAACAAAGTCTTTATAAAAAAAGCCTACTATAAAATATCGGCTTTTTCAGATGGTAGAGAAGCTTGGGAGTGAAATTACTCCAACTCGTTAAAAATGTTACAATTTAGACGTAATATATTTTCTGTATTGATAAACAGAATATTTGTTGTTTTTATTTGTTGTTCTGTATTGTTGTTACATTGTATGTATTGTATTGTTGTGTTGTTTAGAATACATAACAATGTATTCTTAAAGGATCATTAAAAAAACAACCAGCCTTGTTTCTTGCCTTTCTTTCCTGGCTTGGTCGCGAAGGAACAGGCAGTATAATTGACGTTTCAAAGTGATCATTGTGGTTTTAATGAATAAAAGTTTTGACTTTGACTGCTAAAATTAAGAAAAAAAGCAAAACTTACGGTCGAATTTCGACCACTGGCAACTAGTATCTTCTATACGTATATAACCTGAAATATAATAAAGTATAATAACCGAAAAAATATATATGAAAGAAACAGTTAAAAATCATTTAAGACCCGCACCGTTGAAAACGATCTATAGATAGCTCATCTGCTCCAGATCACTACCAGACGGAAGTGTCCCCAAGACACTGGCTGCATTGCCACACTGAATTGCAATTCTTATGCGTTGACCCAGATACCATCAATCGGAACACAAGTCACTAACAAAAAAAAACCTCTACAAGTATAAACATCATACCATGGCATCGTGTAGCTTTTTAACAAAAATATAACCGACTTCAGATAACAGATAAAACAAACTACTGAACCCATTTCGATGAAATTTCTATGGGACCAATCTGAAAGTATAGGTATATCCTTTCAAATAAAAAAAGAATTTTGAAAATCGGCCTACAATTGACGGAGAAATCGGTGAACATACATAAAAAAAATATATAGTCGAACAAATAACCTCCCCCTTTTTTGAAATCGGTTAAAAATGCTCTTTTTTTAACCACACAATTACTCATCAATCTGACTCACACTTGACCACTCTCCGAGTTACCTATTTTTTATGCTGAACGGCCTTATTTGTTTTTGCTCCACATTGCCATTTTGCTCACTATTAGAAAGAATATAAGGAGGGTCAATATTTACAAACAAACGACTACAGGACAAAAAGACGTTACGCAAAATAGTCACACATAAGCTATTATTACACCTACTTGGCGCTTGGCAGGCAAGTGACTGGTCAGTTTTTTGACATTGACCGCAAATTATGTGATCAGCCCTCATCATCAAAAACTTCAAACAATGCGCCGGCGCCGCCTTGAGGCCAGGCCTCGGAAGTGAGTGGTTACTACAAGGCCCCGCGAAATTTGGGTCAAATGCACCTGAACTTTCGATTTCAACCTCCTGTGCAGGTTAAAATGAATGCTCAATCATTGCAGCTTCCAATCATCGCGTGTTGATTTTAAGATAACACCTAAATATAATAGAGATCTATTTATGTAATTATATTATATACAGGCTGTACAATAGTATCTGAAAACTTTCAACTTGAGAGCGCTAAGAAACCTTAAAAGCCCTGTTATAAATGACATGACCTGCACTAATTGCATGAATTAAATTTTTTTTTAATACCTATTAGTTTTGTAAACCTATTAAAATGTTGTTTCTAGATAGTTTAATATAATTGGCCATTATAAGAATAAGAATAATTTATTGAGTTCTTAAAATATGGTATTATAATTTAGGTTACATGAAATGTTAACCTAAATTAAAAAAATACAATGTCCAAATGACAATTTGATTTGGCATATATCGTCGCTGTTCTAACTAAGTGACGTAAGTGACATTTTGGCGTAACTGACATTTGTAATGTTACTTTTATCTACTTTTGAAGACGAACCGATCTGTCTAATCGGCGTATCTGTATCTTCTACCTATGCCTAGATGTATGTTTGACGTATCTACCTATCTTAAAATTAGAAATCATTCGAAGTGTCCTAAGTACACTTACGACTTTAATCTTTTCTAAAATGTCAGTTACATCACTTAGTTTGAACAGCGACGATTTTTTAGCACAGTACCTGACGTAGCTCTGTTTCTCTCACTAGGTCTCTAGCGAGCTTGTGTTGTGAGTATTACAGTGATTCGCTTCGGACTCTCGTCAAACAAAAGTAGCAACTGACCCACTTTGATTGGTTAGGTACCTAAATTGCGACCTTCAAAGCGAGTGCACGTATCAAGAGAAATAGAGCGCCAAAATTTTGATAGTGAATTGCGCGTGGGCACGCTCCTTCTGGACGCAACGGTCGCGCGTAATGGCCCCTCTACACGATGGGCCATCATACTAGCCCACTAAGATGGGCCAGCGTGTGGAGGGCGCAGTTGTATCGGATGGCGTATGGCGCGGCGGGAAGGCGATGGGATGGCCACGTTAGTGGGGCCAGCGATGGCAGTACGCGTCTTCACGTGGCCCATTCCACAGTGCGTGCTCGATCTGCAGATATGTGTTCAGGGTACACTAGGTATTTTCTATGTATAATGAAAAATATCTATCCATGTAATGTATTGTATTAAGTATATCAGTTATCTAGTACCAATATTAAGAAAATATTGGTAAGTGGTGTATAGATAGATTGTCGCAGCGGCTAATGCCTCCACGTCCATCTTGGAAACGGCTTAATCACAACTGAATGTCGCCATCGTGTAGTCGCGTTTCAACGTTTCAACCATCGCATGCCCATCTCGCTGGTCCAGCTCTGGGCCATCATGTAGATGAGCCATAATACGCACGAGAGAATCGCGGCGAGTTCGCCCTTTCTGGACAAGCCCTTAGTACTCGTTGCCTTAATTATGAGCGGAAGTACCCAGCAAGGCTCCACTCACATAGGAACACTTAAAATAACATTAAGTTCGGTTGAATTTTGAAAGGACTGTGTGACCTTTTTAATGTATAAATTGAACTGACCCTATTTTTTTTAAATAGTGCACTTAATTGGGAGCGGAAATGTGTAAAAAGATTACAGGAGTCAACCCCAAACTGAGATTTCGCTATTTGTAGATGGATAGAAAATAAGTACATACTTTATTTTAGGTATGTACTACAAAATAGTTATGTACAGAAATAAAGGTCGTGTTAATTTTGATTATAATTATCTACGCTCGAGCGTAGCGCTGTGACTGGCTCATACAGTATTCTACAAACAAATACACAACAACTTTGATAAGAACGTTTATGAATGGTCACGTAAAATTCACAAGCAGCTAACAAATTGTGTCCCACAAAACGTGATTTACGTGTCGCCAAAGCGCGGCTGGCGACTGACTTGAACCGAGATACTCGAACGGGCGCGTCTATGTTTGCGTGCGCCTGTTATCGTTCAATGTACTAAGCTTACCTTCTGTACCTATCTATTTTGTGACGATGGTGTCGACAAGTGCGCTTCTGAGACAAAAGATCGGCCATGGACAACAACACCATCAGAGTCTGTGGTTTAAGTACTTACTTATGTGGTGATTATATTCCTATATATACTAACACATGCAATAATCCTATAGGCAATCTATATATAAAACAAAGTCGGGTTAGTTACACCATTTATAACTCAAGAACGGCTCGACCGATTTTGAAGATCTTTGACTTGTAGGATTCGTCTCAGCCCCAAATAGCAGAATAACTTATTAAAATTTAACTAAATTAAAATTTTGGAAAAATTCACGCAAAAAGAAATTATGAAAAAAAAACATTTTCTCATACATAGATGCAGCTAATGATGGCCGATTGACAATTCTACCGGGGCGACGCATTGGCAGCCCGCGTAATATGCATGTCATGGCGGTACAAAGTTCGGCGGGTCAACTAGTGTTAGCTAGCTAATAAAATGCAAGTCGTGATTAGCCGGGTCTCACAAGGATTGGTGTTGTTATGCGAAGCCAGCAGACGATTTTTTTGCTTAAAGACTTACATGTATGTGTGTATGTTTCACGTTAATAAATATTCATTTATTAACACAAATAATATAGGTCCATACGGCTACACATCAAGCTATAATTCCAGTATAAGCTGACTTCTCATTCTATGAAAAGCCTACACAATGCGAGGTCAGCTTATACTGGAAAATATAGATAGATAGATAATTTCTTTATTGCACACCATTAAAAATAAAACAAAGAAAAGAGAATACAAAATTAAATCAAAGGTACAATGGGCGGCCTTATCGCTAAAAGCGATCTCTTCCAGGCAACCTTTGGATGGACAAGATCTATGTGAACGAGATGAGAACGGCGGCGTTAATCAAATAATAACTAACAGAATAAGTACATAAATGACTAAAATAAAATAAACATATAAATAAATAATTTTATAATATTAAATAACCTACTTCAAAATACATTAGGTAATTAGAAAAAAAAAATAAAAAAATTTTTAGTCTTAGTGAGCAATGGACGACAGATAATTTTTATTACCAATGTTTTTAAAAACAGGAAGGGATTTGGCGTAACGAATTGAAACAGGTAGTGCATTCCAGAGTCTGGTAGCCTGAAGAGTGAAGGAGTTAGTATAAAATACTGAGGTATGATGAGAAGTTTTCAATTTAAGGTTTTCAGCGGAGCGTAAGGACCGGGAGTTGGAAACATGAAGAAACTCAAAGCCTTCTTTGAGGTATAGCTTGATGTGTAGCCGTGTGTACCTACAATTATTTATTTTATTTAGTTTGTATAACACGTCGTGTGTATCTATGTATCTATCTATACTAATATTAAGTATAAAGAGGAAAAATTTGTATTTTTGTGTGTATGTTTGTAATGAATAAACTCAAAAACTACTGAACCGATTAAAAAAATTCTTTCACTGTTGGGAAGCTACACTATCCCCGGGTGACATAGGCTACTTTTTACTCAATTGAGCAGAAGGAGGGTAATGTTTTTATGGAAAAACTACGCGTGCGAAGCTGCTGATTGGTCAGCTAGTGATTTAATAAACAAATTTTCCGGAAATTATGCTTCTACACGTTTTTAGTATTTAGTATTTATTTATTTCAATGCAACATACATCACAGGTTTCATAAAAGTAATCTATATAAGTACGTATTACCCGTGCGCGATAAGTTGGGACCTGAGCGCGGTGACGTCATATTGGCGTGTTTGTACCGCTCGCAAAAAAGCGAACATAACAAGCAGCCGCCCGCCGCTTCGTCTTTGTTTTTTTTAACCTAATTTATTATGTTACTCAGGGAGGACGCTGCTTTTTATCTAATCTTTTTTACACTATTTGAATAAAATAAAAATACAATGTTTAAGTTTATACATTTATTTTATCTATTATTTACATTATCTCATCTTCGTCACTACTTAGTGGATTTATGCCTTCTAGAGGTTGTTCTTCGTCCTCAGTCTCACTATAATCACTTGACGAAGAGGTATCCGATAAATTTACAATTAATTGCGATTCATTCGTCTCTTGTAAGAGGTCTTCGTCCCAATACTTTTGTCGAAGCCTGTCCACATGGTTGACTTCTTTTTTCCAGACAACAAAACAATAACACAAACGAAAACTAAAAGAATTCCAGAGCGCGTCGTTACGTGACGTAGGCCAGTACGAGACTAAAAACCCTAGTAAAAAATAGTGATGCGAACGGTACAATACGGGCGCCATCGGGGAAGTGCAGGGGAAGCGGTCGGGGAGTCGCATTCCTAGCAGGTCCCAAGTTATCGCGCACGAGTAATACCTTGTAAGGGCGTGGCAAGGGAAACAAACAGTATAAAGATATTTATTACAAACTAAACTTATCATAGGTAAATTATATTAGGTGCTAATAGTGACTTTGTTACTTTACTATGTATACATATGTATGTTACATAATTATTATATTATGTGGCTATAGGAACATTTCACATTTTAAATTTATTTTTTATTCTACTTATATGGCAAACGAGCATGCAGTCCACCAGATGTTAAGTGGCTACTGTAACCCATGGATATCCACATAGAATTCAAAACAAGCTATTATGTCGTCTTGATCTCTATGTGGATACGTTGTCATACTATAGGACTTAGCTGTTATGCCTGTGCCAGTAATTACAGGAACATACCATTACCATCTAACCGGAACACAGCAGCACAAATACTGCTATTTGGCGGCAGATAAATTTTTTTTTTCGAATGGACTAATCTCGCTGTTGGTCTCTGAGGCCGTTGCAGCTTAACCGAGCTTTTGGCGAGCCCAGAAGACGCTCAGCCCTGTAAATTTTTTGATGAGGCAACTAGCGCAAGGGCACCACTTAGGTACGAACCTCGGCTTGGGCTGTTGCCGGGACGGGGATAGGAGAGAAAAGCCCGGGTACGTGCTTGTACCTCGTATAGGCGGCGACTGAAGGGACTCGTCGACCTCGCCGGCTAGGTCGGTGTATTTGTGGAGTGTTTGCTCTGTCTAATGTGGATGACTCTTCCGCATTAGCGGAAGTGATTTAGTCATCCGGGTCTCCGAGAACGTGTCTCGGACGACGGAGGGTTTTGCTGTGTTCGGACGGTTCTATCGAATAGAAGCAGATAAAGGTAAGACGGTGGTGCCCATTTTTATACTGTTTAACGCCAAAAAAAGGCAAATAGACAAATATTTCAAACGAGTTGAGCAGGTAAACCGAGTGAAGGCTGTGAGCTGCTAAACTTGCGTAACTCTGCTGTAGGATAAATAATTATTCTGCAGTTATACAGAGTGTCCCGGAAAGTCGCAGTTTAATCGTATATAATTTAGAAAATCTTCTTCTTAGCGCGTCAATATGATGAAGATTAGAATAAAAAATGTATTTGCAACATCACAGTAAATACACAAAAAAAAAGTGTGTGTGTGTACTTTTGTACGCACGTAAGAAGTTATACTTCTTTGGCGTAATAGAACAAAATAGCTAATTTCATCACGTTGCTTTTTAGCTGTCGGTGTGCGCGCGCATCTAGAAAAATTAACTCTCATAATTTTTTCCAAACGCGCCAAAAGAAGTATAACTTCAAAATTCCGTTAAAATCGAATCGAGCTTGCGGACTTTAACAAACTATAAATTACAATAAAAAAACGAGTGTTCTTTAGACCACACGACTGAAGTAAAACTTCTTTTTCAAAATATTAACTTATAAAATTGTTCAAGAACGAAATGAAATTACAAAAAATAATCAAACATACTACTGACTGAGTTGTATATATATATATATATATATATATTTCATGCACTGGCTATGAGAGGAAGAGAGAAAGAAAATGTGCGCGCGCACCTCTCTCTCTTGCTCCTACAGTAATAAAACGTAAATCTCTCTCTATCTTCACTAACATATATCTCCCTCTCAACTTCCGTTCGCACTTTTCGTAAAGCATTCACCAGCTTACTCCTCTAGTCAAGCGTGCGTAAAGAAGTTTTACTTCAACAGTGTGACACAAAATATAAGTGCAAAGGTTATCTGGAAGATAATGTTTTAAGCATTGAAGGCCGCGTTGACGGTGGCTTCTGGAGTAGCCGTCTTCAAATATTTCCTTGGGCACAAGGGGCACTATAAAATAATGCGGGTTTTCTAGCGAAGTGTGTGAAACTGTTTCTTTTTAAGACCATTATAATGTAACATCACCCTAATAAAACATTTAATTTAATTTTAAATAAATTTAATTTGACAAATTGCTCGAGCTAAGCATAATCTAGGTTGCTGAAGCTATTTACCCTTCAGTTTTTACTCTAAAATGCGAAAAGTTCTGCCATTAAAACTAGTTAATAGTTTAGACATTTGAATTGAAATAAATAAATATTGCTGGACATTTCACACGGCGCTATCTAGCCCCAAACTAAGCAGAGCTATGGGAACCAGTTAACTGATAGAATACTTATTTACCTACTTGTTTTTTTGTAAATACCTACTTATAATATAAAGAAAAACAACCAGACACGGAACAAATATCTGTAGATTATGCAAACATTTGTTCCGCGGCGGGAATCGAACCCACTACTCGCGTCTCATCCGGTTATTCGCCCACTGCTCCACGGAGGTCGACTAAAATGTATTATTAAATTATCTTGTACGAAACAACTGGAGTTGACACATATATCATTTATCTGCGGGACACCCTGTATAGTCTGTGGCTACACTAAGTGTGGTTTATGGGTAGTATTTTATTATCTGTAGATTGTTAATTTTATGATTATGATCGCTTCGAGGTTACATTAGTTGTAAAATGTAACAACTCGAAAAATCGATATATTATTTACCGCCCATTTTGACGTAAATTTCTCATTTTAATTTTTTTATCCCTCTTGAACCCCAATATCTCAACAACCCCCCAACATTTTTAGCTTGATTGGTCACACCAAAATTATGCCATCTCTACCTACCTATGTATCAAATGTCACGATGATCGGATCAACGCTTCGAAAGTTATCCTCGGAAAACAAACATACATACATACAACGCCGATTTGCCCAGTTGATTTGGAGATATCGCTTCGCTTGATCAATTAGTATGGATGTCAGCTGATAATAGAATTAATTAAAAATAATCAAATTCATTTATGCAGTTTTTAACAAATATTTTTTTTTTTTTAAAATTACTTTTTCAAAACAAGCTTTAATAAAATTCATAATCGGAACCGCAAGCAGATTCAAATGAGCCCAAACACTAGTAGCCTACTATAATCCATTCAGAAGTTCCGTTGTCTAGCATTCGTCTCCATCATGAGACCACCTCCATGGTACCATATTGTCACCGAAGTTACATATATGTATTCCAAATTTCAGCTCAATCGGATGAGGGGAATGGGTTTAAAATTCAGTTGCAAGATTCCACCCGTTAAACATACATACATTGCAAGCTAATAAAAACCGGCCAAGTGCGAGTTGGACTTGCGCACGAAGGGTTCCGTACCATTACCTATAAAAACGGCAAAAACAATCACTTTTGTTGTATGAGAGCTCCCCCCTTAAATATTTGTTTTATTTTAATTTAATTATTTATTTTTAAGACTTGCTGTCGATTCGGACAAAATATATTGGGACGCAATGTCCCAATTGACACTTTTGATTTTAATATTTTTTACCGTCGATTCGGATACCATTAAAAAGAGCTGCATTGTACAGTCAGTTAAAAAAGCAGGTGTTTACCGAGGCGCGGCGGCGGCACAGAAACATTACGAAATAGATGCATAGCATGGTCACACTCTCTCCATCTCTTTGGTGTTTTAAGTGATCATTATATAGATGCCTAAGTATACAAGAAGTTGATTTATACCAAATATACGCTATGAATGAAACTTGTGGTTTTTTTAACATTAATGTAAGTCACCACACGCTCGCAAAGCAATTTGATTAGCTTTATTACATTATATTATATTTTGCTTAAACATTTTTTACCTGACTGTACTCAACAACTTCAATAATTTGATGGTGTCAGAATCGACAGTAATAAAAATATTTAAATCAAAAGTGTCAGTTGGGACACTGTGTCCTAATAAATTTTGTCTGTATCGTCAGCGACTCATTTTTTAAAGTGAATATATAAATAAATATTCTGTGAATATTTCAAGCGTCTACCTGTACCCGTTATCAATATCGAGCAAAAACGAGCAAAAAACATCACGTTTGTTGTATGGGAGCCCCTTTAAATATTTATTTTATTCTGTTTTTAATATTTGTTGTTATAGCGGCAATACAAATACATCATCTGTGTTGAAATTTCAACTGTTTAACTATCACGGTTCATGAGATACAGCCTGTTGACAGACGGACAGACAGACAGACTGCGGAGTCCTAGCATAGGGTCCCGTTTGACCCTTTTGGTACGGAACCCTAAAAAGCGTCGCAATTGGTGACATACTACTCATGCAAATGAGAAAATTAATGTATTCATTTACCTAAATGATAAAATGGGTGGTTTTCTAAGAACATTTTTAGTTTTAGTCCAAATCATATTATAGGAAGTCGTGCTATTTCTAGCGGAAGCGTATTGTACACAGCGAGCTTTAAACTGGTAAGTGCCTCTTATTCAGGTTTTGAAAAGTCTGGTTCTTGGTATGTCTATTAATTATCTGTTTCGAGTATTAAATTATGTATATGCATTTTCATAGGTAATTCGTCTTTTATTTCTAGCAAGGAATTAAGTATAAATAGCGAAATTACGGTTAATATTTATGTTTTATTAAAATAAGCTCTGGCTGATGTTAATCTACGTAAGCCGTAAGTAATGAGAACTGTTTGAACCTGGGGAGCAATGCCCCAGACTGTAATGGCATAGCTAATAAATAATAGAATGGCAGTAATTATGCATAACAAACATATATCAAGAATTTTCTTATCTATTATGGGCTTCAGTTAAACCAGAGGCTTCTAAACTTTTTTTTCTCATAGACCCCTTTCAAAACTTTGCTGGTTCCGGTGGACTCCTTGCAGCTACATTTCTACCATATTCCCAGTTGAAAAAAAATGTGAAGATTAGATCTTACTATGGAAATTTGCGTTCCGGCTGAGTTCCAACCACGAATTAACAGTTTTCGCTTTGCAAGTGTCGTCGGCACGTTGTACTGAATATGGAATATGCATGTTTTTACAAGTAGCAGTCGCTGAGTTTCTTAAAATATAATATGCCTAGAAACCAGATAAATTTTCGTGGACCCCCGCTTACGGATTGTAAACCCCCATTTTTTTGTCAAGCCAACGTAGACCCTTGTAGACGTAGACTTATCATACGGATTTACCTCACATTTGGGTATTGTTTTAAAATGAGTATAATAAAAATAAGTAAAACACAGGCTAAATGTATTTTTTTTGGTGGGCATATATTTCCCTATATTTGTTTAGGTTTTGCTTTTTTTAATGGTGGGAAATTATGCCTCTATATCCAATGGTGACATTTCTACATGACTAGTTGTTGCCCTTGACTTTACTTGAATTTCATGAAATAAAAAATACCAAAAAATATTAGAAATTAGACATTCATTGCACTTTGAAATATTAATAATCAAATTTAGGCATCACAAACTAAAAGAAACTAAATGGAATTATTTTACTCAATTTTAATTTTAATTTATAATGACAGAATGATTTTTTTATATATTGATTTAACAATGAACACAAACGGGATATAGGGAACTATTTTCCCACATAGTAAAAACCAAGACGGTCGTAGGGAAAATACCCACCTAATTTGAACACTGGTCAAGTGGCAGTCTACTAAAAGGTCTTCGTGAGTGCATTTCGACCGTGTTGTTATTTTTAGTTTAAACCTTGTAGTTTTTAAGTTATTAGCCATAATGAAAACTGAATTTCGACAAAACTCACAGGGTACACCAGTGCGTTGCATGCGTAGTTTTTGAATAAAAACATTACCCTCCTTCTGCGCGGTTGGGTAAAAAGTAGTCTGTGTCACACGGGGATAGCTTTCTAAAAGTAAAAAAAATTATTTAAATCGGGCTAGTAGATTCAGTGCCTATTCAATACAAACAAACAAATCTTTCCTCTTTGTAATATTAGTATATATATATATATTATATGTATGTATTTAAAAAAAATGTATATAAGTATTATATCAGTTATCTGGTTACCATAGTACAAGTTCTGCTTAGTTTGGGGCTAGATAGCGCTGTGTGAAATGTCCAGCAATATTTATTTATTATTTATTTAAACACCCAAACAAACATCCAAACTTTCGCATTTATAACATTTGATTAATATTTTATTATTACAGTTAACCTAACACATCTTCGAAAATCTATAACATGCTCATTTAAAACTATATGCATAACTCAATAAGATTTGAATGTTTATAGCAGCGCTATGATGCCTGACATCTTTGACATGCAGCGTTAAAAAACCTCGTAATTTTTTATTGTTGCTGTTTATCACAAAGGATTCGCATAATAAATTAATAACCGTGTTCAGCTATTCATCAAGACATCAAACTAATTGTAGCCTTAGCCTGAATAACTTCGAAAAACAATTGAGTTTGAACCTGACCTAAAATACGAGAATCTGTCTGTCGATTGTAAACTATTCCAGCGTTTGTTGACAAAATGCAAACTCAAAAAGCTGTTTAGAACATAGGAAGTGATAGAGTAGCTGGTTGACTTACAACACTGACTAATTTCTTAGCTGATGTAGGGTCAGCTACAATTTCATTGCAAATCCTCACGTCGAATCTGTTCATGTTATAATTACCTTATAAAAGATACTACAGTTTTTTTGTTCCGGAAGAAATTATCCTAAGAAAAGGTCATATAAACTAGTTCTTATTTATCTAATAAAGCTTTCGATAAAATCTAATCTTACATTTAAATAAAATGACATTGATTGAAATACTAGTTAAGTTATTACACGAAATAAGAGATGACCATGAATGACTGCAACTCTTCCGTATTTTTTCTTTATTGATACGATTCATATACATCATGCTGACAATATTTTTCCACTATAAAACTACATTTTAATTAGCACCATTTTATGACTTCTTACGCAGAAGATATAATGATTAATTAACTTATTTGTATTAGAAACTAATAAACTAGTTGTTCGCTACGAACTGAGATCTCGCGACTCTCCCATGAAAACAAAAATAGGTATATTATTTGTATTCTTTAGCTATCAAACTAGTGCCAAGAAAAGAATTACCAAATACTTGACCTACCGTTTCATTCAAATTACAGGTAACATGTTCATGTTAATTGGTTAGCTTTTTTTGTAGTAGAAATTGCAGTTATTCTTGATTTCAGACTTTTGCCTATATTTATGTCACTAAAGCTACACGCGTACCAAATTTGAGCACTGTGTACTCTTTGAATTTTGTCAAATTTTAGTTTTATTATGACTAATATAATAACATAAAAACTACAAGGGTTAAACTTAAAATAAAAACAGGGTCGAAATGTACTCACCAAGTCAACAACCCCCCCACATTTTCAGCTCATTTAGTCACATCAAAATTGTGCCATCGCTACCTACCTATATACTAAATTTTATGATGATGGGATTTACGCTTCGAAAGTTATCCTCGAACAAACAAACATACATACAACGCCGATTTGCCCAAGTTACAAGATACGTGTGAATTAATTGAATTCGTTTCTAAGTATATTAAAATAAATTACTTGAGCGTGAATCGTTGGACCTGAATCATAATGAATATAACCTACATACAGTCCATCTTTAATAATAACAAATCTTTTTTTTTATCATTAAACTTCACACAAGCTGATGGGCCTCCTGATGTGTTCACCGTCGCCTATAAACTCCTGCTGCACTCGTGGTATTGCAGTCGCGTTGCCTAGCACCTAATGCCTCATTTACACCTCTCTTAAAGGCGTATCTTAGCGATTAAACCGAATCTTAGCAATAAACAGAAGCAATATCCGCATTATAGTCAGAGCCCTGACTGGACACTGTCGGCTTAATATGCACATGTTCAAGCTAGGGCTATGCGATACACAGACTAGCAGATTCTGTAATGAGGCAGTAGAATCGCCCCGACCAATTTAATTAATTACATTTTAGATAAAGCGAATTAAACAAATTCTATGAGTTGAAATATATTGTTCTATCTTTAAAAACTTTCTCTATTCAAGGTTTATCCATTTAATTATTGATTAAAACGGGTATTTATCGCGTATGTAGGTACCTTTTTTATTTGTTATCCTGACGTTTCGGCTGTGGTGCAACAGTCATGATCACGGGTTGACTCAATTGACAATTGAGTTTGAAAAATACTATCCATACGCTGTTATAAGAGTTAAAAATATTGACTAAATTACATTTCTTTAACACAAAAAACTCGATTCTTCGTAATGTATTGAAAATGACATATCGTTTTGGACTAGGCGCTCGCATAATTATGATAAAACTTCACTTAAAAAAGGGGTTCATTTAATCATTAATAAAATTATTGAATATTCAAACATGATTATAACGTCGTCGTCAAAATTTTATAAGCCCTATTTGTAGAACATTCACTGGGGTGATTGGTGTACATCAGAGGTTCCCAAACGTTTTTTTCTCATAGAACTCTTTCAAAACTTTGCTGGTACCGGTGAACCCCTTGCAGCTACATTTCTACCAAATTCCCAGTCGACAAAAAATGTGAAGATTTAATCTAACTATGGAAATTTGCGTTGCGGCGGAGTTCAAAATATGAATTAACAGTTTTCTCTTTGCAAGTCTCGACACGTTGTACTGAATATGGAATATGCAAGTGTTTACAAGTAACAGTCGCTGAGCTTCTTAAAATATTATCTGTCTATATTGATAGGTGGAGTCAAGCCAACAGTTTAGTTCTTCACTATCGAAACCAGATATATTTTCGTGCACTCCCGCTTACGAATTGTGAACCCCCATTTTTTGTCAAACCAACGTAGACCACTGTCGAGTCACCCGTGGACCCCTGGGGGTTCACTTGGACCACTTTGGGAATCAATGGTGTAACAAGTCTAAACAATATGAAAAAGTTAAATTAAAAACGACTCCAGCTTACTTTTTTGTTTTTTTACTTAATTAAAATAAGTAATTCATTTTACTAGCCTGGCCCTTTTTCGTTGTCTAGGTCAGTGACGAGATCAGTTATTAATTCGATTTCAAAATCGAACCAAGCCTAGTTTTAAAAATAGCAAGACTAGTTTACAAAACATGACCTTGTCAATGACTTACGACCAGTTTTAAAAATAGATACATTTCTTTTTGAATTTTATATTTAGCGGCTCTACTCCACCCGTGTTCTTGGGCTAGGTCAGTAACCGCGTTTACCTAACTGTATGACCATGATGGCAACGTACGTTCGCTTTATTCTACTTCTAGCTCTTCAGTATTATGATCGCGTTCAGGTAGCCTTTTGAATTATAAGTAAATCTTAGTGATTCAGTGAAGGATTAAAAATGCCTTGCCTCTACGTATTTGTGTGGCGTTTTTGAATGAAAAACAAAATGGCAAATTTGATAAAAAATTTGCTTGTGTTCGAGAAAATTTACGACGCAAATTATCGAAAGACGACAATAGCCAAAGATCTATATGAAAATTATGTTTGCTTTTAGATAGTATAGTTATATATCTACTCTTTATACTATACATACATATTTATATACTCTTTATAGATACAGTAACAAAGGAAATCTATACTTCTATACTAATATTAAAAAGAGGAAAGATTTGTGTTTTTGTGTGTGTGTGTATGTTTGTAATGATTAGGCTCCGAAAGTACTGGACCGATTTAAAAAATTCTTTCACTGTTGAGAAGCTACACTATCCCCGGGTGACATAGGCTACTTTTTACCTAACAGCGCAGAAGGAGGGTAATGTTTTTACGCTACGCGTGCGAAGCTGCGGATTGGTCAGCTAGTATATAATAAACTAGCTGACCAATCCGCAGCTTCGCACGCGTAGTTTTTCAATAATAACATGACCCTCCTTCTGCGCAGTTAGGTAAAAAGTAGCTTATGCTACTCAGGGATAATGTAGCATTTTAATGGTGAAAGAGTTTTTGAAATCGGACCAGCAGTGTTTGAGTTTATTCGTTACTAACTTACAAATCTTTCCTCTTTTTAATAACGGTACAATGAGCGTTTTTACACTCATGTTAATTTCCCACTGAATAGGACTTTTTAATAGAGTATCAACTTTTAAAAATACCATAGGTCTTATTCGTTTACCGCATCATATCATTCAAAGAACGTCCACTGTTGAACATAGGCCTTCCCCAATCCCCGTATATATTTCCAGAGCGATCAATCTTGTGCGGCCTCAAGTAGTATATATCTATACTAATACTAAAAAGAGGAAAGATTTGTATTTTTGTGTGTATGTTTGTAATGAATAAACTCAAAAACTACTGTGCCGATTTAAAAAATTCTTTCACTGTTGGGAAGCTAGACTATCCTCGGGTGACATAGGCTACTTTTTACCCAATTGCGCAGAAGGAGGGTAATGTTTTTATGGAAAAACTACGCGTGCGAAGCTGCGGATTGGTCAGCTAGTATTTATATATTTGTGCCTCAGAAAGATCTCTATTTCTCAGAATTACTGATTCATTTGATAGATAGATAGATATAGCATTTATTTGTAATAGCTGTCTCGTGAAACTTCGTACCGCCGTGATATGCATATGACGCGGGCTGCCAATGTACGTCACCCCGGTACAATTGTCAATTAGCTGCATCTATGTATGAGAAAATGAATTTTCTTCATATTTTTTTTGTGAGAACTATTCCGATATTTTAATAGTTATTCTGCTTTTCGGGGCGGAGACAAATTCAACAAATCAAAGATCATCAAAATCGCTCCAGCCTTTCTTGAGTTATAAATGGTGTAACTAACCCGACTTTGTTTTGTATGTATAGATATCGAACACATACATACATATGACAGACTCATTAACAAACAATTTAGAAATATACAAAAAGCACAAAACAGACAAAATATATATAAATATATATATATATATATGTATATATATATGTATATATATATGTATATATATATATATTTATCCCGTTCGACCGTGTTCCCGTGCGACGTGACATAAAACGTCAAAGAGAATACACGTCACTATAAAACGTGGTTTAACAAAAACGCATCTGACATGGAATAACAAAACGCAAATGTCAGCTAAACGTAATTTTGTCTATCGTTAAGTATGGTTGTAAAGTGATGGCCGGGGACAACAATTGACAATTCTACCAGGGGGACGTACATTGACAGCCCGCGTTATATACATGTCAAGGGGGTACGAAGTTCGGCGGTAAATAATAAATGTGTGCGTATAATTCAGCATTTATCGGAAAAGCCGTAAAATAAAATACTAGTTAAATCAAAAGCCACGGATATCGTGTCGGATGTCGATAGATAGCCATTGCCTGCGGCTAATTGTTGGGAACGGGGACAGATTCATTATACGTCTATTGGAAGACGTAACGTAATGCACGTAGGTATGGTACAAAGCCTTGTTTCCAAAACGGGAGGGGGGGGGGGGGCTAACCAGGGTGCGTGCCCCGGGCGGCAATTTCAGGGACCGCCAAATTCATCTATACTAATATTATAAAGAGGAAAGATTTGTATTTTTGTGTGTATGTTTGTAATGAATAAACTCAAAAACTACAGGATTTAAAAAAATTTTTCACCATTAGAATGCTACACTATTTCTGAGTAACATAGGCCACTTTTTACCCAACTGCCCAGAAGGAGGGTAATGTTCTTATTGAAAAACTTGTTTCACAAAGCGCTTATCTTGCATCCAGCGTACGTCGTACTATCGATTATTCATTTGATTTGAGACCCCTAAACCCCCCTCTGGATACGCCCGATGTCAGTGTACAAATATGAATAATGTAGTTTAGTCAAATAGCTCTAAAATGACATAAAATGTATGCAAGAAAATGAACTTTGACATTTGAGTCATTTCAATCAAAGGTGGCACTCTGTCATTTCTCAGAATGTTGATAAATCGAAAAAAACGACTCCATTTAAACCTCCAACTGAAATCTGTTGTAGGCCATGATGAAATAAATGCTTAAGATTGGTCGAGCAAGACAGATAGTCGCCTTTGATTTTAAAATTAGACACAGATAGCACCATTTGATGACAATCTCAATCTTACGGTCAGTTTGCCATGTTTTATCCTGATTCAATTATTATAAAAGTGTCTTTTTAAATTTTCGGTGTTGCCACATTCATAACAAATTTTTACTCAAAATGACAGATTGCCAACTTTGATTATATATGTACGACTCATTTGACAGAAAGTAAAAAATGCGTGTCTCATATAAATCAATCAATATAAACCCCCCCCACCCCCGTCTCTTAAGTCTCTCAAACGCTGGAGGAGAAAAATTGTTTAATACAGAATAAATAATTATACCTACGAACAACTACGTAGTAATAATAGGTCTTTACATATGAAATTGGCGTTGTGTAAAATATATTTAATTAATCAAAGTATGCACCGTTGTTATCTATGCACTATTGTCATCTCATAGGTAGTTCATTGATACCTTTACTAAAAAAACCATGGGAGCGAGAATCAATAAACCTTGCTTTCTTTTGCGACACCAACGCCGTACACATCATTAATCCTTCGAGCTGTTTCTGCAGCACTGGTGCCACGGTAGAACTCGTACTCGTAAATATACCGATATTTCATGTTTTCCATTGTGTGGTAATAAACGACGCCAAAGAAAAAAATAATGAGGAAAAAACAAATGAATGTTTTCAAAACTCAAATGTATCAGCTAAATGAATTTATAAATTTGAATTTGGAATTCTTAACCAAAGAGGAGATATTTCAGATCAAAGTGGTCAGTACGACAAAACGCTAATTTCATATGTAAGGATCTAATATTTGCCACTAGAGTCAGTCTACTAAAGGAAATCAAACAAGTAGCTTTTTAACAAAAATATAACCGACTTAAACAAACTGACAGATTTTGTTGAAATTTCTATTGGTCCAATCTGAAAGTTTATCCTTTAAAATAAAATATTTTTCCAAATCAGTTGTTAAATGACGTAGTTCTGAGGTAACAAACACGAATAAAAAATAAAAACGAATTGAAAACCTCCTCCTCCTTTTTTTGAAGTTGGTTTAAAATACGAGAGAAATACTAAAAATAAATATATAAATATTTGCTTACTTTCCAAACGTCGAGATCTTAGGTCTAGACGAACGAAGGTTCATGACGTTGGGATTCGAGTTATGGAGCTCAAATGGGCGGGACACTTGGCTAGACGTGGTGATGACAGATGGAGCAGGGCAGTGACTGAATGGTGGCCGAGGAGCGGGTATAGTAGGGTAGGACGACCAGCAGCGAGATGGGTGGACGTAAAGGACGACATCGTAAAGGTCGCGGGCCGTCAGTGGGTGAGACTAGCGCAGGATCGTGGTGGACGGCACACACTTGGGGAGGCCTATACCCAACAATGGGTGAAGTCAGGCTGTGGATGATCTCGTAGTCTACTTAGGTGTGAATCCGGAATAATGGAGTAGATCTACTCTATCGTGACCGTCCATAGCATGTTGATAATCTTCCGATGATTTACGAGGTTTGAAATACTTATTTTCTACTGTTGGTTTTAATTAAAAAGTCGTCTTTTTGTAATATAAATTTATTGACAGTAATTTCATTGTTAGCAGCAGGCAAACACGAAACAATTTAGACAAATTGTCTAGAATAAATACGACAAAAAAGCAGAAAGTAAGACAGCAGAAATAATTTGATTTATGTCTCATATTTTTAGGGTTCCGTACCCAAAGGGTAAAACGGGACTCTATTACTAAGACTCCGCTGTCTGTCTGTCTGTCTGTTATCAGGCTGTATCTTATGAACCGTGATAGTTAGACAGTTGAAGTTTTCACAGATGATGTATTTCCGTTGCCGCTATAACAACAAATACTAAAAACAGAATAAAATAAATATTTAAGGGCCCCCCTTAAATATTTATTTTATTCTGTTTTTAGTAGGCTACGATAGGGTATTTTTAATCAACTTCAAGAAAAGGAGGAGTTTTCAAATCGGTTTTATTTTTCTATTTGTGTTTTTTACCTCATAACTCCGTCATTAAACTACTGATTTGGAAAATTATTTTATTTGAAAGGTTATAGGTACTTTCAGATTGAACCCATAGAAATTTTATCAAAATCGGGTCGGTTTTTCTTAGCGTGTATAAGTAGCCTAAATGCACATGATATTCTGTAGGCAGTGTAGGCACTAAGTTCCTCCCTACTAAGCTGTACAAAGCCTATGTTACTCAGGGATAGTGTAGCATTCTAATGGTGAAAGAATTTTTAAAAAACGAACCAGTAGTTTTTGAATTTTTTCGTTACAAACATACAAATCTTTCCTCTTTATAATATGTATTATAAGGATCGATTTTACCTATTTATTATGTGCCCATATGTAAGGAAATGCTGTACTTTCAATTCATCTCAATACTGTAAATTTTCTCATCCATTCTTTCATGTATTTATGTCCACTTTAGGAACACATAATACCATCTTAGATAAATACTGATGAAACATGATGATTGACCTGAGCCACTTTAAGACTCCAGATGACGGAAGTCTGTAATAAAAGAGGGGGCCCTGTTAATAATAAAAGGTTTGACCTAAACCCGTACACTCATTATTAGGTCTTCATGTTTAGGTATTACTCGTGCGCGATAACTTGGGACCTGCTAGGAATGCGACTCCCCGACCGCTTCCTCTGCACTTCCCCGATGGCACCCGTATTGTACCGTTCGCATCACTATTTTTTACTAGGGTTTTTAGTCTCGTACTGGCCTACGTCACGTAACGACGCGCTCTGGAATTCTTTTAGTTTTCGTTTGTGTTATTGTTTTGTTGTTGTAGTTTTAGTTGTTATAGTAAATGTTGTAAATTTATCGGATACCTCTTCGTCAAGTGATTATAGTGAGACTGAGGACGAAGAAGAACCTCTAGAAGGCATAAATCCACTAAGTAGTGACGAAGATGAGATAATGTAAATAATAGATAAAATAAATGTATAAACTTAAACATTGTATTTTTTAATATCTTTTAATATCTACGTCAAGAACTTAATAGAATAGGGTATTTTTTTATGTTTTATTGGCTGTTCCATTCGTGGTGCAGGTATCTAATGATTTATGATTTATATACTTATTATACCCAGAAGTGTAGTACTCTTTTATAAGATTTTAGAAACTTTCACACCCAATTTCACCATTTTCACCCACAAAAGTTCGACTCCCAAACGTGGTTTTGGAACTACGATGATTTTGGAACTATGATTGGAACCAACTGAAGTTTGCCGTTATGATACGACATGGTACGCTTCAAGAGAGAAATGTAAAGAGGTTTGTACAACGTCCGTGTAGGGAACGCATCGACAATACCCCGGGTGTTGCCGGTGCCAATAGGAGACGGTGACCGTTTATAAGTCGCGGCACGGAACTTTAGCGCTGAACGATACGCGGAGGGGATAGCTGCGCATGGGTACTGTCGCGCAAGCAATACAATAGCCAATAGCCACTATTGGCTTGATTGGAGATGTTCCTTACCGTTGCAATTGACGTATTTGTAGACTCTGCTGTCCTTTTTTGGATTTTCCCTAAATCGCCATTTAATTTAATGTTTCCCGCCTTAATAATTTCGGCGGTTTGTTTTATCTGGCTCAAATTTACAGTGCTGCTGTCCGAATGACTGAGTAAAGTACTTGTAGCTTCATCAGTCATCATCATCAGTAATATACGTATAAGTAATATAATAGTATATAGATTCCGTTTAAAAAAAACAATTATCGTCATAAACCATTTGCCTTGCCTGTCTTTTCAAAACAGTATTTATTTTAGGCATATTCACTTTAAAGTCACAAACAAACTAAAAAAAAACTAAATTTAACAAACAAATTCAAATAACAGCAATAACAGTACAATTAAAAACGCGACTGTACACTGGATGTGCGCAGGATGTCGTATCAATGCGGGGAACGGAATGCGACTGGAGAGCCAATCGGCGCTACGCACGCCCGCCCTTCATCCCGCTAGCCCCCTCAGGTACCTTATTTTATACTTCTGCGCTTCTACACTACTTAATAACGGTCAGCGCTAGAGTTACGTGCCGCGACTTATACTATCACGTGGTCCGTAAGCCTGTTTCCCCATAAATAAGTAACATAAAAAAACGGATGGACCGATTTGAGTACGGTTTTCTTTAATAGCAAGTTTAATTGGGGCGGTACCTTCCTAGTTTCTAACCTCATCGCAAAAAGAGGGGGAAGGTAATTTTATAATTGATCAAGCGAAGCGAGATCTCCAAATCAACTTGGGCAAATCGGCATTATGTATGTTTGTTTGTCCGAGAATAACTTTCGAAGCGTTGATCCGATCATCGTGAAATTTGATATATAGGTAATGATGGCATAATTTTGGTGTGACTAAATGAACTAAAAATGTGGGGGGGTCGTTGAGATATTGAGGTTCAAGAGGAGTAACAAATTGAAAATGAGACTATTAGGTCAAATGAGACATCAAATGAAAAATACTCACTAGTAAATTTCAACTGCGTTTTTATTTTTAGTAAAGTTTTTGTAGTTTTTAAGTTAATAGCCATAATAAAAACTAAACTTTGACTAAATTCACGGGGTACACCAATAACCCCACAGTGCTGTTAATTTGGTACGCGTGTAGCTTAAGTATCACAAATATAGGTAAAAGTCTGAAATATAGAGTAACTGCAATTGTACACCCAAAAAAAAAACATTTAACGCGATATCCCGTTACCTGTAACTTGAATGAAACTGTAGGTCAAGTTAGTTGGGTATTTATTTCGTGGCACTATTTTGATAGACAAATATTACGAATAATATTTTTTTTTTGTTTTTATGGGAGACTCGCGTGATCTCAGTTCGGGTCGAACCACAAGTATTGTTAAAAAACCTTTTATAAAATCAAGTAGCAGGTGCCAGTTAAATAGTATTTTTATTTATAGTGTTATCCGAACACATGCGGAAAATTCCAAGTTTTTTTTTTAAATCATCTCAATAATTTCAAGCCCAGACGGGACTTGAACCCGCGACCTTTCTCTTGATACGAGAACGCACTACCATCTGTGCAACCAGGCAATTCACGTCTAGGTCGAAATTAGTGAGATGATTCAGAATTACGACTAAAGCGCCGTTAGCTCCATCTACAGGAAAACTTATATAGTTCTTTGTACCTGCCCAATTCCAAACGTTGCAGTTCAGTACATTGACAAGAGATGTCGCGTTACTTATTTCAAATAGTGATTTTATTTATAGTGTTATCCGAACACATGCGGAAAATTCCAAGATTTTTTTTTTTTTTTTTTATTTAAATCATCTCAAAAATTTTCAAAACAAAAAAAAAATTTGGTGCCAGTTAAGTACTTTGTATTAATTTATTTGTTTAACGTACTTTATTTATTAACTTCAAGATGATGCACAGAGTATGTATGTTGCATCAGCAATAATGTTACTTACTTCATGTAAGTTGTATTGTATTGTATGTTAGTTTATGTAATATTCATTATTGCATTCCTGAATTAATATTTAAGCATGATTCTCTTTGTGATTTTTTACGATTTTTATCTTGCGTAGAATCAATGATAAGCATGAGAAGAAAATGCATGACAGATGGTTTTTTTATAAGAAGTTAGTAAGTAATATGTTAAGTTTTTATTATGTTTTAAAATCTGAAAAAAATCCTCTGTCTCTCCGTCCCTCTGTGTACTTGTCTGTCTATTTGTCACGACTAAACGGCCTGACCGATTTTGATGAAGTTTGGTAAATATATTATATTGATTATGCCCGGGATTGAGACATAGGCTACTTTTAACCCGCGCCGCGCAGAAGGAGCATTATATTTTGACATACCACGCGTGCGTAAACGCGGGCGGGCTAACTAGAACACCACATTATATTATAAAAGCGAAAGTTTGGATGTTTGTTTGTTACTCAATCACGTCGTAACTGCTGAACCGATTTCGATGAAATTGAGTATGCACGTAGATTATAACCTGGATTAACATAAAGCATACTTTTTATCCCATAAATCTGGTCCCATGAGATAAAAATAGGATGTCAAGTCAAGTTGCAACAGCGAGATTTATTTCTAGGTTACCTACACATTAGGTAGTGTAACGCGTACGAAGTCGCGGGCAACAGCTAGTATTCTATATTATTCGCAGAGTCTATAAAATTAAGTTTAATAAAAATGTGTATGTATACCTAGGACAAACAGTCCAATTAGGTAGGTCCAACTTCGAGAAAGAGGTCAATCGTCGAATCCAACTCGGATGGGCAGCGTTTGGGAAACTTCGCAACGTCTTTTCGTCCAACATACCTCAGTGCCTTAAGACGAAAGTCTTCAAACAGTGTGTGTTTCCAGTGATGACATATGGAACCGAGACGTGGTCCTTCACTATTGGCCTTATGAATAAGCTCAGAGTCGCTCAACGAGCTATGGAGAGAGCTATGCTCGGGGTTTCTCTACGGGATCGAATCAGAAATGAGGAGATACGTAGGAGAACTCAAGTCACCGACATAGCCCGACGGATTAGCACGTTGAAGTGGCAATGGGCAGGCCATATAGCGCGCAGAACAGATGGCCGATGGGGCCGGAAAGTTCTCGAATGGAGGCCACGGACCGGCAAGCGCAGCGTAGGACGTCCACCTACAAGATGGGCAGACGACTTGGTAAGAACCGCAGTTCGGCGTTGGATGCAGGCCGCTTCCAACCGCAGTTCCTGGAGATCAATGAGGGAGGCTTTTGTCCAGCAGTGGACGTCCTACGGCTGATATGATGATGATGATGAAAATTGTCGATTGTAAAGACGAATGTTCTAACAATAGTTATTTTATCAACGGCGCGCAACTTAACCTTTAGAACCGATCTTTATGTAATTTAATTTAGTGTTCACTGAAACTAATTAGTCGGTTTAAAAGTAGGTACAAGCACTAAAGTTAATTCATAAATCTTGGTTGTCCAAGGGCGTTCAACGTTCAAATCGCTGCACCCGCGTAGTCTTTATAGAATAGCTGGATCACTATCGTCTCAAAACAGCTAAAACTGTCTTAGTTTATTTTACACCAACGGGGACAGATTACGGGGACAGCCGGAAGTATTTTTATTTATAAAATTAATTACGGGGACGACGGGAACACATCCGACAGAATCGACACAGTCCACCCTAACTTGAAATGTTAGGTTCAAAATAGGACACAGAACCTCCTAGCAATACATTTTTATGAATTTTCTTGTATTTTTTTCCAAATTTTAGTGATGGAAGTACAGTATTTTTCGTATTTATTATTTTTCTATAATCTACGAGTATGTTTAGTATTTTTATTGATCGAGCGAAGCGAGATCTCCAAAACAACTTGGGAAAATCGGCGTTGTATGTATGTTTGTTTGTCCGAGGATACCTTTCGAAGCGTTAGTCCGATCATCGTGAAATTTTGTATATAGTTAGGTAGTGAGGCACGATCCTGGCTTGGGTGGGTTAAATGAGCTAAAAATTTTGAGATATTGGGGTTCAAGAGGGGTAAAAAAACCAAAATGGGACTATCCGGCAAATGGCATGTCTAATGAAACGTCTACATTAGTACATTTTGACCTCCATTTTATTTGTACTTTAATTTTTGTAGGTTTTTAGTTATAAGCCTTAATAAAAACTAAACTATGACAAAATTCACAGGGTACACCAGTGACCCAACATTGCTAAAATTTGGTATGTGTGTAGATTTAGAGACACACATAATATAGAGAAAAGTCTGAAATCCAGAGTAACTGCAATTTATACCCTAAAAAAGTGTAACCAATGTACATGAACTACCGTTACCTGTAATTTGACAGAAACTGTAGGTCAACTTATTTCGTTGTGCGTTTGATGGTACTATTCTGATAGTCAAAGATTTTTTTTTTTTATGGGAGACTCACGTGATCTCAGTTCGGGGCGAACCACTAGTTTTAAATAAATTATAGGCTAGCGTTTGACTACGACCTCGCCTGATGGCGCGCGATAATGCAGTCTACGATGGAACATGCTTGCCTAGAAGAAACCTATTCACTCGCGACTTAAGACCCCGAAGTTGTAGTTATCAGGATAGACAGACTCAGTCAAGGCGTTCCTTTTATAATTGAATAAAATATAGTAAGATACCTATTATATATAGGTATATTACAGAACGGGGGAAATTCTAGAACCCACTACGAGTGTCACAAAAAGGTTTCAACTAAGCAGGCTGTCCAGCGGTGGCTAGCTTGAATTGGAATGGTCAATTTGGTCGATTACCCAATCAGGGCACAGTACACATCACTCACGCACGCTAAGGAGGAAGTCCTTGTGACGCCACTATCTAGATCAGGAGGACAGCAGAGTCGTGAATGGATTCGTCAGCATCTGCCGGAAGCGGTCCACTGGATATGAACCTTTGATATAGATCTATATGACTCGCCCTGGCCTCGTACGGCTTTCTATAAGTCGAATAAGTTTGATTGATTGTTTGAAAATTCTACACACATGCACAAAAATTAATATATCCGTACATAGGTGAACTTAATGCTAGCAAGTATTATCTTCCAGTTAACCAGTTAATTTTCAGATTAGTTCCTGAGATTACCCCTTATAAGGAACATTAGATTATAGTCTAACTTTTTATTAGCTGCAGTAAAATGACGTTTCTAAATGTCATTCCGTAAAATAATGTTGCCAGCCTAATCTCAATAGGGATGTGATTCAGTTCACAAAAATTAATTAAATAACATTATTATGACGTTTTTGTTTCATTTTGAATGTACCTCCCTATACTTCCACTAAAAAAGATCAATCCTCTAGTATAGTAATAATAATAGGTTAAAAAAATACATTACAACTTAATATTAAATCTCAAAAAAAAAACCAAACTGATTATTCATTTATGATTCACTCATTTAGCTACATCCCTATTTATTTTTCTTCAAAAACCGGCAACCCACAAAACGTCATTTTACTGCAGCTAATAAAAAGTTAGACTTTAGAGAATTCTTTTCAACACACTTGCTCGTAAATTGAACCTTATTACATCGTTCTTAGCGCCATAAACCGAACTATAACACACACGTGCATAATAATATTACACGCTAGTGCATAATAGAGTAATTATCCCCACAAAGTTAAGTTAGTACCTAACTGCAAATTATATGCGCGTAAACAGAGCATTTTCAATTTAACCGGGTAATATAGTTTTTTTTTGTAACAACAAAGAGGTTTTATGGCGCTGAAAATCCTGTTATATTTTTGGAATAAATAAATGTATTATTAGCATATTATTTATAAATCACAATAATTTGTTATACAATATTTGCATTTTATCACTAAAATTATAATTTTGAAGTAGGCTGTATGGATATACATATGTAATCAATCTCATTACATTTGGTGCGTGCAAAAAAAAACTTGCCCGCCATTTCCCATTTTTTTGTTTGTATCACATTTGTTGCTGTGTGGTAAATAATTGTAAAAATGACAAGTTTTAGTACAGAAGCTTTGTTTTTTCCTCGCAAGTGTGTTGAAAAAGTGTGTATGAAACTCGTGAGCAACTTGCTCACTAGACACTCGGCTGATTTACGCCCTTGTCTAAGGCTCGGGCTGCAACCTGCAGCCTCGTGTATGAGCAACTTAGCTCACTTGTATTATAATATACTATTATTGCACTAATTAGCATTTTCTTCCAGCTAACTTTTGTGTAGTGTAGGATGAGTGGTAATGCAGTATTTTTTTATTTTATTTGTGGGGAAACAGGCTTACGGCCCACATGATGGTAAGCGCTCATGGTTGCTTATTGACACCGGCAACACCCGGGGTATTGTCGATGCGTTCCTTACCCTGTAGAAACCTCTTGACATTTCTCTTGAAGCGTGCCATGTCGTAGCTGGGGCTTGCAATTCGGATATCCGAATATCCGTATTATTCGGATATCCGTGTGATTTTACTATCCGGATAGTGACGATCAATATATTTAGATAATTCGAATAAAACGAATAGTAAAATTCATCAAAAAATCACGATTGGAACATGAAATTAACTACATCAAAATCATAATTTCATAATTAAGTGCAGTGTATCTAAAAAGTAATCTGAATTTAAAACACTGTTTATTCTTTATTTTTAATATAGTAGGTTAGGGAAAAAGTTTCTTCGCATTTTTTAAGAAAATTCAAAACATTTTTTAATATAGTTTATTTACATTTAACTAAAGTATGTAGGTACCATTTTGTTCGATAACTTTTTGCCATCTTGTAGGTAGGGACATGATCCCATTGCTATAGAAATTTTGGGGCTTCTGATCAAAATACTGCGACAAGTAGTTTTGGCAGTCCTCCTAACCTGACACTGCCTAAAGAATTTTGAAGAGACAGAAACAGGTGGAAATCTGAAGGTACAAGGTTAGGACTATACGGCGGATGCATTAACACCTCCCAGCCAAACTCTCTTAATTTTTGCTGAGTGGCTAAAGATGTGTGAGGTCTAGCGTTATCATGATGAAAAACCACACCCCTTCTGTTGATTAATTCCGGCCGCATTCTCTCAACTTCTTGCTTTAATCTCATCAGTTGTTCGCAGTAGAATTCAGAATCGATGGTCCTGCCTGGTGGTAACAGCTCATAATGAATAATGCCCTTCCAATCCCACCACACACACAGCATTACCTTGTTGCGAGTTAACCCGGATTTTGCCACAGTCTGTGAAGCCTGACTGGCCTGTGACCACGACCTATTTCGCACTTTCTTGTCGTACGTGATCCACTTTTCATCACCAAATATCAGCTTATTTTAAAATGGTTCGGTTTCATTACGTCGTAATAAAGAATCATAAATGAGTATACGGTTCATTAGGTTTCTTTCAGTGAGCTCGTGGGGTACCCAAATATCGAGCTTTTTTGTGTACCCAGTTTTTTTCAAATGCGCCAAAACTGTTTTGTGGTCAATTCCCAGTTCTTTAGCTACGTCATAACTACTGATATGCCTATCTTGCTCCACTTTTTCAAAAATGCCATTAATTTTATCCGTAATAGGTTGACCAGAGCGACGTGCATCTTTGACATCAAAATTTCCAGATTGAAAACGCTTAAACCAAATTTGTGCTACTCTCACAGACACTGCACTAGGTCCATAAACATCGCAATTTTTTTTCGCGGCTTGCGTTGCATTTTTATTTTTTTTGTAGTAAAATTTTAAAATGTATCGAATTTCTTCATTAGATTCACTCATCTTTATAGTAAGAAAAACAAATAAAAATCACACATTTTCTTAATTTGAATTTGGAATTATCTTCTTTAAAATTTAAACTTTGAATGATACCAAAACCAGCCAGATACAAATAGTATAGCCAAAGAGATTTTATTACAAGTTCATACATACTATAATGCGAAAAGACTTTTTCCCCAACCTATTTTATCGCATTTTGTGACAGAAAACGTGATCTAAAGTATACCTATCGAGTTTCCTTATGGTCAAAAGAGATTTATATTTTAATGGTGAATGTTGGAATAACTTAAACATTGTTTATGGCTACTTTAATAATTTATCCGGATATCCGAATAGTAAAGTTCACTACTATCTGAATTATTCGGATACCAAAATCTTACGGATAATGCAAGCCCTAGCCGTAGTCTAATGGGAAAACCTCAGATGGTAGCTCATTCCACATCTTGCAAGTATGGGGTAGAAAAAATCGCTTGAAGCGTGTGGTGCGCGATACCCAATTGTCGACGATATGTGGATGAGCTTTATTACGTTGTCGAGAAGTGCGGTGGTAAAATCTCGACGACGGGATCAGATCGAATAGCTCCTTAGAACATTCCCCTTTATACAGGTGGTAGAATACACTGAGCGATCCGATGTCACGGCTATAGAAAATATATAGACAACCATTTTACTTAGAAAAATAGGTACTATAAAATAAAATTACAAAAATTAATAATAATAATGATAGAATAGAATAGAATAATTGATTATTTAGTACACATAAAATAACGTAAAGTGCTTAATTTTGTTGGCTATGTTGAAGCGAGATAAAGTGTTTATAGAGTTAGGATTTGAAGATTCCTATAGAGAAAACTTATAAACCACCAACTTCAGCTTTTTATTATATTATTATAGTAAAGCTAAGATATTAATTTAGGAGAATGATAGGTTATTTGCAGACGATATGGGTCGACAACTTATCAGAAACCGCAAGTGCAAGACAGTGGCGAGATGAGAAATGATGATAATGATGTTAAGATTAGATAATATCTTTATTGCACACAATCAATAATAAACAAATAAATCCAAATATTTTTGTATATACATATTATCTTATTAAACCAAAAACACTTTTGTCTTAAATCGTCTTTTTGATGGGGGGGAGTATTATATCACGGTAACCAAGTTACTCTGTTGTGAATTATTTTGATATTAGCTTCCGCCATAGTAGCTTATGTGTTAATCTAGGTTACAATTTACGCACATACAAAATTTCATAGAAATCGGTTCAGCCGTTACGACGTGAAAGAGTAACAAACATTTCACGTTTATAATATTAGTGGGAAGTGGGATAATACTTATAATATACTGTTGATTAAATAATACAGGAGCAATCAATTACATATCTCTTTAAAAACACAAAATAAGCAGTTGAATCATCGATGCAAGCGATCTACAGATAGCTCAACTGCTCCAGAACTACAAGGAACTGTTCCTAAGAAACTGGCTGCATTGCCACGCTCAATTGGAATGCTAATGCGTTGACCCAGATAAGCGTTAGTTCTCGGATCAAACCTCGCTACGACCTACGACCCCTTCTAGGTGTCTATCCAGAAAACATTTTGAATAAGCAAAGGGCCCCAGTATCCCGTGCACCAAAGATCTCGACCCTAAATGGGTCAAATACGTAAGCTCTGTTGCGTCTTCCATATTTTTTTGTTTTCTTAAAACTGGATAATGTGGTCTAAGATAAAGCACGAAGATCTAGAATAAACCTATTTACTGTTACCATAAAGAGGCCCTGATTGTATTCTTTAGGAAACTCAGACGACGGTAAAGGTCTTTAGCTTATTTGCATATTGATGAAAGTAAACCTATGTTTCAGGTAAACCATGGGTTCCTTGCCTCGGGTTTCCGTGGTGACCGGGCCCCGTCGTTCAGTGGCGGCCGAGCCTCTCACCAAACACCTCTCGCACTTGGCCGGAGGCGATAGGACTGCTTTAGTCTATTCAGGTTTGTATCTATTTACTTATTATTCGTTATTGTACACAAGGAAACTTAAAGGCCTGGGAAGATGTCAGACAGCCTGCCTGGCATGCTTGTCATAACGCCATGTAGGCGGTCTGACACACATAACCACTGTGTGCATGCTCGCGTCACGTACACGCCACGCACACGCATTCGGCTTGCAGGTGACTGTTCAAAAGCTATATGGCCTTTATTTTATTTATTTTTATATTTATTTTGCTTGAATGTACATTCTTTTTTTAGCATAGTACAGTAAGTAGGGAAGTAAGTATATGTACCCTGTAAAGGCACCTATATTCCAGCAAACCTTTAAGCTAGAGAGAAAAAGAGAAATGATAGTAGAGTAGTGGTTAGGCAGATATGTTTAAACAAAGAGTTTGATATTTTCGCGTTTGTCGAAACAAGACGCTACGAATATTTTCTTGAGCGGATGCCTATAGTTAGAAGCTGCGTAGAGGCTGCGTAGAATCTGCCTGTAGATGCTCCGTAGACGCCGTGTAGACGCTATGTAGATGCTGCGTAGACGCTGTGTAAATGGTACATAAACGCTACGTGCTATATAGACGCGGCGCAGATGCTACGTAGACGCTGTGTAAATGGTACATAGACGCTACGAAGATGCTATATAGACGCGACGCAGTTGCTGCGTAGACGCTGTGTATGGTACATAGACGCTACGAAGACGCTACATAGACGCGGCGCAGGTGCTGCGTAGACGCTGTAGAGACGACACAGTATTAGTACGTACTAGCTCGATAATACGTGTGGTTTATGAATAAAATTGCTCTATTAAATCAATTAACTTACATAATAACTTACGCTTGTTTTGAAATATCACATGACATGCCTGCATATGAGATATATAATAATGCCGGTATTAATATGTATTGATGATTCCACTTAAGTAAGTACATTACGCTTCAGAATAATTGCTAGAAGTAAGTAATTGCGTTGCTTGTTAAATAAATCATTATATATACAGGATGTTTCAGAATATGTATCTTATCTTATCTATACTTTTACTATTACCTATACTATAACCATAATCTATACTGATATTATAAAGGGAAAAGATTTGTATTTATGTATGTTTGTAACGAATAAACTCAAAAACTACGGGTCCGATTTCAAAAATTCTTTCACAATTAGAATAAGTTATTTTTTATCTAACTGCGCAGAAGGAGGGTAATGTTTTTTATTGAAAAACTACGCGTGCGGATTGGTCAGCTAGAAAAAAATATATAAAAGATTTGTATTTTTGTTTGTTTGTAACGAATAAACTCAAAAACTACGGGTCCGATTTCAATAACTCTTTCACCATTAGAATGCATGCTACATTATCCTTGAAAAACAAAGGTTATATTTATTGCTAGAAAAAATTAAAGATCCCTACTAAAACTTCAATAATGTAACGCAAGGTGTAAAAAAATAAATTAGCCAAAAAAAAATGTTTAAAAATTAAAGATTTACCCATGCGAAGACGGGACGGGCCGCTAGTAATATAATAAGTATTCATTTGGCACATAATTGATACCCTAAAACGCACACTATCTATTCCATTATCCATTCCGTAGGTTGTCTAATAGAGATCGCTACTTAGCGATAATAGTTTAGTTACAAAAGAATGTTGTACAAAATAAGCTTAGATGTATGTGAATTGAGTTAAAAAATGTTTACATGTTTTGGCGACTACACGTTTTTTTAAATAAATTTATACTGCTGGACATTTTACACAGCGCTATCTAGCCCCAAACTGCTCTGCTTGTCCTAGGGAACCAGATAACTGATAGAATAATATACTTTTTTTTGTAAATACACACTCATCACACTAATATTATAAATGTGAAAGTTTGGATGTTTGTTTATTTATTTGTTTGTTACTCAATCACGTCATAACGGCTGAACCGATTTCGATGAAGTTTGGTATATATGTAGGTTATCACCTGGATTACCACATAGGCTACCTTTTATCCCATAAATTAGTTCCCATTGTATTCACTCACCTTTAGTAGTGTAACGCGTACGAAGTCGCGGGCAACACCTAGTAATTTATAAAGAATCGGAACAAATATCTGTAGATCATGCAAACATTTATTCCGCGACGGAAATCGAACCCGCTACCTCATGCGTATTAGCCGGCTGTTCGCCCACTGTGCCACGTAGATCGTATTACCTTATAGGGAGATAAACACAAGTTAACGGAGGCTTTCCTAACTTATACTGTCCCACTGCTGGGCAAATGTCTCCCCCAATTCAAAGTTGACTACAAGTAATGTGGAAAAAAGGCAGGAACGAGAACTTATAGAAATCGGTATCATGTGAACTATACAGAATTATCCCCAAACATCAGCTATTTGCTCAGGACTAACATTGTTCGCGTATGTGGTGGCAATGACCCCCTTTAGGTAAGCATATATATTCCGAAGAACCCTGCATTGAATTGTTTATTATCTTGCTAATGCGATTCAGTTTTCCTGTTGGCTGATGTTGTTACCTTCGTAATCTATAGCTTAGCAGGTAGGTAAAGTACCTACTGTATGTAATTAACCTGCTCCTGCTCCGCCAAAAAGATGGTATTTTACTAACAATACCAGGGAATTACCTGGATCAAATGCATTCGAAATTTCGCATACATAAAATATCCCAAGATCTCAAGGTTTTTATTCGCTAGATCAAAACTCGATTTTTAATCGATCGATATTATTATTCATCATCATCATCATCATCATATCAGCCGTAGGACGTCCACTGCCGGACAAAGGCCTCCCTCATTTATATATTCTTATTATTTATTTATTTAATAAGATAACAATGGATCTATTTTGTTAGTAAAAAGATTAAATCTAGAGGAGTTAGTACTTACTAATTGCGATTTAGTCCTCTGCGTGAGTTTCCACATCAGAGGACAATCGAGTTTGTTGGCGATGACGTTCAGGATGGTGTTGCTGCTCTCGCGTACAGTGCGCAGTAGTGAGGCTGTGTTTTTTACGCCTCATAGCATCAAAGTTGTCTGCGCGTGCTTCGGCGAACATGCCTGAGGCACTACAGAAGCGCGGAAGCCGTAACAGCGCCCCGAACGCACTCGCAGAGCATCGTAAGCCCTTTGTGTATACTGAAACCACAGACTCGCGGAGTACAGCGATGTGCAGTACGCTTTAAAAAGAGTCACTTTGACTGCGTCTGTACATCGCGCGAATTTGCGAGCCAGCATATTCTCATAGGGAATGCTCTGCGTTCCCTCTCCATATCGGTGTCATATCGGTGGATATGGAAGTGCTTCGTGTTGAGAGTGATCAAGCCGGCCTAGGTTTTTGTTCTGTTGTATTGTACTGTTGTAAATTTTTTTCTTATTGTGTACCTACTAATTTAGTCATTAAGGAATTAACTAACAGTGTCAATTGATTTCTGTATTCTGAAATATTTTTGTTTTATTTACTTGAGGGGGGACTTGACCCCCCCCGTGGGTGAGGATTTACCAAAACCTATAGTTTTTGAGAAATTTAAAAACATGTATTATAAAATTGAAACAAAAATATGAAAAAAAAATTATATGTTTGAAATGGACAGACGGGATGAAGGGGAACAACGTTTTATTAGACCACCCCCTTCGCTCCGCTACGTAGGTCGCTGCATGAAATAAAAGTGACTTTTGATGACTTTTTTTTCTTTTAGCCAAGATCTTTTCAATAAGTAGATATTCGTTCTCTATTTTATACTTCTTTCTTCAGATGAAGCAGGCACCTCCCGAGTAAGCTACGCCTCCCTCCTAGCCAGGAGCAATGCCCTGGCTCGGGCCATCGCCAGCCGTGCCAGGTCTACCGGCAGGAACCGGGACGGAGACTACGTTATTGCTGTCTGCATGCAGCCAACGCACAAGTGAGTTCCGGATATCTCGTTTCGCCGTGAACTATGGATCCCTCTTAAACGAGTGGTGACTAAAACAGATCCAATCTCGAACGGCTTTAGTACGTATGCGTACAGGTGAAACAGGGGCAAATTAAACATGTTTTACCTACGTCATTTATGACACTCTTCGCTGCTAGAAATTACATCTAAGACCTTTTTTATTTGTAAAAATTAACAAAAAAAAACCAACACAGTTGGAATTATTCCATGTTGTGTCGCTTGTTATCAACAAGATTATCTATAAAGGAAAATTCTCCGAGAATCTACATATCTTAAACTTGAAAACAAGTCGGGTTAGTTACACAATTTATAACTCAAGAACGGCTTGACCGTTTTCTATGAAATTTGGTGTATAGATAGATTATGATTAGGATTGCAACATAGGCTACTTTTTACTCGACTATATAGAAGGAGGTGTGAAATAACATCGCGTGCAAAGCCGCGGCAGGATCAGCTAGTATTAGATTATTACATAGGATATTTCTAGTAACGGTCACAGTGAAACAGTAAAGCAGTTAGAGTGACCAGGAAAAACAGTAACTACACTAAAGAAGAAAATTAAAATATTTTCACAATTAATAGTTTGGATATACCTACATATCAAGAAAGTCTAAGCAACACCTATTGATTAATATAATTTAATATGTTTTTTTACTAACTATTATATTATTTTTTATTGTTATTTTCAGTACGGTGACAGCCCTCCTCTCTATATGGAAGGCAGGAGCAGCCTACGTTCCGATGGAGCCGAGCTTCCCTCAGGCCAGGATCACGCATATCCTCACTGATGCTGAACCAGCGCTTGTGATCTACGATGATAGTGGTGAGATCATATTACTGAAAGCAAAGGATAATGTTTCTTATGCTATTTTCGGATTCGATTCCCACCGGGAACAAATGTTTTCATGATCTACAGATATTTGTTCCTGGTCTGGATGTTTCTCTATAGGTATATTACTAGCTGACGCGCTTCTTCTTTTCTTCATAATTTTATTACGAGAATTTTTCCGTTAATTTACGAGAATTTGCTTAGTTTGAGGGTAGTTTGAGCGTGTGTGAAATATTCTGCATTATTTATTTATTTATTTCAATATTCAATCAATGATCCAAAGTCTGCGACAGGGTCTAATTAATTGCTAAATGATTTTCAATCATACATAGATCTAAATTATTTGTAAGATTGACAAAACTATAAAAATATAAACGGGATTCAAGCCATCAGATAATGAGACGAGATGAGCTGACAAGAAGACTCTGAGATGCACAATAAATTCTTTCAAAACCCAATTATTTTGGCGTATAGTTCAACCAAATCACTTGTGGTAACCAAAAACACAACTGAATCACCAAGAACGAGTGATTAACACTACGGAAAAATAATACCGTCATATTAATAATAGGAAAAAGCAGCGTAGGATGACTCCCTGCTAGCGTAGGATAGATAGAAAAATAGGTTGTAGGGCGCCGATCGGCCGCAAAATACCGTTTGCTCTAGACATCTATGGAAAGACCTATTTTTAGCAGTCCTGTCTGTTAGGCTGATGATGTATTACTAATGTGAATTCTTAACTTCTAGCAAACCCCGCTATGTTCGGCAGTGGTGTCCCAGCCGTTTCCTTCGAGGAGTTGCTCCAGGAAGCTTCGAGCTTGTCCATCGAAGATCCCCAGGATGTGGAAGTGTTGTCTACATCGATGGCGAACAGCATCGCTATAGTGCTGTATACTTCGGGAAGCACAGGCGTACCTAAAGGTGACTATGTTGATTATTTTGTAAGAGCAGAGCATTTAGACATTACGTTTTTGTACCATGTTATTATAGAGTCTATGAAGATCTACCTATATCTTAGAGTTGATTGGTATTCATTTAGATATGGGTGTTCCATCAAAAGTTAAAATACCTAAGACATCAGTATGGGGATTCGAGGTTCCACACTACAGCTATTGCAGTGGCAGAAAGAAAGTAAAATCTTTATGGGGCTGGGGGGCACAAAATAGTGAGCATAGCACAGCAAAAAGTGAACGAGTAATGTTTGTGTTTTTCAAGATCTGCTTATTTAGGGTAATTTTGATTATAATGCTATAACACAAACATTTTGTCCAGCAGCGGTCACTGAACCCGCATCCTCTTGCGTCTTGGCTACTCTTGGCTACAGAGGAAGAAATATTTACTATAGTATTTCCATTTCTTTCTATAAATGGGACTAAACTGTAGACTATGGCTTTCTGATATTGATGTACTTTCTATCGAGTTTATACGATTGCACGAGTGACGAGATGAACAGAGAGAGCAAATCACTTCGAGTAAAGTCCTATTACATAACCTGAACCTGTTTTCGTTTTCCCAGGAGTCCGCATACCTTACTCAGCGATCTGCAACCGCCTCTGGTGGCAGTTCCGTAACTTCCCCTTCTCCGACACAGAAGTAACATGCGTGTGGAAGACAGCACTGACGTTTGTGGATGCGGTGGCGGAGATCTGGGGGCCGCTGCTTCATGGAAGAACGTTATTGGTGCTGTCAAGGGAAACTACGAGAGATCCGCAGAAACTCGTCAGGGTGTTGAGTGAGAACCAGGTATGATAAATGAGATTGTTGAGGTGCTTTTGTAAGTAAACTTGTTTAGCATTCAGCTAGGTGGCAGGAGTTGTCGGAGGAGAACCATCTCTAATGGCATCCTTGGACTGAGATTGGCTTAATATTTTGTCTCATAAGCGCACTTTAAGACACCAACATGCTGCTCTCTCCAACTACAAACAGGGATATTTATCTGCAGAGCTCTCGCTTTCGTATAAGCCTTATAAGTCATGAACGTAAGCCACACTTCACAACTGACCCAGCTTAGTCATCTTTCGCAGATGATGTTCAGCTGCCATTTCTCTGCAAGTCGAAGATAGCTTAATTTGCTAAGCTACATAATTCGCTGAAGAGTTTGACTCTTTCAAACCTTCTTAGAGTGGCCTATAAACTAGCAATCTACGTATTCGGTCATTAAACTTAGTGGTTTTTTAGTCCGACTTTACATCTGCTTGATCCTCGCAAGAAATCTAATCTTAGTCCACTCAATTACAATCTTGTTTCGTTTCAGGTACAACGGCTGGTACTAGTTCCAACACTCCTCCGATCCATCCTTATGTACCTCTCCCTAACTCCATCAGAGAGACCTCTACAGCACCTCAAACTCTGGGTCTGCTCTGGAGAGACCCTCAGCAAAGAACTAGCTGCTCATTTCTTTAATTCCTTTGGAGATCAGCATGGATACAAACTAGCAAACTTCTACGGCAGTACTGAGGTTATGGGAGACGTGACTTATTATGTGCTGGAGAAACTGCAACAGCTGGATATGTTCCCGACTATTCCTATTGGTGAGTTTCTGATATTTGCTATTGATTTTAGATATTTCCTGAGCAAGATAACAGGCGATTCTTGACGAAGGCTCGTAAAGTAATATGACATAGATCACCAAGGACAATAAAATATACTTTTAGTATATCCCACTATGAACATACTATCTGAATTCCAAGTAGGACCAGCTGTTTATACATGTGAGTCAGTCAGGACTTTGATTCTTATTTAAAAGGAGATAGATAGTTAGAGGCTCATTCTGTTTCTGTTTGTTTGCTGTTCCGCAGGATCTAGCGCTTTCTTAATTTGACTACCATAATGTAAGCTAGATTCACAAACAATAAAGATTATTGATTTATTTGTGATTCATTTAGCTTATTGTAACACCGCCACTTCTTACGTTATTTTCAATCCAGTCTATCCAAAGGTTACCTAGAGAAGATCACTTTAAGAAAAGGTCACCCATTGTGCTACCGCGTATTAGTTCAAGTTTTTTTTTAAATTGGTGTAAGCTTATAGAGTTATCTATCTCAAATTATATTTATACAGGAGCACCACTCGATAACTGCGCTGTATATCTGCTCGATGATGAGATGAACCCGGCTCGGGAGTCGGAGCCAGGACAGGTGTGGGTCGCGGGCGCGAACCTGGCTTCGGGATATGTGGGGGGTCAGGGTGCTGCTAGCTTCCAGGACAACCCTCATGCTGCACACCCAGGTAAGGATTTTTATCATTTATCTCATAAACTGGTACCTATAAGCCATAGGAACTTACGAGTAAAACTTCATCAGATCTTCTGAAATTACGCAGTAATTCACTGAGCAGTAATTCTGCATTGCTGTGTTCCGCTTTGAAGGGTCTAATGAAACACATGAGGCACATGAGACTTTTGCTGGCCGCAATGTAATGGCACGTAGGCCAAATCTTAGTTGGACCTAACCTAAGAGCATGGACAATACCTGAGAAGTAATGCAATAGGTATAGGCAGTTGTAACCAATTAACATCATGTGGTGGGCAACGGGTTTGGTCCGTCACATCATCTTGAAAAAACAAAGTATTCTCTATATCTCTGACTATATCAGTGTTTGCGCAGATTCGAGAGGATTTTTCAGTAAGAGATTGGGTTTTGGAGATCTAAACTTTTGTTTGGCACATTAGTTGCTGTGTTTTGAATATTTGTCTGCATTCCAAACATGAAGAGTAGAACCCGGTTTTAGATTCGCTGTAAATCTCCAGTCACAGTAAATTTTTTCTACAGATTTTGGTCGTCTCTACCGTACCGGTGACTTCGGGACCTTGCAGAAAGGTGTGATCCTTTACGCTGGTCGGACCGACTCGCAAGTGAAGATCCGAGGGCACAGGGTAGACTTGCAGGAGGTGGACCGAGCGGTGGGCAGTGTGCCGGGCGTTGATAAATGTAAGGAATTATATAATGAAGAAAATGATAATAGTATTATGAGTAGTAAAAGAAAACAGAGAGTAAAGAAAGCATTTGCCCATAGTCGCTTATTATGGTGATCGCAATAGGCCTCGTGGTCGCAGTTAAACAAAAGCCGCAAAAGCCGCAAAAGCCGCAAAAGCCGCAAAAGCCGCAAAAGCCGCAAAAGCCGCAAATGCCGCAAATGCCGCAAAAGCCGCAAATACCGCAAAAGCCAATAAAAAAAATTGTTGCTTAGTGCTAAGCATATGAATCTAAGACACCGTGACAAATTGTTCTTTTCTCCAGCACCAGTTATATTAAGGACATCGAAATCTTTGAAGGAGTCTAGAAAGACGCATATAGCTCAGCATTATTTGGGTCTGGTCACATATCTATACTTAAGTTCAATAGGCTGATGATTTATATAAGGCTTCTTAGGGTCCAGAACCAAATTCAAATTTAAAATTATTTATTTTGAACATAACCAAAATAGAACAATAAAAAAAATGATAACGTTGACAACTGCAAAAGTTTAAAAAAATTGAGTGTCAGTAAACGTAGCATTGCAGGCACATGTCTCAAGTTGATGGACGCAGGGTAGTGCATTGTAGGGTACGCAATAAGGTGCGTGACCTACGAGGCAACGCTTTGTTATAGGCGATAGGTACTGATCTCCTGAGGTACTGATGCCATTCGCTTGTTCCATTTCCAAGTTGTATAAAATAAAAAACCAGCCAAGTGCGAGTCGGACTCGCATAAAACGGCAAAGAAACCATGTCTGTTGTGTGGGAGCCCCCCATAAATATTTGTTTTATTTTAATTTAATTATTTATTTTTAAAGTAAATATATAACTAATTATTTTGCGAATATTTTAAGCGTCTACCTGTTGCCGTTTTTAATATCGAGTAAAAACGAGCAATAAAATCACGTTTGTTGTATGGGAGCCCCTTAAAATATTTATTTTATTAGTATTTATTAGTATTTGTTGTTATAGCGGCAACAGAAATACATCATCAGTGAAAATTTCACCTGTCTAATTATCACGGTTCGTGAGCTAGAGCCTGGTGACAGACATACAGACAGCGGAGTCTTAGTAATATGGTCCCGTTTGACCTTTTGGGTACGTAACCCTAAAAAACTGGATCTGTGATTTGACCGTATAGCTGTTCCATTCACCAGGTGTGGTGCTATGCTACGGACTTGAGCGCGGGAACCCTGAGATCCTCGCCTTCGTGATCATACAACCTGACGCCAGGATCGCGGCTCATCACATCGAAGCCAGGCTCAAAAACTCTTTAACCAGCTACATGATCCCTCAGGTAATTAAATTTCTAGGGCTGTGCACATTGGCGAACGCTCGTGAGCTGGTTTCCTCTAGGCAAGCGTGTTCCATTGTGCATCATGGTAATTCTCTTCATTTGTAATTATACTCTGTGCACCGCTGCCCATTACTGCTTCGCTCATTACTTTCCATACAAAGGTTGCCTGGAAGAAATCGCTTTCAGCGATAAGGCCACCCGTTGTTTTTTATTTAGAATTAATTAGTTTTGTTAAGTATTCCTGGTGTACAATAAAGCATTATTCTGTTCTATTCATTGCGTATTCATCAGGCGAGATACTGGTCAAACGCGCGCGAGTTTTCAAATTTACTAGCTGACCAATCCGCAGCTTCGCAAGCGTAGTTTTTCAATAAAAACATTACCCACCTTCTGCGCAGTTAGGTAAAAAGTAGCCTATGTTACTCAGGGTGAATGTAGCTTTCCAATGGTGAAAGAATTTTTGTAATCGGACTAGTGGTTTTTGTGTTTATTCATTACAAACATACACACACAAATACAAACGTAGAAATTTTTCCTCTTTATAATATTATATAAGTATAGATAATAACCGCTAAAAGCATGCAACGTCTTGCAACCCTTACTTGATCTGCGCGAAGGATATGCGTTAGGTATAGGTCCTCAAAAACTATCGATTTTAAACAGACTTCAAAAAAGGAGGAGGTTATCTATTCGACTGTATATTTTTTTTAAAGTTTGTTACATTATAACTCCGTCATTTATCAACTGATTTGGATAATTCTTTTATTATTTGAAAGGATATACTTTCAGATTGGCCTCGTAGAAATTTTATCGAGATCGGTTCAGTGGTTTGTTTTTTCTGTTATCTGAAGTCGGTTGTATTTTTGTTAAATAGTTACTTGTGTATTTTTAGCAATATGAAATGATGAAAATCAGATTGTTTTGCTACCAAAATACATAATGGATGATTTTTATGATTTTTTACGGTAGTAATCTTTAGTACCACAATGCCGCTTTGAGCTAAAAAAAATAGCAAAATTACTGTAGATAACAGTAGAGGAAACTGTGATCATTTTGACAGGCTCGGCAATTTGTGACCATTAAATTAAAAAAAAAATATCAAGCAGCAGTGTTTGCTCCTTGCGTAATTTCAGGCAATATCAGAACCATTATCCATTGGAATCTTATCTTATCTATCTATTTCCGTTGTTGCTATATTTTGATTTGGTGTGCAATAAAGAGTATATCTATCTATCTATCCAGATTTTTCATATCTTTTCTTAATTTTTCCATTTTTCATTCCAGGTGATCGAAATAGAAGCAGTGCCATTGCTGGTGAACGGCAAAGTAGACCGGCAGGCGCTCCTAAAAATGTATGAGAACACCAACAACAATGGTAAGTTGTACACTATTCCACGCTGGAAAGTTCCTCTGCCACCTTCCCAACTATACCAATTTTCCGAACAAAATAGATCTAACTTTTGAAACTTACATGGCTTAGAAATGGTTACGATAAATCCTTCACTGTACAAGCTATCCGTCTATGGAACTCTCTTCCTCCACACATTAGAACTGCCAAATAAATAAATAAATAAAATTCGTTTATTTCAGGCACAAAAATACGACCCATATCAAATTAAGCCAAATCCCTTCCCATCTTTAAAACAGTTCTATTTCAAAATCTGTCGATAGATGAGAAAATGAGAAATCAGCATTGTAGTGCAACAATGCTGATTTCTCATTTTCTCATCTATCGTTACGCTACTCCTAATTTTTATTTCACCCTTCTATTGTACACCTATATCTTACTTACTTATAATATTTCATATAATATACTTTTTTTATTATTGATATGGAATATTTATGTACTATGCTATATACTATACTATAATATACTATACTATACTATACTATACTATACTATACTATACTATACTATACTATACTATACTATACTATACTATACTATACTATACTATACTATACTATACTATACTATACTATACTATACTATACTATACTATACTATACTATACTATACTATACTATACTATACTATACTATACTATACTATACTATACTATACTATACTATACTATACTATACTATAATATACTATACTATCCACCTATTTAATTGATGAGTACTTATATTTATTTGTGTATAATTATTTATTTTGCATATGCAAGTACACTGTTTAATCAATATTCAATTTTTTTTTATTATTAGCTACCGTCCTATAACGTACTCGTGAAATGCAATCCATCCAAAGGTTGTCTGGAAGAGATCGCTTTTAGCGATAACACCGCAACTTGTATTTATTCGTGTATTATTATTTGTTTTTTATATTGTTTTTTATTTTAAGTGTGATTTACAATAAAACGTTTTCTATCTATCTATTTAAGAACAATTTTCACTAAAATCGGGATATTTACCATGACTTGGGAGTTTTTGAATACCGATATATCAGTTTACCCGTGATCATGGCCACACAAATACTAACAAATCATGATAAATATCCTATTTGAGTGAAAATAGATGAGTTCAGCTCATTTTCATTTTCAGGCTTGAGGCTAATTTAGAGCTTCTAAGGCTCGGACTATATGGCATCCGGGCTTGTCAGGGACCGTTTTTTAACGGCCCCTGACCAATCCGTCGCACAAGCAAACATTTAAATTTTTCCTGCATCGACTACACACGATCCAAGGCCATCCGACTCCAATTTTTACCTGGAAGCAATCGGGACATGCTCCGGATTCGCAGGATCAGGGAGACCCGGATGCCATATAGTCCGAGCCTAAGTCATATCAGCCCAAGGTTCTGTCTTATTTCGTGCTTACAGTAACATTTTAAATCTTAAACGTTACTTTTAAACACTGCATTAAATAAGGAAACCCTGACGTTTTATTGCGATTCAATTGTAGCAGCAGAACTACGAGTATGTATGAAATTTTAGCCAATGTACCTTAGCTATCATGTATTTTTTGTTGATTCTTTAAAATTATATGCGTTTAATATCAGTCTAATATCAATCTACCTGTTTGTTTAGACGACTCCGAAATCCCCCTCGAGATAGACTACTCAGGCGTGGAGCCAGAAGATCTAGAGACAGCGCGGGTGCTCTTCGAGACCGTGGGCGAAGTCCTAGGCCGCGCCGCAAGGGGAGCCCTGTCTGTAAGGGCCGGTTTTTACGAGCTGGGAGGAAACTCGCTCAACTCGATTTATACTATTACCAGGCTGAGGGACAAGGGATTGTATATTGGTAAGCTTTTAGACATAGATAATCATTTATTCACTACAATAGCACACAATACAATTTTTTTTTTATGTTATTTGTGGGGAAACAGGCTTACGGCCCACCTGATGGTCACCGTCGCCTATTGACACCGGCAACACCCGGGGTATTGTCGATGCGTTCCCTACACTGAAGAAACCTCTTTACATTTCTCTTGAAGCGCGCCATGTCGTAGTCTAATGGGAAAACCTCAGATGGTAGCTCATTCCACATCTTGCAAGTATGGGGTAGAAAAGATCGTGTGAAGCGTGTGGTGCGCATACCCAATTGTCGATTATATGTGGATGAGCTTTATTACGTTGTCGAGAAGTGCGGTGGTAAATTCTCGACGACGGGATGAGATCAAATAGCTCCTCAGAAAATTCCCCATTATACAGCCGGTAGAATACACTGAGCGATCCGATGTCACGGCGTTGACTCAGCGGTTCCAGCCTGTCGGCGAGTTTGGGATCACCGATAATTCTAATGGCTCTTCTCTGAACGGAGTCAAAACGAAGCAATTAAACTACTCAAAACAAAATAGGGCCCACCCAATAAAATATGATTTAAATTAAAATAAAAAAAATACGTACAATTTATTTCAAGTTTACTTTTAGAAATAGGTTAACACATTCAGAATCATTTAAAAAACATTACAATGCCTTATTTTTGCCAAAAAATCGTCAATAAATGCACGTTTTATACATTAACTTAACATTACACGGTTTTCCAAAACAACACGTTGAAGACACGAGCACATTTTTTTTAAACATGTTCTTAGGGTTGCTTCAATGCCTTATGCTTAGTAACGCGTAGGTCCTCCCCTATTGCGCACACACTCTCTGAGTCGGTTCGGAACACTCTCTATAAGGTGGATGACGTTTTCATCTGGAATTTGCTCCCAACACACTTTTAAAGCAGTTATCAACTCCTGTCGGCTATGAATTTCAGTGTGGTTATCTTTAAGGCTTCTTTTCAACTGGTCCCAGATATTCTCGATCGGATTCAGGTCCGGACTCATGGCAGGCCAGGGTAGAACTGCGATACCAGCTTCGGAGATTGCACTTTGGGTCATTCTGGCAGTATGAGGGCGAGCGTTGTCCTGCATCAGAATAAAGTTAGGGCCTACTCGCTGTGAATATGGGATCACATGAGGTCGGATGACATGCTGAACATAGCTGGCAGCCGTTACATTGCCCTCATCCAAAATCACTAGCTCAGTTTTGCCCATTATATTAATCCCACCCCATACCATAATACTGGGTCCACCAAAGCGGTCAGTTTCACGAATACATGGTTCTGTAAAACGTTCTCCAGGCCGTCGCCAAACTCGGACGCGTCTGTCATCATTAAAAAACTTTACTTTAGATTCATCTGTAAAAAGCACTGTCCTCCAATTATTCATGGTCCATTCGAGGTGATCACGTGCAAACCTTAATCGCGCTGCACGGTGGGCTCTGGTCAATTTGAGCCGAACAACTGGCATTCTGGAGCGTTGTTGGTCTTCATGAAGTCTGTTGCGAACAGTTTGGTCACTCACTCGCGTTCCAGTGGCGTCACGTAAGCGGTTTCTCAATATGCGTGCAGTTACAGTTCGCTCGCGACGTGCAGAGAGTTGGATGTATCGGTCTTCTTGGGAGGTTGTCGATCGGGTTCTACCTGAACCGCGCCTCCTACTCACACTACCTGTCTCTTGAAAGCGTTCCCACACATTTTGAATAGCTCGTCTTGACACACCTTAGCTTGAAGCTACCGATCTTTGCGAGTTTCCCTGCTGAAGCAAAACAATGGCTCTAGTCGCGGATTCCGTGTCCATGTAATGTCAAGAACCAGGCATTGTTTATGCAAACAGTAATGTAATCGATAATTAAAGGTAAGGTTACGATAACTTCTTCGTTAGACACAACAAACCCCACTGAGCAACAATGTAATGGCACTCACAGATTCTGCGGTATATCGTAAGATTTTGTTTCTTGTCTACCCACTTAAGAACTACCCTAAACTTGGCGTTTAAGTGGTAATTTATGATCAATAAATATGCCTACTTAACATTTCCATACATCTGTATGCCAACAACTCGCAAAAAAAAATGTGTCGGCCAAAATATCGAAATATTTCAAGTGGGCCCTATTTTGTTTTGAGTAGTTTACTTTTGAAACAGACATAGAAAATATAGTACAAGTAAAAATTTTAACACAACACAAAATCCAGGCTACATATTGTGCATTAACAAATTTGTTATTCCACTTTACACGATGGTTATAAGAGAAAGCAAGGCCATGATTTGTAGCATTAAGTTTGCCATATACAAATTATTCTACAATGTCAAATTATATGTCATGTAAACCTCACCAAAAGCAGGTGATTAAATCCCTACGGCTGCGCCGGGAGTAAAGAGAAATCGCATTATGCCCTCTCGGGCATAATGCGATTTGAATTTGAAACCTCGTCTGTAATAAAATTTGAATCAAAAAAACCCACACACTAAGAACTTATTCGTAAATCGAACGGACCTCTGCACAGAATGCACCAACCTACATTTAGTCTTTATTGTCTCGCAGAAAGTGTTAAAGTAGAGTATTCTCCTCGTGGATAAAGCTGTTTGCTTTATCGTGCTTATATCCCTCTCTGCACTCAGAATTCTAGTTATTCTCACGCGCCTCTCATGAGTTAACTCTAAGAATTCTAATTGATCTAATATAGAGGCCGTGACGCAAGACACTGTTTTATCCCCTCGTTTAATAATCTACTATTCTGTCAATCTTTATATCTATGGATGTACAGTACTCAAATTTTAACACTATGCATTCCTAATTTGTCTAGAAATCAGCGATTTCCTCGGGGCAGCCAATCTTGGCGAAGTACTTTCCTGCCTCACCACTAACCCTGACTCAAAGCACGATGCCAGAGAACAGTTCACTCCAGAACCGATGAGAGACGAGCATAAGCAAATGGTTATTGAGTAAGTACTTTTCTTTATTCTTTCTGCTTTAACAGTCGTTAGTTCTTAGAGCTATGTGCCCCACCCACTGCCATTTCAATTTTCAGATTATCCACTGGGCTTTAGTATCTTCATTTCTGATGTGATCTTGTAGAAGATTACGTAGGATGTTATTATCAAATGGTAAACATGCAAATGGTCGAAGCACAACATTTAATTTTCGTTTGGTTAGGCCTTTTCGATATTTCATTTATATGCTTTATATCTAGTCCTGAGACAACACATCACTCAACCGTCTCAGGACACAAGTGGGTCGCAGCAGGCAAAATATGAGTAAATGGGGCTACATTGGAGAGTTGGCAACTAGTTGTCCATGCGAAACAGACCCTCAGACTATGGGCACACTTACTAGGCTGCCTAGGTAATGTGCCCTTATTCTTGCACCCTGAGGGATACTTGTTCCGTTTCAGATAACGCTGTTGCAGTGGCCAAGTATTGGCAAAACAACATTTGGTATTATAAAATAATATGAACCAAGAAGACGAAGACTAGGCATTAATATATATTCAAGCTTTACTTCAATAACAAAATCTATAATCCCCCCGAGGAAAAGAAGATCTCCCACACACCTTTGTCTTGGGAACCTAAGAAGAACAAATCTTATGTTTACGTTTGCGCGATCTAGGACTAAGTTCTTTTCTCGGTGATTATTCGAAGATTGTCAGCACTTTTCTCTTTTTGTGAAGGGATCTTAGCTGTTAAATGGAAATGTATTACGAGATGGCGGCATCCTAAATTTTCAGCGACATTTGTAACTTTTTTATTTAGGTATATTAGTCTTGTAGGTATACAAGCTGACGGGCCTCCTGATGTTAAGTGGTCACTTCGCTTTGCCTTACACTCAATGCTATAATTACACCTCTCTTGAAGGCGTTCATGTTGAAGCCCACCGGAAAAACCTGCGGGGAAGGTTAATCCACATTTAATAGGTGCGTGGAAGAAATGAGTGGGTGAAACGCACCGTGTGAGACTTCCACGCATCTACAATAATATATGTGGGTGAATTCGTTGCCGGGGCCGGGAGGTCCGATGGTAGAAGTGGGAAGCAGGGTTTAAATTGAACAGCTCTTCAGGACTTTCGCAAATATATATTTTATAGAACGTGCTGTACTCCTATGTCACGGCACAGACACAGCGGCTCCAGATCCTTAGATACTATTAGGCAGATGGCAATACGAACGACTCTGCGTTCCAAAGAGTCAAGAAGCTGCAGCTGGCTCTTACTTTAGGCTAGTTTTAGTGACGAAGTTTTATTAAGGGATTTCGTATGTGTTTCGGTTTTATGAATGGAATATTCTCTTTCAGCATGATAGTATCATCGTTCTACAGCAAAGCTGAGCTGGAACAGTTCCTGAAACACGAGATTGAGATCATAGACTACGCTCACCTCATCAGTGCGGTTTGGGCCCCTCTGCTTACTGCTGGCCTGAGCGTGGTGCTGACTGATGGTAAGAATTACAACAATATATAGTTGAAAATCCACCTTTACCGCTGCTTTTGCCGAATGCATTACAAAAAGTGCGAACGGAAGTTGAGAGGGAGATATAAGTTAGTGAAGATAGAAAGAGAGAGAGAGTTACGTTTCGTATATTACTGTAGGGGCAAGAGAGAGAGGTGCGAGCACACATTTTCTTTCTCTTTTTACTCATTTGTCGCATATCTCCTATCCCAAATTAGCCTAAATTATACAAACTGAAAAAACAAAACACTCCTTCATGCTGTATAATAGAGTTCATTTTGCTATAGATAAATAAAAGAATTTACGACGTTTCGTACTTTGAATCTACCAGCTTCGATTTACGAAAACGTTCAGCTATTCGAGAAAAGATAGCAGGCCGCAGCAGAAGTTTTACTTCAGTCGTGTAGTCTTTTAGTTTTTTTTATATTTGATAAAGGATTAAATTAAACTGTTTACTGAACTGAGTCACGAGTAGAGCTGATTTTCAATATTTGCCAACTGTTTACATATTCATACTGTTTATGTAGCCTAAAGAAATAATCTTTATCATCAGGTGGGCCATGTGCTGGTTCTATCTCATTTATGGATTATGATAAAATGATAGATGGAAAGACGGCCTAATAATGCCTGCCGTTGTGTCGCACAAGACTAGCTATTTTAAAATTGTATAGGAAGATGGATGCTTTTTAGTGCAGTGATGAGAAATGGCGGTCATCTCAGTATTATAGCCTAGCAGAATGCTAGGAAAAGACTTAATCTCTTTCCTTTTTAGTCTGCTCTTTGGTCTCTTGCCAGGTTTCCTATTGTCCAAATTGTAGTATTGTCTGTAAATAATTCGTAACCTTGAATCCATTTAATAGGCATGACGACAGTTTTTTAAAAACTGTCGTTTAATTTTCGAAAACGTATATTATTTATAATGAATAACATATTTCTGCAGATAAAGGTTTAGTAGAAAAGATTACGTTTTAGTTTTTAGATTTAAAATGCGCACCAAAACGCTTGTCAGTGTCATGGTATCGCTTATGACGTCACACGTGAGTAAACGAAACGTAAACACTAGATTTGCCAGACGCTCATTGAACAACTTAAAGGCCTACCACACGCGCAAGTATCACCACAGTTATGACTGCGCAGGTAAAACTGTTATCAAACTTGAACACGGACGTAGCTACCTCACGGCACAGTTAAGTACGCACAAGCGCCTCATTTTTGTCAAAATCTTCGGCGTGGAAACAATGTTTCCCAATGAGGAACTATTTCTTCTGCTGGTATATTTTAAATGTTTGCTAGTGAAAAAAAAGTCTATGCAAAAGTCAAAGCGTAAACGATCGAAGTGGACAAAAAATGGCTGTTAAATAGAACAATTCCTTTAAAAACTCTGTACTTACCTCTTTCATTTTATTTATCATCTGTTCATAGGCATCATTCTGTTTATTTCGGTCAAAATAAGCCTTTGATTTAATTTTCCATAATGCAGGCAGAGATTTGTTAAATTTATAAATTCTGTTATGAACTCGCGATTGTAGGAACGCAAATCAGCCATTTTGAGATGGACGACCACGTACCTCACCGCACGACAACTAGCCTCATCTGTGGCTTGAACACTGAACACGCAACCACACACGCAAGCAAGTACGCGCAGGCCGGGCCTGCGCAAGTAAAATTTCAAACAAGTCGAAAAATGCGCAAGCCGCGGTATGGGGTTGGCGCGTGATACAGTTTTACCAACCGCACGCACGGTGTTCCGAGTACAAGCCGGCTTGCGCAGACAAAACTGTGGTGATACTTGCGCGTGTGGTAGGCCCATTAGATAACAGAGGTGCTCAAAAGTGACGTCATTCGCTCTGATTGGTATTCAACATATCATGGCGGACTTCCGTATTCTGTAGTTTTATTTTATCAAAATAATTACCAATCTCGCTCTTAATTAATAAATAAATGCGCGTTTCGTATTTCGTGACTCAAGTTTCATTCAATAAATACATAATTTTTGTGATTTTTAATCACTGTCATCATGCCTATTGAGACAATAGAGAGGTTAATCATGTTATTGTTTGTCCATCAGCAACTGGTACCCCAGTCGCAGTGGCCCTTAACTTCGACGCGCGAGAGGAGCCCGAGATCGAGCTGTCTGGAGGCCTGGCCAAGATCATGGGCTTCCTGGAGACCGTGGAGTCTGCAGTTAGGGATACTATGCTGCCTCCTGGGACAGGTAATTGTTTTAATTAGGTAACTTTTTAACTTTAAAGATCTCAACTACGATAATTTTGTCAAGAGACCAGGCGCTAAACAAACTGCGATGGAGGTCTAAAGATACATAATTAAACACAAGATAAAACTGTGCATGAAGTGTGGTAGAGGGCGGGGATCGATTGAGGAGTGAGATAGTGAAGGGGGGGGGGGGGGGGGGGGGATTAGGCGGAGCATTATATGTGATTTGTGATTAAACTAACATAGCAGACTCTCAGTAAATGTTATGTTATTTCACTATATAACTTTCACTATATCGCTATATCGACTTTGATTATCTTAACCTAGATAATATCATCGTTGCTTTCTACATTTTCTGCTTTGACTGTTTTCAATATCAATTTTAGGATTTATCTCCTCTTGATCAGCGTCACACACAAGATGAAGACAGATTATGACTTATCAAAATCTCTATTTAATTTATATTCTATTTTATTTGTTATCCAGCCGTTTCGGCTGTGTTACAACATCCGTGGTCATGGGTGGACTGGGTCATTGTCATAGTAGTCATAGTGGGTCATAGTAGTCATAGTGGGTCATAGTAGACTGGGTCATCATACTCGGAGCTATCAGTGAGAAGTGATAGCAGCTGCAGCAACTACCCTGACTTGGTCTTCACAATTAGAAATGTCCTCCAAGTGAGGGTAGTTGCTGCAGTTTAGCTCTCGGCGGGCGGTAGCTCCAAGTACCCTAGTCCACCCGTGACCACGGCTATTGTAACACAGCTGAAACGTCGGGACAACAAATAAAAAAGGTACATACACGGTAATACCCGTATTAATCAGTAATTATGTACAGTGATGGCGAAAGTTTGAAAAATACTATATTCATTTTCTTTCCAGGAACGATCCTGCACTCCTTTATGATGGCGACATCAGAATCTCTGAGCCCGCGGGAAAACGTCTCGGCCATACGAGCGTTGGAAAATGCGACCACGAGGGTAGCACAAGAAAGAAACTTTCTAGGCGTCTTTACAACTAATACTAGCCCGCTCACACAGGTAAGCAACTTTCAACTTTGCCAGTTTTTGGATACGCCGCGCTAACATTTTGTGTCAAGGCAAATTAAAAGAGGTCTGAATTTTTTAAAAAGTCTCTGCTTCTTTAGCTTGTTCTTTTACAGTCACAACATATTTAGAAGAACTAGAAGGATAGGAGCATAATGGTAGGTAGGTAATTATTCAACCCCCCCCCCCCCCCCCCTGTCATAACTACAGACATGCCACCAGTCACTGTATAATTCATCTTCACTAGAACGCAAAGACCTATTCACAAACACAATTGAAGATGAAAGTGATTTATGTAATTTGTAACATTTGCATTTCTATTGTTCACAATTACTTAGGTCCTTCGAGCCGCAATAAGTGGGAATCAGTGGTTTAATTAAAATCCTTGTTTGTAGCAGAGCCAATTGTATTATTGGATAGAACATACAACGCACACAGAGTATAACATAAACACTGTACAAGTACGCACACTGACCCACATAGTTTGTGTCATCTTGCACATTACGCCAGCCTTGATGGCTGGCGTAAAGTGCAAGATGACACAAACTCATCAGTTCTTCAGATCGCGTTTGATCATCAATCAATCCACGCGTCTCATTATCATACTATCATTTAATTATCAATCATTATATCAGTTAAAATGTATCTCTAGTTATACTGATATAATTATTATCTCGTGCACAGGATGTGCGGACGCAACCGCTTCTTCTTCTTCCTGCCCTTTCCCACTTTATGTGGAGTCGGCTTTCTATGAGCCGTCATCTCTGTTGTCACCTCTTTCTTATCCATATCATTCTACACACAGTCCCTCCAGTTCTTATTCGGCCTTTCTCTACTGCTATATCCATCCACACTCATATCTACCTCTCTTATAGTCACATGATTTTCTTCCCTCCGCATGACAAGCCCATACCACGCTAGCCTATTACTCTTCAACTTTTCTATAACTGGCGCTACTTTCAAACTTCCTCTAATAAACCTATAATTCATTTACTGTCATCCCTTATCTTAACCATTCTCGTTCATCCATCACATCCATCTCAACATTCGCATTTCCGTCGCGTGCACTCTTCTTTCATTCGTCCCTTTCGTGTACGTAACCACTATCCTTCCTATTTACAAAAACCATTTTTTTTCCACAGCAACTTGGAACTGACGTTCTTGGCTTCAAAACACTGCTAGACTACCAAATCAACCAGTACGTGGATCCCAACGGAGACAGGATTTTCGGCACTGCTACCGATGATATGCGAGCGATCGTGTGTTGGAAACCGATTGAGTTGACTTCAGAACTGGTGTAACAATACTTTTAAAATGTTCGGCAGAATGTGCATTCGGTGCGATGCAATTTTTTTCAATAACAACATTTAAACTGGTGTTGCTTGGTAGAATGCGTGATGAAACAAAATGAATTGGAAGTATGGTTGTATATAGGTGTTAACATTTAATGATTGGTTGGTTTCACAAACTTTACTGTCTAATTCGGCATGCAAACTAAAATAACATGAAGGATATACAAATTAATTATTACCATCTAATTAACAATAAAACAGAAATTGTAAATATCGAAATTGTCAAATTATAAATTCATTCATAAATACCTAAGTTAGCACATTAAAATTGACAATATGTATACAGACAAAAAGTAGGAATAATATTAGGATTATTTAGGATAAATGTGAATTACATTATTTATAAAATCCAAGGTAACTCATAAACTATTCACGTTAATTTAGAAAATCCTTTCCGATAAAAAAATATTAAAGATTATTTTTAATTTTTTTTCACTTTCGCTTGAACACTATCATTTGGAAAATCTGTGATATCTCTAAGAACATTATTCAAGATGCGTCCTCGCATTACGTAGCTCGTATTTTGATATAAAGTGGTTCTAGGTACTTTAGACAGTACAATTTTCTGGGACCCTAACACTACTCGGGTATATGCTAGGCAATGACAAATTTAGTTGTATCTAAGATGTAGGTACATGCTAGGTAATGTTAACAACTTTAGGTTTCACTTTCACAAATTTAGACTTGCACGATTTCCAGGGGGAATACCTACAATTGAACGAACACATTTTATCTGGAAATAAAATGTATTCACATTCGCAACATCTTATTTTCAGTTGACAGCATCGTTTGTGTCTAGTGAACAGCCGCATTTTTGTCTAATTTTGTACTTGTCGGTTTGACCAGATAAGTTGGCGGAGTGGACCACAGAGTGGAGACCGTCTACTTAAAAAATAAACGCCTCTCCTCTTCATGACTGTGCGTCAACACCACAAAAAGAGCCTTGTGATTACAGCCACTAAAAGACTTTTCGCTTTGATGTAATGAAGTAGAGAGGCCCTCATTCTATATCTGTTGTTGTGCCAATAAAATACTGGGTTTATATTTTGATCTATCTATGGGATGCTCTCTATGGGACATAGGCATAGAGAATGGACTGAACTTACGCCCGCTGAAAACTAAATGCGGGCGAAAAAGTGTGTAATTGTCAATTCCAGCGCCAGACTCGGCTTCAAATACGCAAACACTGAAGTCGCCAAGTGTGCAAATGTTTGTTCAAACTTGCACACATTTTGTGGCGCCCGCATAGAATTTAAAAATGGAGTTACAGAAAGAGAAATATTTGGCGCGCAGTCGCTTTGTCTCTTTCTAGAGAATGTTCATTTTTGTGATGGTATTGGTCATTATTGGTCAGTACAAATTCCTTGCACAGTCCATTCTCTATGATTATGAATGGTGTCAACGCAAAAATAAAACTTTTTTATATAAATTCGCCCATAAATTTAATATTTTGTGATTTAAATTTATTATAACTTTACACGTAGCCTAGCAATTTTTGTGATTTTCTAAGAGGTAATTTCTAAGAGGTAATTCCTAAGAGGTAATTCCTAAGAGGTAATTTTGTTGTGTTCGTGTTATTTTTTTTTTGTTTTTAAGTTTACGTTTATTTTGTTTTATATATTATTGTGACTGTGATTAAGTTAAATTAATAGAAAAATAATGTAAGTTAAGTATTTTTTAAGAAATATTGAACTCGGTTTACGATTAAATTAGGGTCTACTGATACGAAGCCCAGTAACAAACAAAAAAAAATTAAATTTAAATAGCAATTTTAAAAACCTAGAAAACCACTAATGATAAATTATTTTTGCAACGCATTATTTAAATGCAAGCGAAGCGATGCAATGTTAAACCATGTATTCAGCTCACTAAGCTACAAATTTCTAAGAAGCATCTTGCGACGTCGCAAGACATCATGCAGTACCTCATAGCTTCATATCACACTAATATTATATATGCGAAAGTTTTTTTGTTTGTTACTCAATAACGCCGTTACGGCTGAACCGATTTCGATGAAATTTAGCAAACACGTAGATTATAACCTGGATCACCACATAAGCTGTCATTTATCCAATAAATCAGTTCCCATGGGATAAAAATGGGATGTCAAAGTTTATATAATGTATTTTGCATCCCAGAACAAAGCGGGCGAAGCCGCTGGCAACAACTGCTGATCCTGTATTTTTACCAGTAATACTGCATCATCTACTTTGTAATAAATATAATTTAAAAGTTGAGGATATAAGCTGAAGACAATATGTAGCGTGAACACGATTCCTTAAAATTTTACGATAGAAAATAATTCCAAAGTCGTGTTCATAACTTAAAATATACGCGTAGTATTAAATAAATAGTATAAATAAGTTCGCGTAACTCATACTCACAGTTATCGATATGATGCATTGAACCTGTGTTTCGATTTTTCACAATTTTTTGTGAATTTTATTTGGCGTTCGCTCTCGCTCCTCGAATTAGTCCTTCTCGCCTGGCGAGTATTTCGCATGGAGTGACCGAGACAGATGCATACGAGGTATAGTCGATTAATGTGTCTGAAAGAGACGTAACACAAGATGTCTGGCGATGTTGCCCGATGCCCGGAAAAATCACGTGACATATTTGGTGACACGTGTTCCGCGACATTTATCGCTTAGAATCATCTGATTATAGATAGAACGGCTTTATTTAGTAATTATATTGAGAGATAATAGATAATTATCATAGTTAGTGCTAGATCTCTTGTTATTTTACCAATTATGGTTGAAATTGTTATGTACCTTTTATTTTATTTAGTACCTATTATTAAAGATATACACGACTAAACAAGTCTTTGATTTAGTTTAATACCTATTACCACTGACCAGTATAATATAATAGACTGTCATTGTTCATACAAAAGATCGTAATCCGCAAAAAACTCAACATCCCGTATTATATCAAGATGGCGCTGTCTCATAGCCTGGAAACTTTCATAGCGGCCATTGCAACTAACCAAATTAAAATAAACTTTCACTAAAACACACTAAATTATTTCTAGTTTTTTTAGAATAAGTAATATTGTCCATACAATAAGATTTACCTATTTTATTTTATATTGATTATTTACCATTTTCATATGCATAATCAAAGATGACGTGGAATAGGATGAAAGGTAGCTTACAAAAAAACGCATCATTTTCTACCTAGATGGCGCTATCACAAAATTAAATGGCAAAATTAAATTATACTGGTCTGTGCTATTCCTAAAACTTGTTAGTCTTACTTTAGTTTCAAGCTCTCGTCAGCGTTAAAAACACTATCCTTGTTATAGTGTGACCATTAGTGCTGTGCACTCCCTGAGGTATGCGCGCGGCGAGACGGGGGGGAGAATCGGCTGCTGCGCTCTGTCAGTTCGCCGTCAACGCTCGTGGCGGCAGGTAGTGTTATTTGTATCGGACTGTCTATGTCAGACGCACATGAGATAAATATTCAAAGATGGGTCGTGCGTTATCTCGTGATATGAAGTTGAAACAGAATCTATGTCAGAATAACTTTCGTTAGAATATACATATAATTGTTTGTAAATATAAAAAATGTTCAATAAAACAAGTCCTTTGAATTATAAGTTTAGTTCTTATTTATCACCTGCATATTTTTAATAAAATATGAGTATATTTAAGTTACATTTTAATCAACTAAGTAAGTATAATATATTACAGATAGATAGCCTCCGACCATCGTCCCGCCACAAGTCTTGCCTTAGAAATGCAAACTGATATCGTAAGATATATCCGACATGTATTGATCTCATGTGAACTCATGCAGTTTTTTCTTTGCCTCCCACCTCGCCGCGCATACCTCAGGGAGTGCACAGCACTAATGGTCACACTATAAGAGCCGTTCAAGTATTACGTCAGCACTATGGGGAGGCAGGGGGGTCTTTGCTTATTTTTGATGACATGGGGGGGGGGGGGGGGGGGGTCTAGATAGTGATTACGTCAGCAGTAATTATTTACTTTTTTACACATATGGCAACCCACACATTGTCTATGCTTGAAAACGAAACGCATATTCGGGTACGATTGACGATTTGACGTGTTGTAAGCAAAGCACTCGTAATATTATATAACTATGATTATTGGAACGAAGTTCCTTATCGCGCGTTGCGAAAGGGGGCTAGACGGAAAAAATTAAGACCAAAAGTTTTTGCTATAGTTGTAAGCCGTGCGGCGTGCGCGTGTTTCTCTGTCTGTATCTCTCTCTCTCTCTCTCTCGTAGAAAGCAAGCCAGTTATTTTCGTTTCGTCTTTCTATTTCGCATTGAACAGTGTGGTGTCGCGACGATTATTTTTGTTGAGTGTATACAGGTTTTTTGTAAATAATATACTACAACAAAATATAATACTACCATCGATGCAGTTTTTTCAAGACATTTAAATAAAATAGAATCCCAAACATATGTTTCCTACTTCAGTTACCACAAGCCTATTATTACTAAAATTGAGCCAACTGATTAAGCTTATAGGTATTACATTATATTTGTTAATAATAAAAAAAATATTATTATAACTTAAAAAAATAACATTTTATTACAATTCCTTCACTAATTAATCGAAAGGAACTTCATTCCATCCGGGTGTCCAACACCTCTCAAGTTTTTAATATTAGTTTCTTATTAATTGAATACCGTGTCAATAAAGTTTGTTTAAATGAATATTATCTGCGTTGAAGGCCTCCATCCTAAGCTTATTTTCTTATTTCTAGAATTATAACTGCTGCTCATGAATCAATAAAAAACAGAATACATTAAAAGAAAAATACATATACCAATGTTTACGTAAGCATGGGGGGGGAGGGGGGGGGGGTAAGAGCTTTGCTTACTTTTGCTGACAAGGGGGAGAGGGTATCGTATATCGTATAGGAAATTTTTAAACACGAGCTAAACCGTGTTCATTTTTTTATGGTAATACCCTGAATTTTTCGCGTATCGTTTCACTCGCTGATAGTCCAGCTTCAATTTCGTGGTCTTGTTATTGTTCAAAACACTATTTTTTCAGTCTTACTATGAGTTTCTTCGTCTCATTAGCATTCAATACATTTAGCCCGGCTTACACAACTAAACATGTTTAAATTTGACGTATTTGTATAATTTGATCACTCTCTTAAACATTTTTAGACACTAAATATGATTAGGCATCGTTGCGCAAGTCGCTTTTAATTTTCGCTGCTCTCTTCGCCCACTGATTGTCAGTTTACATTATGGATTTCAGCTATTGTTGGCGTTCGAAAAGCAACTATCGCTCCTTATAGTTCGGACTATATGGCATACGAGTTTGTCAGACACCGTTTTTAACGGCCCCTGCTGACCAATCCGTCGCACAACCAAACATTTGATTTTTTCCTGCATCGACTACACACGATCCGAAGCCATCCGACTCAGATTTTTACCTGGAAGCAACCGGGACATGCTCCGGATTCGCATGATCGGGGAGACCCGGATGCCATATAGTCCGAGCCATAAGGTACAATTCCGTAACCGACTGCAAGCAGCAGCTTACCGTTTCACTACGCGTATGACGTGTCGCTACTGAAGGTAGGTATTTCTTAGTTAAAAATAGAACTTTGGCCCAATTCTGCTAATTAATAAGAAAACGAATTTAACGGTGATGTTTGTTGTTCCTGTCATTGTTCCTGTATTTAAAATACGAAATATAAACTATTTTTAAGTCGTGTATTTGAAATATAAAATACAAAATACAGTATTTTAACTATTTTTATTTAAAATACAAAACACAGTCAGGTGTTAGGTAGAGTCAGGCCATAATAAGTAACATTTGACAATTCATCAAAATTCAACAACGTAACCTTGTAACGGCGGGCATAAAATAATATATGGTTTCGTTTTGTTAGAACTGCACAATTGCTTAACTTTTTTCAATTACGTTACATATTTATTGTAGTAATAACCGATACGAGTACGACTTCGGTACGAGTTGTACCAAACTGACAGACGTCAACAGACGTCAAATGTTACCTATTAAAATGACCTGACTTTAATTGATAATTTGACGTACAGTACAGATGCAGTGTTGCCAATAAGTCAGATTGACATATTTAGCGGTCGCCATTTTGCTTACGAATAGTTACGAAAACTATCGAGCGCTATTTCCTGTAGAACGCACCATTATGAAGATCGCTAAATGTATTTAGGTTCAAATGTATTTTGAAGCCATAAGTATTTAAATTACTAACTATAAAATACCTCAGCGTCGGGTATTTGAAATACCAATTACAAATTACATTATTACGAAGTCATTGCATTACAAATACAAAATATGTATTTGTATTTAAATTACGTATTTTAATTACAAGTAATTCAAATACTGCCCACCCCTGACTGCTGCCTACAGGCTACGGAATCGTACCTTTACGATTTTACCATTTCTAAGCGTTTCCACTATTATTTGACTGTGATTATCCCTTTCTAACAACGATAAGATATCGATGATTGTTTTTATCAGTAGATTTATATCTATTCTTAATTACCGTAAAACATTAATATATATTAATTAATATAAATTAATATAAATGCGAAAGTTTGAATGTTTGTTACTAAACCACATTGTAACGGCTGAACTGATTTCGATAAAATTTGGTGTAAAATAGATTATAACCTGGATTAGAAGTATTGGAACTAAGCTACGAAGCAAGTTAAATTAAAGTTATAAAACGAGCTACAATATTATGAAATTTATTTAAGGAAGAACATTTACATCGCCATTTATTTACATAACCATTTTAGATTATTTTAACGCCAAATTGCTGGAGTTCGTTCTTTTAGCTTCCGCCAGCGGCTTCGCACGCGTGGTTTGTCAAGAAAAAGTAGCCTATGTGTTAATCCAGGTTATGATCGTACATACCAAATTTCATTGATATCGGTTCAGCCGTTACGCCGTGAAAGAGTATCAAACATCTACACAAACATTTTTTTTAATAATTTATAGTCTAGCGTTTGAGCACGATCTCGCCTGATGGCGCGCGATGATGCAGTCTACGATGGTACACGCTTGCCTAGAAGAAACCTATTGACTCGCGACTTGAAGACCCCTAGGTTGCGCGTTTATAATACTAGTGGCAAGTTATAGTATTAGTATTATAACATAGTATATATTAGTATAGTTTTATAGTATTAAATATTAGTGGTAATATTACTGGCCGACCAATAATTTTACATACTCATGTAAAATAATAGCATACCTGATCTGTCATCGAGGCCGAGGCTGGTTCTTTGATCTGGTCATCCTCTTACCTCTGATAAAATAAAATGTTGATCATGTTACAAACGCATGAGCAAGTGATCTGGGTTTAATGGTAATCTCCAAATTCAAAGTTATACGTTATTGAAAGAGAATGGAAGGCGTAAACAAGATACATTGAAATCACACTTAAGGTACTTTCTTCATAGAAATAAGAATCGCAGCAAAGTATTTTACAAAATACTAAACAAGTATGTATGTTCCTACAAAACATTTGCCATGCCATGTTGGCATGGAATGCAATTGGCATGGAACTGATTCAAGGATTAGGAATAGGCCTTTCGTCCCGTTTTAAAGCCTTGAAGTGTTTGATGATACACGGGACTCCATTATCTGAAAATGAAAAATGTAATGAACATCCTGTAAGTCTAAATTTATGAAAAAAAATTGAAATCTGAAAAATAAATCTTTTCAGTCTATCTGTCTGTTTGATACATTTTCACTACTAAACGGCTGGTATACATAGATAGATTATGACCGGGATTAGACATAGGCTACTTTTTAACCGACTGCGCAGAAGGAGGATTATGTTTATATTGATAATCCACGCGTGCGGAGCCGCGGGCAGATCAGCTATTACATTATTCTATTCATTGATAAACAATTTTGTCAAAAATATCGATAGTCTAAACTAGAGATGAGCCAAATACTCGTCTACTACTCGGTAATCGGCAAACTCGGACATTTTTAGTACTCGTGATCGGCCGAATAACTCGATTTTACTAACTCGGTCTGTCCGCGACCACGGCTGTTGCGATACAGTTAAAATGTCGTGTTAACAAGTTAAAAAGGTACATATGCGATAAATACCCGTTTAAATCAGTTATTAACTCGACTTCACTGCCGAGGTACTCAAAAAAAATTATCTACTTCATCTACTTGCACGTCTCGGTCACAACAGTGCTACAAAAAAGTTTTTCGTACTTTGTCCGTGGCACTATAAACAGTGCCCAAACTATGAAACGAACGAAAACATGGTTTTGTATTCGTTCGATACAAAACCATGTTGATACTAAAACAAAACCTTGTTAGCAACTATGCGAGTGGCGAGGTACCGCTGCTCCGTACGAGGCCGCGCGTTCCGAGCATGTTCACGCCCAATACCTGTGTACTTAGTCAGCCGAGTAACTCGGCTTAGTATTCGGTTCGGTAAACATAAAACCGAGTAATACTCGGTATTCGGTTACCCAATAAAACTTGTACTCATCTCTAGTATATAGACAAACGCTCTACCCATAGTTATTTTATTAACGTCGCGTAAGCAACATAATCTTTAACGCTGTGAGTGCTGCTACCTTATTTGTGGCGGATTTAGTATTGTCTTATTTGTAATTTTCAAAAATTTATGTGAATAACCTTGCGCGGTTTTCAGGGTATAATACTTATTAATGCTTACATAATTTAATTTACTGCCCACTGAAACCAATAGGTAAGTCAAAAAACTCCTGGTTTCAAAACCTAAAGCTTTTTCTTTTAATGTCTGTTTTGCATGCTGTGTCTACTACTAGGACGTACACCGTAGGTATTTCTATGTATTTTTTCCGTTGTATTGTTTCGTGTAACGTCCGGTTAAGTGGGCCAAATTGTAAAAATACCATTAATAACGTCAGTTGAATTCATTAATTTTATTCGTTAATTTATTTTAATACATTATCATCATCATATCGGCTAGAAGACGTCCACTGCTAATTTAGGCCTCCTCCATATATTTCCAGAGCAACAGATCTCCTGCAACCTAGGCTTTATCAGGTAAAATTTATCACTGAGCATGAGCTAGGTCTCAACTAATAAATAATAAATATTGTTGGACATTACATACAGCGCTATCTAGCCCCAAACTAAACAGAGCTTGTACTATGGAAACCAGATGACTGATAGTACGTATATACATTTTTTTAATAAATACTTAAGTATCTATACTAATATTATAAAGAGGAAAGATTTGTATTTTTGTTTGTATGTTTTTAATGAATAAACTCAAAGACTGCTGGTCCGATTTCAAAAATTCTTTCACTATTGGAAAGCTACATTCACCCTGAGTAACATAGGCTACTTTTTACCCAACTGCACAAAGGAGGGTAATGTTTTTATTTAAAAACTACGCGTGCGAAGCTGCGGATTGGTCAGATAGTAATATACACGGTGTCCTTTAAATCACTGTTTTCCCCGAACAAACGTTGTTCAGACCATGGTCTACTAACAGTGTATAACACCGAATTAAAGAAAAATCAAAATAGTTGTTTGAAAAATAAAAAAATAAAAACTTGCGAACTTAAAACGTCTATTTTAACGTTACGCCCTACAACATAGTCGCGCGCTGACCGGTAGCTACTAGGTACCTATCTAACTAAGGAGTAGGTAATACGCTACGGCTAGCGTACCTATGAACTTTATGTCACGGTTAGTTTTTGAACAATGTTAGACTGATTTGAGAAAGTTTAGATTCGTTTTTTTATTCTCTTATTTGATGTTATAAACTGTTATTAAACTATGGTCTGAGCAACGTTTGTTCTGGGAAAACAGTGATTTAAAGGACACCGTGTATAAAGAAACAACCAGATCCGGAACAAATATCTGTAGATCATACAAACATTTGTTCCGCGGCGGGAATCGAACCCGCTACCTCCTGCGTCTCAACCGGCTATTCGCCCACTGCACCACGGCGGTCGTCATAGTTTATCATTGAGCATAAGCTAGGTCTCAACTAATAAATAAATAATAAATATTGCTGGACATTTCACACAGGGCTATCTAGCCCCAAACTAAGCAGAGCTTGTACTATGGGTACTAGATAACTGATAGAATACTTATACATTTTTTTTTGGTAAATACATACTTATAATATATAAATAAACAACCAGACCCAGAACAAATATCTGTAGATCATACAAACATTTGTTCCGCGGCGAGAATCGAACCCGCTACCTCCTGCGTCTTAGCCGGCTATTCGCCCACTGCACCACGGCGGTAGTCATAGTTTATCATTGAGCATGTGCTAGGTCTCAACTAAGCAGACTGTCCAGGATACACATCATTCACGTACGCCAAGGACAGTCCTTGTGACGTCACTATCTAGATCGGGATACCGCAGAGTCGTGAATAGATACATCATCATCATTCCATTAAATAATTCAAATACTTAGTTCTTATGACTTTCTTTGTATTATTATTTAGTTTTTTAATTATTATTATTAATATTTTTTTTGTCAGAATATGTGTAAAATTAGTTTTAGTTATTGGTAAAATTGTGTTATCTACGAGGTTTAACGACGAGATGGGTCGTCGACTTTGAAAAACCCGCAAGTGTATGGGTTAAAACAGTGCAATAAAGAGGCGAGGTTAGAAATGTTCCTTGGTGACGTCCTGATGCTCTTCGACTACTAAAACATCCATTTCCACTAATCATAGCATAGAAAAGAACCATATTGAAAGTGTATCAATCAAGGTGCTACAATGGTACCTAAATCTTATTTTATTTAGTACCATACCGAACGAAATCGTCTTTTTTATGTAGGGCTAAATTGCTGGTAATTCATTTTGAGATACTATTTTATGATCAAAACATTATCATCACCACTCTTTCAAAACTTCAATAGGAACCGTCAAAGCATCTAAAAATCGTTGCAAACGTCTATAAATAGCTCAACTGCTCCAGAACTACCAGATTGAAATGCCCCCAAAACACTGGCTGCGTTGCACAGCTGAATTGCCCACTTAAGCCCTAGTTCTCGGATCAAACTTCGCTACGGCCAGATGCCCAGAAAACATTTTGAACAAAGGGCCCGGTACCCCGTGGAACAAAGTTCTCGACCCTACATGGTTCAAATATGTATGTAGCGACTTCTACCGCTACATGGAAGAACAACTTTCTCATCAAGCCAACCTACAGAGCGAGCGTCATATGGAGCCGTTGAGACGGCAACGACATCTAACAGCAATTGGAAGAACCAATTCAAGATCGCGCAAACGAAATATTCTAACGATTATAACATACGTGTATATCTCATCCTTCTCAACAAGACCTTAGGACCCCGAGCCAAAGGTCAATCGGTAGCAGGGGCGGATTTGCAGTGTTGGCCGCCCTAGGCCCCGGCCATGTTGTAAGTACCAGCCGCCCCTGTTTCTTCTCGATTTATACTCTAGTAGAAAGTATAAAAGTATAACTAGTATAAAATACTCAAGTAACTCCAGAATTGAAATTAATAATAAATTAAATACCGTATCGTTCACCATTCTAGTATCCGAGTGCAAAATCGCTGATTAATTATTTTTTTCCTATACACGCATCTTGTAACAGATTCAGAATATAATATAATGATTTTCTTCTATATACTTCTAACTATTATATCTAACATTTAGAAAAAAAAACTATCCAAATTGATTTGATTTTGTCATACTTTTACCATTTTTTGACTTAAATTAAGCCGAAACGAAGTCAAATTTAGACATGAATATGATTTTTTTTGCCTTATATCGATCTTTACTAAGCCATATAAAGTCAAAATCAAGTCAAATATTATGGCAATTTTATACTTCTAAAAAAATGCAAAGTTTGACTTGATTTGGTCTTAAATTGGTTAAATAAAATCGAAATAATTTTGACTTTAATTTTAAGACTTAATTTTTAGTTTTATTTTAGACCCAGGATGTAGGAAAGTGACTTAGGAAGATTATTGTTATACGATGCGGTGCAGTGCGGCCCGCGATAATGTGCGCGAGCCTTTACAATATTCTGGTACTTTGCGTTATATCTTGTTATGATCAGGGATTTTTTTGTCACGATTGGCCGCCCCTAATATCTGGCCGCCCTAAGCCCGGGCCTACTGGGCCTTAGGGCAAATCCACCACTGCTCGGCAGGGAGATCTCCTCTTTTCATTGGCGGTAACCTATCAACATTGTCGTCCACCATATGTATAAAGCATGCATGTTACAGATAAACCATGGGTTCCTTGCCTCATGTGTCCGTGTTGACCGGCCCCCGTCGGTCAGTAACGGCCGAGCCCCTCACCAAACACCTCTCACACTTGGCTGGAGACGATAGGACTGCTTTGATCTACTCAGGTTTGTATCTATTAACTCATCATTCTATATTGTACACATGAAAACAGCGGTTTGCACCGGCCTTTAACGACAGAAATAGAGAATTGTAAAAAGGAAAGACCTTCCTTTTTACATTCCAGGATTTTTACGTCCAGGAAAGACATTCCAGCAAATCTTTAAGGCTAGAGTGAAAGAGAGAGATGATAGTAGAGTACATGTTTATTTAGATAAGTATACACAAAGAGCTCAGATATATTCGCGTTTGTCGAACAAATACGCTACGGAGATTTTCTTGAGACGATGCCTATACCTAGATGCTGCGTAGAGGCTGCATAGAATCTGCGTAGATGCTCCGTAGACACTGCGTAGATGCTACGTAGACACTGCGTAGATGCTACGTAGACACTGCGTAGATGCTGCGTTGTTGCTGCGTAGATGCTACATAGACGCTGCGTAGAGACTACTCAATAGTAGTAATAGAATAGAATAGAATAAAAAATTATTTGTAACATTAAAGTTCACAACATGCAACATTCGAAGACAGACCATGTTTTCTTAATATATAAGTTTTGGTTATTATTTTTAAGTATGTTTTTAGTTTTACAAATTTATCATAATAATAATAATAATCCTCCTAGCCGATTTCGGCTACAGAGACTTGACTTTGTGATTATTGGCCTAGGTGTTTAGCCTGTATGTGGCTGATGTACCCTATTTTTGCGCTAAAAGTCCGGTTACAATGAACACAAGTTAAGGCGCCATTAATGTAGTTGTAATTGATATTAGCCGGCGGTCGACTTTTAAGCTGATCTCGTTTTAAGTCTAGTTCTTGCCTCCTTTCTTCTTCAAACTCGTACACTTTGTCCTGAACATGACGCCTCCATTCAGGTCGTTTTTCAGCGAGAGCCTCCCAGCGCGACGGATCGATACAACACCTCTTCATGTGCCTCTTCTGTACGTCTTTGAAACGTAGGAACTGACCTCCGCGTTTCCGCTTACCATGTTCTAGTTCACAGAAGAAAATGCGTTTCGCCCTTCGCTCATCAGACATCCGAGACAGGTGCCCGCACCAACGCAGCTGACGCCGCATCAAATATGCCTCTATGCCACAGACATTAGCCCGTCGTAGAACATCGGTATTACGGACCCGATCCGACCACTTGATGTTAAGAATGTCGCGGAGGCATTTCAGATGGAATCTGTCTAACGTGCGTATGTGTCTGCGATACAGGCACCATGTCTCTGACGAGTACAAGATGTTAGGAAGTACAATAGCCATATACACCTTAATCTTGGTACTCAATTTGATGTTATGGGAGCGAAATACCTGGACTCGTAGTTTACCAAAAGCAGCCATAGCGGAGCCAAGTCTGCTGTTGATCTCCGAGTCAAGGTCGCATTTTGTTGTTATGCTGCTTCCCAGATATCTGAATGTATCGACCTGTTTTATGGGCTTTCCATCGATTTGCAGATTCAGTGGAGCTTGGTTAACAGTGTCCATGGCCATCACCTCTGTCTTTGTAATATTAATTTTGAGGCCAAATCTACAGCACGCAGCGTCAAGCCGAGTCATCAAGTCCTGGAGTCCCTCAGAAGATTCCGCAACGAAACATAGGTCATCAGCATACATCAATTCGGTAATGAGGTCATACGATACCTTTGTGTGCGCTTTTAACCTAGCCAGGTTAAAGATACTGCCATCTGTGCGAAAACGTATGCGGATCCCTTCGGTGTTGGCTTGTAAAGTCTCCCTCACGACAACGGAAAAGTACAGAGCAAAAAGAGTGGGTGCTAATACACAGCCTTGTTTTACACCACAAGTGACAGGGAATTGCTCTGTCTGCTCACCATTGACGGTTACGCAACAAGTCATGTTGTCGTGAAGAAGTCTTATCAAGCGTATAAATTTGTCGGTGCAACCAAGTTTCGAAAGCACAATCCACAAAGCTTCGCGAGGTACACTGTCAAAAGCTTTCTCCAGATCAACAAAACAGAGAAACAGAGGTTGACACTGTTCCCTGCTTTTCTCTTGCAGTTGTCTAAGAGAGAATATGGCCTCGCATGTGCCGCGATTGGGTCTAAACCCAAATTGCGTTTCAGGCAATATACTTTCAGAGAGCTCCATAAGACGATTTAAGAGTACTCTGGCAAAAGTTTTTCCTGGAGTAGACAGAAGTGATATACCCCTATAAGAGTTGCAAACAGATCGATCACCTTTATTTTTATACAAAGAGCAAATTAGTGATACGCCAAAACTAGGAGGAACGAACTCCATTTCCCACATGCGCTGGAAAAATTGCCAAATCTTGTAGTGCAACTCATCTCCGCCATATTTTAATAGTTCTCCTGGTATGTTATCGATGCCGACAGCCTTATTGTTTTTCTGCGCTTTGATGGCGATGATAACTTCCTCAAGAGAAGGAGGCTGATCCAGATCTACGGCTTGTGGTAAGGCAGGAAGTGATGCTAAATAGTTTATGTCAGCAGAACGATCCACATTGAGTAAGCTGTTATAGTGTTCTGCCCAGCGAGTAAGAACTTCTCCTTTGCTTACCAGGAGGGTACCTGAAAGTGATTTCAGTGGTACGTTTACTCGATGTGGACTTCCTACTAACTTTTTAATCTCGTTAAAGAAATCGCCGAGTCTATTCGAATCAGCAAGCCACTGAATATAGCGAACCTTGTTCAGCCACCACTCATCTTTTGCGTTTCGAGTTAGTCTCCTTATTTGGCTCGTACTCTCCTTTATTTTTTCAGAAGCAGTTGTCTGATTTCCCTTTCGAAGGAGCTGGCGGTGTTTTTCTAGGGCGACTGTCAATGTATTATCATTTTCGTCAAACCAGTCTTCACAGACACGAGGTTTTTGGCCTAAGATCTCAGTAGCCGCATTGATGGTATTTGTAGTTAACAGTTTCCAGCCCTCGTCTAACTGTTCATCTTCGGGGTGTATGCCTGCTGTAAAGGTATTGACAGCTTCCCTGTAATTTGCCAATATTTCAGCAGACTCTAGCTTTTTCAGATGAAGACAGTTAGGCTTAGCCCTGCGAGGTCTACGGCAAGGGCTAAGACGCAAAAATAGTTTTGTAACAACAAGTCGGTGATCCGACCAACAGTTTGCGCCCCTCATTACTCTCGTTACTTTGACATCCGCTATATCCCGTTGACGGACTATAGCATAATCAATAAGATGCCAATGCTTGGACCTTGGGTGCATCCAGGTAGTTTTGTATTTATTTGGGAGTCTAAACATGGTATTGGTAATACCCAGATGAAATTGGGAACAGAGGCTTAGTAACAGTTGCCCATTACTGTTCATGTTACCAATGCCATGTCGCCCTATCACCCGAGGCCAAGCTTCAAAATCACGTCCGACGCGAGCATTAAAGTCGCCAAGAAGCAAAACTTTCTCACAGCGCCGGATTTTAGTCAGCACTTCTGACACTTCCTCATAAAATTTGTCCTTGACGTCATCACTTTTGTCGAGTGTTGGCGAATATACGCTGATAACATTTAAGTATTTATTGTTTCGAAGATGGAAACGTAAGGACATGACACGATCAGAGATAGCAACTGGATGTTCTTCCAACTTAGAGGCTAAAGTAGTTTTAATAGCAAAGCCTACTCCTGACCGTCTAGGCTCAGAAGCTGGTGTGCCTTTCCAGAAGAAAGTGTACCCACCACCACGTTCAACAAGCTCACCTTCGTCAGCTAGATGTGTTTCGCTGAGAGCGGCTATGTCGACGTCATAGCGTTTGAGCTCGCGAGCCACAATGGCGGTTTTACGTTCTGGGCAGAGGTTGTTGGGTCGGTCTAAAAGAGTACGTACATTCCACGCACCAAAAGTCATATTCATCTGCATGTTTTTAGATTTATTCTTATTGCGAGGAATGAGCGTTTGTTTGGGGCACCTTTTCTAGCCCCCTCCCCGGCTGAGCGAGGAAAGCAGTGCCTCTCTAAATAAAGCTGCTTTGTCTCAAAGAGTGCTGCCGAACCACACTGTCACCCCGATGCAGTGCTAGAGCGACCACTCTCCTCTCCTTAGGCCACCCGTGTCCAGGTATTAGACCAAGCCCAGGACTTTTTTAAACTCGGAATGACAAAGCCAAGTCAGATGCGCAGGATATATTAAGTTGCATAAGTGTGCGCGCCGTACACAGATGCACCCTCTCCTCCTTACTCCCCTTGACCCAGTGGAACGGAGAACCGCTACGACTGGAAGGGAACAGGACGCAGTATCTGGCAACGATAAAAACTCCTATCGCTACCTTCAGGCCTTCTACAGTTGCCTGGTTGCCTCGCCACTTGAGGTGGATTGCGTTGACGCCGAAGCAACGAGCACTAGCACGGGGAGTGACCGTGCCGACTCGAGGGCCGAAACACGCCGTTGCTACAACAAAGTGTTTCGGCACTCGAGCCCCCCTCTACCAGCCTAGGTTCCTAAGGTGTGGCCGCTGCATGCTATAGCGGCGACCACTAACGACGATCGAATGCAAATTTATCATATTACAGTATTTTACACATTAATCATTTTTATTTTATCGATCGAGCGAAGCGATATCTTCAAATCAACTTAGGCAAATCGGCGTTGTACCTATGTATCTATGTTTGTTTGTCCAAGGATAACTTTCGAAGCGTTTATAGCACAATTTTGGTGTGATTAAATGAGCTAAAAACGGGAGGAGGAGGAGGGGGGGGGGGTTGGTTGAGGTATTGGGATTCAAGAGGGGTAAAAAACTATTACGATCCCATTTTTATTTTTAGTTTTAACCTTGTAGTTTTTAAGTTATTCGCCATAATAAAAACTGAAATTGACAAAATTCACAGGGTACACCAGTGATTGTGCTGAAATTTGGTATGCATGTAGCTTTCGAGAAACAAATAAAGTAAAAAGTCTGAAATTCAGAATAACTGCAATTTCTACTTCAAAAAAGTTAACTGTAGGTCAAGTTATTTGGTTAGGATTTTGTGGCACTATTTTGATAGTCAAAGATCACAAATAATTTTTTTTTGTTTTAATCGGAGACTCGCGAGATCTCAGTTCAGGGCGAACCACTGAGAGTTTTGATGTTTGTTTGTTACTCAACCACGTAGTAACAGCTGAACTGATTTCGATGAAATTTGGTATGTACATAGATTATAACCTGGACATAGGCTACGTTTTATTGATAAACCAAACTTGCGAAGCGGAAGCTAGTTAAATTATATGATACGATATTATTTATTACGTGTTTTGTTTCTTTTTTTTTTTTTTTTTTTTTTTTTTTTTTTTTTTCCTGTCCGGGCGCAGAGGCCCGGCCCGCGAGCTACTGTTGCTATTTATTATGCAACAACCTTATTATCTTTATTCAAATCAAATCTTAACATAAGCCTTAAGACCTATTGTACATTAATTATTGTACTAGTAAAATGAAATTAGTTATTAAGTGTAATAACCATAATCTTAACTAATACATATGTTGAATCAATTACATTCCAATATCAATTACATTACGTGTTTTGTTATGTTCGACATTAAATGATAACACGGATAGGGATAATGGCTAGTATTTTTTTTTGATAAGGAACAAGATTGACAAAACGGGGTCAAAATATACTCACCAATACTTTTTATTAAACGTGCCATTTGACCGGATAGTCCCATTTTGTTATATTTTACCCCTCTTGAACTCCAATATTATATATATATATACCTATTGAAGTAGATATATATATTGATATATAATGAAATATTATATTTATATATATATATATATTATATACTGAAGGTGCTAGAAATAATGTTGGATAAGTATAATGTTAATGTTTTTAATCTTATAGTTGTATAAATATGTCTGGGTGTCGGTGAGGTCAGCACTGGCCTCAGCAGAAGCCCAGCGCTGCAGTATGGCAACATGCTGTAGCAAATGCTGAGCTGAGGACCCTTTTCGTCATCACACTTATAATTTTTAGTTAGTTTATATTTTTGTGTCATTTGTTTCTGTGGCAATTTGTAATGGTCTGAATAAATATTTTTTCTTTCTTTCTTTCAATATCTCAACAACGCCACCACACCAAAATTGTGCCATCACTAACTATATATATGTATATCAAATTTCACGATGATCGGATAAACTCTTCGATAGTTAACCTCGGACAAACAAACATACATACAGACAACGCCGATTTACCCAAGTTGATTTGGAGATCTCGCTTCGCTCGATCAATTAGTGTGATAAGTAATTGATACATAATTGATACGCTATCTATACTAAAACTCATACTATCTATTTCATCCAAGGTTTCATCTAAGTAGGTGATAAAGATCGTCACTACTTGGTGATAGCAGATAAGGTACCAGAGACTGTAGTGATAAAATAAGCTTAGATGTTATGAATAGAGTTGGAACATGGAAACACGCGCCGACTACACTTTTTTTGTTTTTCCTAACCTATCTATACTGTCCCACTACTGGGCACACGTAATGTGGAAAAAGGACAGGAACGAGAAGAAAGTCTAATATAACTAGTGGTTCGCCCCGAACTGAGATCTCGCGGGTCTACGCGTCTAAACGCATTTAGTGGCTAGATATGATTTACGGAGTTGTCAAATCATATAAATACGTAAAATTTAACCACATAACTTGACCTAAAACTTTCATTCAAATTACAGGTCATGGGAGTTCATGTAAGTTGGTCAGCTTTTTTTATAACACCATTTCAGCACTGTGGGGTAGGTACTTTCACTTAAAAATCCCTCTTGTATCCCAATATTTCAAACCCGACCCCCCCCCACATATTTTTAGCTTATTTAGTCACACCAAAATTGTGCCATCACTACCTACCTATATAGATACCAAATTTCACGATAATCGGATAAACGCTTCGAAAGTTATCCTCGGACAGTACTTACTCTAGTCTCGGGCCGCGACATTAAAGATGTCATAAACCCATCTCGCTGCACGTCCTACAGCCATTCCTCGGCCACCATTCGGTCGCTACCCCCCTCCACCTGTAATCACTACTTCTTACCAAGTGTCCCGCACAATAGCATTTGAGTTCAAAAACTCGATTCCCCACGTTGAACCTTCGTTCGTCTACGGATTTCGATCTAATAGTCTGATGTCGAGCAAGTCTAGAGCACAGACGCCGAGTAGCCAGACTTTCAGTTTTTTACGATATAAATTTTGGTGAATGTGCGCAAGATCTTCATGACCTTATCCCTTCTTCCCCCTTCCACCACCGGACAAGCAGACGAACCGAGAAGTACCACCCATACCTGGTCGGCATACCACCATGCCGTACCAAACGATTTGCTTCAACTTTTCTTGTTAGCACAAGTAAGGAGTGGAACTCACTTCCGGCGTATGTTTTTCCAAACCAGTATAATCTTGGAGTCTTCAAGTCCAAAGTGAATAGGTTCTTTCTAGGCAAGCGTGCTTCATCTTCGATCACACCTTCACTTACCATCAGGTGAGGTAGTGGTCAAGCGCTTGGCTATCATCAATTAAAAAAAATGGTACGCTCTGTGCAACTCTTAACCTGTACACAGCCTCATGCGTGAGCGTCCATGTCTTGACACCATAAGTCATGGTGGGTAGAACACATTGGCTAAGTAAGCGGGTTTTCAGACACTGTGGAGTTTTAGGCGACTTAAGGATACCGTCCAGCTTGCCGAACGCGGCCCATTCCTATTGGATCCTTTTAGATATCTCCTTATGTTAATGCTCTTTAACAAAACACATATTTACATATTTTAATACTTAAAACTATTTGCTAACAACTGGCTTCCTCGTGTGACGCAATTGCGCTGTATATAAACTAAATATAAAGAAGTTTCCCGAAACATCTGCTATTTGGTCAGCGCTAACATTGTTCATGTATGTGATGGCATTGACGCCCTTTTATGTAAACATACATATAACGAAAAACCCTGTATTTACTTTATATTTATGTACTTGGAATGTACTTGTCTTCTTAAAATATTCCTTATTTATCTCTTCTGTACCTATTCTTTGCAAAATAATATTTTATCAAATTTGACTAACTTCCGCTGCTTAGATTTTTTTCATCCGATACAATAAAATAATCCTTACAAAGGACTGCATCGATCGATATAAAAAAAATTACCATCTTGATTCATTTTAAGGCGCACGCTTGACCAAAAAATGTTAATGTCAAATGTTTTTTTTTCGAAAACGAGCTGATGTATTAAAAGAAACTGCACCTGTATCTCCATTGGTTATGGGTGCTGCCGTACTGTCCCAGTTAAAAAAACACACTGTATATATTAGAAAATATTATTAATTCAGAAGTAACTTTGCCTCTTTGTCTGTCTGTTTGTTATGTTTTCACGTTGACTGAACCGATTTCGATGAAATTTGGTATATAGGCTATGACGAGGATTGAGACAGGCTATTTATTACCTGACTGCGCAGGAGGGTTGTTTTTTATTATCAAACTACGCGAAGTCCTAAGGCCATCCTGCGCAGTTTTAGTAGCGTTAGACAAAGAATGGTTTCTTTATTATTTCACCTCAGCCTGTAGATAGTATTTAATGATACAGCCTGTATTGTGTCACTAGAATGTGGATAGTGTAATACAATTAGAAGCAATTTATTTATTTATTTTATTTTATTTTATAAGGCACAAAAAAGCAAAAAAATTTAACTTAACTAAAATAACAATTTAATCTGGCTTAAAACGTATCATATGTGCGCACAGAAAAACAGAAATATACTCGTCGAGGAAACAAAAGGAAAAGCATGTTTAAGAACATAACTACTACTAAATAATTAAAATGAATAGACACAAAATTGAGAATCAGAAAAAAAGAGAAAACAACTTATAAACAATAATTAAAACAATAAAACAAACACGTAATATATACAAAATACCTAAATATACTATCAACCGACTTGGAAGCCTACACAGCTATTATGAGCGTCTGTATCCCGGTTAAAATGGAGGATGTCTTTGAGTTGTGTGACAAAATATAGCTTAGCAATTACAGGAACTTAGCTGTACCAAAATTTTCATGCTGTGTTTTAAATTTTCATTATATTACTTATAAATAAATAGCTTTGTACTCGGGATTGATAATTCTCAATTTAAGTCATAATGCAATTAAATTCGTATTATTTTTGACTATCGACTCATTAGATTAATATTATCTATCTAAATCTATCCATATCTTATGATAAATTTAAAACTTCGGGCCTAAACAGAAATTTTCCATTTAGATTATAGGTACGAATATCTTTCTAGATTTTGAATAACTTAGTTATAAAGTATATTGTATTAGTAGTATTTTGTTGAACTTAATAATAACAAGTAACTATTTAACGAAAATTTATCCGACTTCAGATAGCAGAAAAAACCAAACTACTCTACAAATTTTGATGAAATTGCCATGGGGTCAATCTAAAAGTACGAGTGTATCCTATCAAATAAAAACTAATTTTTCAAATTGGTTGATATATAACGGAGTTCTGAGCTAACAAACATAACATAACATAAAAATTAAACAAATTTAAGACTTATATAGTTTTCTCGTGAATGCCATTGTCAGAACTGGACCAAATGGAAATGGGAACACACGGGAAGCACCAGCTTTCAAATAAAAAAAAAATCATCAAAATTGGTGCACCCAGTCGAAAGTTCTGTGGTAACAAACATGAAAAAAATACAGTCGAATTGAGAACTCCGTCCTTTTTTGAAGTCTGTTAAAAAGCATTGATGATGTCAGAGAATTAGACTGGTCATCGGTAGAAAAAACTGTTTCGACTGATGATAAAACTGCAAGCTTCAATATCATCATCACGCAACATTTTGATATGCAGGTTCCTTTCCGCACTATAACACTGAAACATCTTGTTGTAAATGTTCTATTTTGTATTAAAATAATAAGTAAGGAACAACAATTGTAACAGGTTTAGCAGACGGGCGCTGACACTGCTATACAGTTTTTAAGGTTCCGTACCCAAAGGGTCAAACGGGACCCTATTACTAAGACTTCGCTGTCTATCTGTCTGTCTGTCTGTCCGCCTGTCACCAGGCTGTATCTCATGAACCGTGATAGTTAGATAGTTGAAATTTTCACAGATGATGTATTTCTATTGCCGCTATAACAATACAAAAAAACAGAATAAAATAAATATTTAAGGGGAGCTTCCACACTACAAACGTGATTTTTTTGCTCGTTTTTGCTAGATATTGATAACGGCAACAGGTAGACGCTTGAAATCATCATCATCATCAGCCGAAAGACGTCCACTGCTGAACATAGGCCTCCCACTTAGATCGCCACAACGAGCGGTTGGTAGCCGTTTGCGCCCAACGGCGTCCCGCGATTCTTACTAGATCTTCGGTCCACCTTGTGGGGGGCCGGCCTACGCTGCGTCTTCCAGTCCGTGGTCTCCACTCGAGAAACTTTCTTCCCCAACGGTTATCGGTTCTACGAGCGATGTGGCCTGCCCATTGCCACTTCAACTTGCTAATTTTGAGAGCTATGTCGGCAACTTTAGTTCTTCTGCGGATGTCCTCATTGCGGATTTTGTCACGCAAAGAAACCCCTAGCATAGCCCTCTCCATAGCTCGTTGAGCGACCTTGAGCTTGGTTATGAGGCCATGAGTAAAGGACCACGTTTCAGTGCCATAGGTCATCATTGGCAACACACACTGGTTGAAGACTTTAGTCTTCAGGCTCTGGGGAATTTTGGACGAGAAGATATCGCGAAGTTTCCCGAACGCTGCCTAGCCGAGTTGGATTCTTCGTGCGACCTCTTTGTCGAAGTTGGACTTATCTAATTGGACAGTTTGTCCTAGGTATACATATTTGTCGACAACTTCGAGAGTATCGCCCCCAACAACTAGCGGTACGGGTGCAACATGGATATTTGACATGATTTTCGTCTTATCCATGTTCATTTTAAGACCCACCTGTTGGGAGACCCTACTGAGGTCGTTGAGCATGGTACCGAGTTCCTCGAGCGATTCGGCCATAATGACTATATCATCGGCAAAACGAAGGTGAGTGATGTATTCGTCATTGATATTTATGCCAAGTTTGTCCCAGTTTTTTTTTTTGAAAAGGTTTTCCAATGCGTTCGTGAACAGTTTCGGAGAAATTACGTCTCCCTGTCTCACGCCTCTCTGCAATTGGATTGGTTCCGTACTCTGGTCCTGTAGACGTACTGACATAGTGGCGTTACTATACAAACACTTCAACACTTCGATATACCTATAGTCGATTTGGCATCGCTGAAGAGACTGCAGTACCGCCCAGGTCTCGATTGAATCGAAGGCTTTTTCATAGTCCACAAACGCTAGACATAACGGCCGATTATACTCCTCGGTCTTCTGTATAATCTGGCGTAGCGTGTGGATGTGGTCTATGGTACTAAAGCCTTTTCGGAAACCGGCTTGTTCGGGAGGCTGGAAGTCATCGAACCTGCGTGCGAGACGGTTCGTAATCACTCTCGAAAACAGCTTGTAAACGTGGCTAAAGAGCGAGATGGGCCTGTAGTTCTTTAATAAGGTTGTATCACCTTTTTTAAAGAAAAGCACCACCACGCTCTTATCCCACGCTTTTGGCGTGGTTCCTTCAAAGACGACGGAGTTAAATAACTTCTGGAGAACTTGAAGTACCGGTTTTCCACCCGCTCTCAGAAGTTCTGTCGTAATTCCATCCTCACCTGGTGCCTTGTTAATTTTAAGCTGTTTCAGAGCGATCCTAATCTCGTACAGGCTGATGTCCGGGATGTCTTCGGTATAGTGTTGGGTTAGTTTGGCTCTGGTGTCCTGAGCCAACTGACCAACGGGGAGTTGTGTTGAAGTGTACATCTGTCCATAAAACTTTTCGACCTCTCTCAGAATCTCCGGTTTCGACGAAATGATAGTGCCGCTGTCGGTCTTCAGCTTAGTCATTTGGCTTTGCCCTATAGACGAATGCTTTGCAAACACTTTTGAACCTTTGTTCCTTTCTATTGCGACCTTAATACGAGATGTATTAAAGGTACGCAGATCGTGTCGCATAGATTTCGAGATTTGTCTATTAAGCACGCCGTAGGCCGACATATCAGCTGAAGACTGCAATCTCATTTCATCCCGGTCCTCCATTAGCTTAATGGTTTCATCTGAGAGTTTCTGGTGCTTAGTTTGGCGGGGGGCCTTAAAGAACTTAGATCTCACCGCTTGGACAGTTTCCACCAACCCGTTGTTTATCTCGTCAATATCATTGCAGCTGGCTAGGCACTGGAAGCGATTGTGCAGTTCTAGCTGAAAGCTCTCGGGGTTTTGGATTTGGGCAGGATTTGGACGGAGCGCAGACTTCATCAGACGTGCCCTTTCAAGCTTAACATCGATATTCAATGTGCCTCTAACAATGCGGTGATCGCCCCGGTTGTCACCCTGTTGATCACGGAGACATCATCAAATATTTGCTTCTTGGTCGTCATAATGAAGTCTATCTCATTTCTAGTGAAACCGTCGGGGCTTGTCCACGTCCACTTTCTGGCTGGCCGCTTCTTATAGAAGGAGTTCATCATGAAGAGGCCCTCCTTCTACATGAAGTCGGCCAGTCTCTGGCCCCTTCGGTTCCGCCGCCCGAATCCAAATGGCCTCACTCTCAGATCATCGTCTTTCCTTGTGCCTAGCTTTGCGTTGAAGTCCCCCAATACAACCGTGAAATGAGTCTTGGAAGTATGTATGGCCTCGGAGATCTCCTCATACATGGCTTCCACTTCATCGTCTGGGTGTGTCGAGGTCGGCGCATATACCTGTATGACCTTCAACGGATACCTTTCGGTAATTCTGAGTATAAGGTATGCTACCCTGTTCGACACACTGTCGACTTTTGTTACGTTGTTAACGAGGGACTTGCGGACGAGAAACCCGACACCACCCTGGGATAGTTGAGCTCCCTCCCGGTAGAAGAGCAAGTTACCGGAGTAGAGTCCTGACCCTGTCTTCGTACTTCCGACAATCCTAGGATGTCCCAACGTAGCTTGCTCAGTTCTTCTTCCAGCTCGACAATCTTCTCGTCAGCCCTTGACGCTTGAAATATTCACAGAATATTTGGTTATATATTTAGTTTAAAATTAATAATTAAAATAAAATAAAACAAATATTTAAGGCTCCCATACAATAAACGTGTTTTTTTTGCTCGTTTTTATAGATAATGGTACGGAACCCGTGCGCGAGTCCGACTCGCACTTGGCCTGTTTTTTTTTTATTTCTATTTGTTTTTGTTCCATGTAAATATTTTGATTTGATTTGATTGAAAGCGTTATTCTATTCTATAAGTAAAATTTATTTCTTTAAAATCCTTTCTGCAGATGAAGCAGGCACCTGCCGAGTCAGCTACGCCTCCCTCCTAACCAGGAGCAATGCCTTGGCTCGGGCCATCGCCAGCCGCGCAAGGTCTACCGGCAGGAACCGGGACGGAGACTACGTTATTGCTGTCTGCATGCAGCCAACGCACAAGTGAGTTCCGGATATCTCCTTCCCTGAAGGCGAATATAATAGCTGATTAGTCTTATTTGGAGGCTTTCTCCTCAGGGAGGAATCAGTGTTATGTGCTCAAAAAAATATATGTCATTCATTGGCCTTTTATCTGCAAAGTGAACATACAAAAAAGTTCTACCTGTGTTCTACCTACTATGAGAAAAAAAAATAACAAATGTAGCTGTTTTCGACTTTTATTTTGATTCAACTTCTAAACGAAGTAAAATTATGTAATTTTTCTTTCACCTAAATGTGGACAAAGACTACACCTTCAAGTTGAACAAATGATTTTGTGTTGTGACGGTCTTTCACGTGGCAATTAATTGTGTTCAATTTTTCCGAATATTTAGCGGGCGTATCCTTAGAAGGTCGTTGAGCTAGCGACGGGCGGTAGTGTAGCGCTGACTGTCGTAAGGGAGGGTTGTGCTCGTCTGCCTCGCGCTTACCTATTTGCTGGTCTGTTAGATGCATGTGGCGGAAGGTGCGGTTGGTGCGGGGCCGAAACTATAGCTACGCCCATTCGCTCAAGGTCATCGGCTACGGTTAGCGCCTGAACCCGCGAACTGTAGCATAAATTATATGCAGGTTGTTTATAAGACTTGTGGTTCGCCCGAACTGAGATCTCGCGAGTCATAGTTAAAGATTACAAATCTTAATCTTTGACTATCAAAATAGTGCCACAAAATAAAACCAAATAACTTGGCTTACAGTTTCATTCAAATTACAGGTAACGGGAGTTCATGTTAATTTATTACCTTTTTATGGGTACAAAATGCAGTTATTCTGAATTTCAGACTTTTGCCTATATTATGGGGTCACTGGTGTACCCAGTGAATTTTGTCAAAGTTTTGTTTTTATTATGGCTAATAACTCAAGAACTACAGGGATTAAACTATAAATAAAAACAGGGTTGAAGTTTACTAATAAAAATCTTTCATTTTACGTCCCACTTGACATAATAGTCTCATTTTCAATTTTTTGCCCTCTTGGACCCCAATATCTCAACAACCCCCCAAAATTTTAAGCTCATTTGGTCACACCAAAATTGTGTCATCACTACCTACCTAAGTATTACATTGATTATATTAGACAGAGTATATACATTTAAATATCTTGGGCACGTTGTCACTACAGACCTCAAAGACAATGAAGACATCGAACGGGAGCGGAGAGCGCTGTCCGTGCGTGCGAATATGATTGCTCGCAGGTTTGCGCGTAGTTCAGAGGGGGTTAAGCTGACTTTATTTCGGGCGTACTGTACCTCTCTGTACTCGTGCAGCCTGTGGGCGAAGTATACGCAGGCGGCGTACAGCGCACTCCGCGTCCAGTATAACAATGCACTCAGGGCGATGCTGGGGCTGCCCCGCTACTGCAGTGCATCAGGGATGTTCGCGGCGGCGCGGGTCGACTGCTTCCATACCGTCATGCGCAAGCGAGCCGCGTCCCTGGTGCACAGGCTGCGGGCCAGCGCCAACACCGTCTTGGCAATGATAGCCGGCAGAGTAGACTGCCCGTACACCAGACATTGCTGTCACAGGCATGCTCTCAAAAACCCTGTATAGACATTTGTTTAGTTATTGTGTTGTGCGCTTTCCTATGTATATGAGCTACATTATTGCTTGAAATACATAAATGTATTTTATTTCATTTTTTATTTTAATGGATACATTCTTATTCAAAATTCTATTATAAAGCTAAGTTAGCTTACAATTGCTCATTAGCCTACTTGGCTAGATTGTAATACAATTGGAGTAGGTACATTGAATTTGAACATAAAAGTAAAATAAATAAAAAAACGTGTGTGTACTTATGTAGAGACACACGGCTACACATCAAGCTATACAATTCCAATATAAGCTGACCTCGTATTGTGTAGGCTTTTCGTAGAATGAGAGGTCAGCTTATGTATAGCTAATGTATAGCCTGATGTGCAGCCATGTGTACTTACGTAAAAAGTTATAATTCTTTGGATAACAGAACAAAAATAACTAGAGATTTCATCCCGTGTGCCACATCTCTTTGTTTGTAGCTAACTTCATCATGTCGCTTTTTAGCTGTCGGTGTGCGCGCTCATGAGATAGTTATCAGCTAACTTCATCATGTCGCTTTTTAGCTGTCGGTGTGCGTGCGCATGAGACAGTTATCAGCTAACTTCATCATGTCGCTTTTTAGCTGTCGGTGTGCGTGCGCATGAGACAGTTATCAGCTAACTTCATCATGTCGCTTTTTAGCTGTCGGTATGCGCGCGCATGAGACTTTAGCATTAAAGTTAGCTAATAAACGTTAAAGTTAGCTAATAACTAGTTATTAGCTAACTTCAGCATGTCGTTTTTTAGCTGTCGGTGTGCGTGCGCATGAGACAGTTATCAGCTAACTTCATCATGTCGCTTTTTAGCTGTCGGTATGCGCGCGCATGAGACTTTGGCGTTAAAGTTAGCTAATAAACGTTAAAGTTAGCTAATAACTAGTTATTAGCTAACTTCAGCATGTCGTTTTTTGGCTGTCGGTGTGCGCGTGCATCGTAAACAAATTATTCTCATAGTTTTTTCCAAACTCGTTCTCCAAATATAAGTATAACTTCAAAAATCCTGCCTACACGTAAATCGTAGCTCCGTAGCGAATCACTTAAAACTCCGAACGAAATCAATTCCTTTCGGAGTTCAGTTATAAGTCTCATCTCTAGTACTGACCCATTAAACTTGCTGCTAGCACTTAGAACCACTTTACGATGCTCCTAGAACCGACATTGGAATAGTATTTTTATTTTTATAGATGCTGTTGTAAGAATTCAAAAGTAGTGTCCTTCTGTATTGATCTTTTCATTTTAGAGTACTGGATCAAAATGGTAAAAACGAAACTCTTATCGTGGGAATTTGTCCGTCTATCTGTCCATCCGTCACAGGTTAACAGGTGATTATGTCAGGACCTACTGAAGCTTTCAACTTGAAAGGAACATGGGCAATTTTTTTCTATCATAATCTATCATTTAATCACGATTTCTCTTGATGGTAAGCATTGATGCTGTCTATGATGGTACACGATTAAAAATGTTTGAAACTGGTACAAACAAAAAACCTCCAATAGCAATAATATCCATGACGTCGTCGGATATGACAGCTTTATTTAAATATTTGGCAATTTATAAAAAAAAATCCCAGCTATAATTAATCCGATAAAAAATCTATTCCTTTTGATTGGCATAGGGCCAAAATGTTGTGGACCAATATTTGAAAGTATGCTAGCTCAAATAAAAAAATAACCCTCCCTTTTTGCGAAGTTTTGAAAGCAAAATATCTGAAATTAAATCACGCTATTATTATGTATCCGAAATTTTGGAAGTTTGTTTATTTATTTGTTTGTTTCTTACTCCAATTGCGTAAAGGCTGAATTGAGTTCGATGAAATTTAGTATGTACGTATATTATAACCTGGATTAACACATAGGCTACTTTTTATATCTTAAATCGGGTCCCATGGGATAAATATGGGGTGTCAAGTGCCGTAACAGCGAGTCTAGCTTTATTTCCTTTACATGCAGGCAACAGCTAGTGTATAATATTTATTGCCTAAAATGTGGTTAAATTACAGGATTTTAGTTCAGGTCCAACATATTTCGCTGAAATCTGAAATAATTATATTTATTTCGGTCTATAATTATTCAAAAGTATCTAAGTAGTCTAAGTACTGGTGGTAGAGCTTTTGTGAACGTGCTCGAGGAAGTGGGCACCGCCGCCTTACCTTTATCTGCCGCCAAATAGCAGTACTTGTGCTGCTGTGTTCCGGTTAGATGGTAATGGTATGTTCCTGTAATTATGCATATAGGCATAACAGCTAAGTCCTATAGTATGGCAACGTATCCACATAGAGATCAAGACGACAAAATAGCTTGTTTTGAATTCTATGTGGATATCCATGAGCTGCAGTAGCCACTTAACATCTGGTGGACTGCATGCTCGTTTGCCATATAAGTAGTATATAAAAAAAAGTATGCACATAATAACACTTGCGCAAAAATAAATGTATTTTAATTTTATTTATTTATTACACTTTACGATGTTCGGATTAACACTTCGAAATTTATCCTCGGACAAACATACATACATACATACATCGCCGATTTGCCCAAGTTGATTTGGAGATCTCAGTTGGCTCGATCAATATTATTGTATTCATTATGTATCGTTCCTACTTTTTTACATGCAAACAGTTTAACTATAAGCTTTGTGTTACGCTGATGACAAACCTTCTAAAGTTTTTTGAGTTGAGTTGTTGTGTTGTAAGTTTTTTAAACACGTACCTACCGTGTTCTGAAATAAGAATAGAATAATAATTTATTTAGTACACACAAAATCATACATGAAACAATTATAAAGAACAGTAGATAGTTGAATCTATTATGACAGCTCGACTCATGTGTCTGCGTACCAAAATTAATATTGTTGATATGCAAATATTACAACAAAATTATAAGTTTATCTAGAACAGTTTTTTAGACATCTGTCTTAAAAGTTTTCTTGGTTTACTTGTCATATAACTAGATGGCGCTGCTTAATTCACATTAATCAACCTATCTAGGTTCGGAACCCTCGGTGCGCAAGTCCTACTCGTACATACTTGACCGTCTTGTTCTTGTAAAAATAAAATAATTAAATCACAGTTGAAATTATCTGTTATCGCTTGCAATCAACAAAATTGTCTGAAGATAAAAAGATGGCATATTATAATTATTTTATTATTAATCACAGATATAATATTACAGATTGACAAATGATTAATGATTAAAATCAGTTACAAATGATCAATATCGAATGCGTTATATAACCTGTTTTGTTATGTACGATATTAATTTAAGGCATCTTGAATCGTATTACCTGATTTTAGAGGTGGGTTTAATACCGGTAGCTTGAATATTTATCCAGTAATCGATACATTTCCAATAAACAATTAAACATTTATATTCTAATTCCACTTGAGCTTTCCGTATAACTTTATTTATTAATTGTTATCAGATTTATTTATTAATTTATGTTATTTATTTGTGTATTTAGTATATTTTATAATTATATTGTATTTGTGAGTATTATTATATATATGTAGGCAATCAGGTAAGTAGTTTTTTTTTTAAATTTCTATTTGTATTTTTGTTAGTACCTAGTTAAGCACGCCAACCTAAGTTTTTTTACCTGTCACGGTTGACGGGTAGAAAATGTTTTTAGCATTAAGTCCTCCATTTATACATTTTTCTTATTGTGCAATAAAGAATTAAAACAGTCAAACAAAACATTTTTAAATATCAAAATCACCAACGCACTAGAGGATCTGTTTATGACGCTGGACTGGAAAGCATAAAAGGCGACCACATCTCAAACTTGCGATTCGCAGATGACATAGTCCTGATGGCGGAGTCGCAGCAGGTCATGCTGGACGGCCTAGCTGACTCCTCTCAACGAATTGGTTTAGGAATAAACTTGGACAAAACAGAGGTTACGTATAAGGGCGCACTATACCTGGGGAGACCATAAATCGGTGATTGAGAAACAATGTTTTGTTCAACAAATTGTGTGCTTTAAATTTGTAATTCATATATGTTATAGTTAAGGATATTTGCTAGAACGCATGTGTTGTGAAAATACGATTCCGTAAAGTTTTCTTAATGGAAAAAAAATCCAAAGACCTAAATTTATCTGAAAACCGTTCTTATGCGATGAATACTTCAATTTAGAACTTGAAACTTTATAAAGTAATTCTACACAACATAAATAAGGGCACATGTGTTTTAAATTTTCAAAATACCTTTTGATTTTACCATAAAATGAAAATATCTAAGTGTTGCACTAATGAAACAGTCTGGCCTCGGCTTTCAGACGGGGTACCCTTGACGCTTGTCGCTCCAAACGAACACGTAATTCTAAGGTAGAATTTATATTTAGTTGGTTTTTGTAAAGACGCAGTAATGAGAAATAAACACAACAAGATAATGAAGAGACTGAATGATAAAAAAACCGGCAAACATATGAACCACGGCGAGATAGGACGTGCAGCGGCGCGCGGAGAAGCGGGGGTGAAATTCGAGTTTGGGCTGAGGTATAGTTAACTCTTAATGTTCACATACATCCGGAACCAGTCGTCGTACAAGGCCATCCACTCGAAGTCGTTCAAGACTACGTATACCTCAGCCAGATACTGCAATTGGGTAGACACAACTTTGAGAAGAAGGCCAAGAGGAGGATTCAGTTGGGCTGGGCAGCATTCGGGAAATTAGGTCGAATCTTCTCGTCACCTATACATCAATGCCTGAAAACTAAAGTCGTCAATCAGTGCCTCCCACCCGTAACGACCTACGGTGCTGAGACGTGGACGCTCACGGTAGGACTAGTCCACCATTTTAAGGTTGCGCAGCGAGCTATGGAATGGGTTATGCTTGGAGTTTCTCTGAAGGATAAAATCAATAACGAGGTTATCCGACAGAAAACCAAGGTCACCGACATAGCCCAGCGGATTGGCAAACTGAAGTGGCAGTGCACTGGCCAAATATGCCGGAGAACCGACAACCGTTGGAGAAAACGAGTTCTTGAGTGGAAACTGCGTCTTGGAAAAACTAGTGTGGGGCGTCCCCCGGCTAAGTGCGGAGCGATGATATAAGAAAGGTGGCGGACAGAAATTCTACGAGAAGAGCCGAAGACCGGGCGCAGTGTCGCGTATTGGGAGAGGCCTATGTCCAGCAGTGGACTAATGAGTGAGCTGATGCTGATGATGAAACATCAATTCGGCGGCGATGCCGCTTAGTCAGTTAAATTGGCACTTATGTACATGATAAATTAATATGATTTGTTTGTGTTTTATGAAGCCTCTATTGTAACGAATTCGATAAAAACCTATTTTACAACATTATTTACTGGAAAACACGGGAAGGGCTACCCGTGTTTTTATTTATGTTTTTCACTCAGAAAACAGAAATCTTTATTTTGAATCGATTATCTTAATTTAGAAATCTAAATTTTTATACTTAACATGACACGTTATATACTTGTGTTATACGTTGCGTGCCGCTGACACCCTGCGCGCTTTCGTTATGCCGAAGCGGGCGGTGCGCGCTATCGTGGGTGTCCCAGACGATGTCTCATGTAGGGACATTTTTAAAGAATAAAAAATCCTACCTCTGCCCTGTGAGCTTCTATATCAGGTGGCCTTGTTTACCTTCACAAATTTGGACTTGTTTCAGCGTCGGGGCGTTAACAAAACCCGTGCCCTACGCACTAACAAATTTCACCATCATCTTGTAACTCCACCGCACAAATTGACCAAATCCGAGAGGTCCGCATACATCATGTGCCCATCGGTTTTCAATAGATTGCCAGAATTGATAAGGACAGCAGCGTCCGTGCCTCTAATTAAGAGTAGGCTTAAAAAGTTGTTGTTGAGTGAGATATTCTAGATATAGTGTAGATGGGTTTTATGAACTACCTACACTGTAGAATATCGCACCAGGACTAATATAAATAAACACGTTCCCAGCGGCACAGATTTATCTGTACTTTCCATTACTACGTTACGGGTCGTTTTAAACCTTGTCCTAAACCAGAGATTGTGGCGGCACGAGGCATATTAAACCCCACTGCCCGTAGGAGACCAAAATCCTTTTTTTTTGGCGCCAAATAAGACAAAGTGTACGGTTTTTTTTTGTGAGCGGCACGATTTCTAAGAAACCCGGCATTGAGGTTGGTATACCATAGAACTAGGAATCAATAGCACATCTCAGATATATAGTTAGTATAGTATTATAGTAGTTAGATAGTATCTCTTTCTTACACTGAACCTGATGGAAGTTATGCCTCCCGCACGACAGAGACGTTTAAGTTTTTTTTTACCGCTATAAAGACGAGATACGGACAGGGTGTTTCAAGCCCTGTTACGCACTTATCGTGTTAATGGATTGAAATGAATTTTATTATATTAAATTATATAACTTATTATGATTTTTAATGAAGTGTAACTATGGAGTTATAAATAAAGTATTGTATTGTATATCGATGAAGGTGTTCTGAAAATTTTCCGATAAGCGTATTTAGCGCCCTTCGCTACATAGAATATCTTTACTAACGGTCACAGAGAAATAGTAAAACAGTTACCAAGTGACCAGGAAACAGTTACTACACTAATGATGAACATTTAAATTCTCAGATTTCTTTTTTAATAAAATTTATACACACATCGAAAAGTCCAAGTAACAACTATTGATTTTTTAATAATTTTTTTATAGATTTTTGCAGTCCACGTTTTTTTATAATTATTTTTTACGAGTTGATCCGCCCAGGCTTCGCACGGATTTCAAAAAAAAATAATGGTCTGGAGTTCATACAAAAATTCCATAGAAAAAAGGACTTTCAGTTTTTCCAGAATTTTCAACCCGACCAACTTTTCAAAATTTTCTTGCATACAAACCTTGTCCTGAATATTATGAACACAACTAAAAAAATCTGCCAAATCGGTCGAGACAATTTCGAGTTTTGGTGAGACTTAACGCACGGTAATTGTTTTTTTAATATCGCGCGTTCGCTTCTTCGCATTTTTTGAGATGGGAAAAAACCATTGAACTCGCAATACTGTTATCTTTACTGACACTTCTGTATACACGGTGTACTTTAAATAACTTTTTATATTTTTTTGAAGTACGTTTACCCCACAGTAATTGAAACACGACTGAAATGAGCGAAGCTTGTAGTGCGCGGAACTCCACGTTCTTGGTGTTACGCAGGCCCCGCCTACTTACGACTAATATTGTTTTTTGTGTTCTGTGGTATTACCTACTCCTTAGTTAGATATGTACCTACTAGCTACCGGTCAGCGCGCGACTATGTTGTAGGGCGTAACGTTAAAATAGACGTTTTAATTTCGCAACTTTTTATATTTTTCAAAGACTGATTTAGTTTTGTTTTTTAATTTGATGTTATAAACTGTTAGTAGACCATGGTCTGAGCAACGTTTGTTCTGGGAAAACAGTGATTTAAAGGACACCGTATAAATAATATACCGAGTAAGTAAATGTATGTTCCGAAAAGGCTTTAGTACCATAGACCACATCCACACGGTACGCCAGATTATACAGAAGACCGAGGAGTATAATCGGCCGTTATGTCTAGCGTTTGTGGACTATGAAAAAGCCTTCGATTCAATCGAGACCTGGGCGGTACTGCAGTCTCTTCAGCGATGCCAAATCGACTATAGGTATATCGAAGTGTTGAAGTGTGTGTATAGTAACGCCTCTATGTCAGTCCGTCTACGGGACCAGAGTACGGAACCAATTCAATTGCAGAGAGGCGTGAGACGACAGACTTGGCATCAATATCAATGGCGAATACATCACTCACCTTCGTTTTGCCGATGATATAGTCATTATGGCCGAATCGCTCGAGGAACTCGGTACCATGCTCAGAGACCTGAGTAGAGTCTCCCAACAGGTGGGTCTTAAAATGAACATGGATAAGACGAAAATCATGTCAAATATTCATGTTGCACCCGTACCGGTAGTTGTTGGGAGCGATACTCTCGAAGTTGTCGACCAGTATGTATAACTGGGGCAAACTGTGCAATTAGGTAAGTCCAACTTCGATAAAGAGGTCGCACGAAGAATCCAACTCGGCTGGGCAGCGTTCGGAAAACTTTGCGATATCTTCTCGTCCAAAATTCCCCAGAGCCTGAATACTAAAGTCTTCAACCAGTGTGTGTTGCCAGTGATGACCTATGGCACTGAAACGTGGTCCTTTACTCATGGCCTCATGACCAAACTCAAGGTCGCTCAACGAGCTATGCTCGGGGTTTCTTTGCGTGACAAAATCCGCAATGAGGAAATCCGCAGAAGAACTAAAGTTGCCGACATAGCTCTCAAAATTAGCAAGTTGAAGTGGCAATGGGCGGGCCACATCGCTCGTAGAAGCGATAACCGTTGGGGAAGAAAGGTTCTCGCGTGGAGACCACGGACTGGAAGACGCAGCGTAGGCCGGCCCCCCACAAGGGGGACCGACGATCTAGTAAGAATCGCGGGGAGCCGTTGGACGCAAACGGCTGCCAACCGCTCGTTGTGGCGATCTAAGGGGGAGGCCTATGTTCAGCAGTGGCCTTTTTCCGGCTGATGATGATGATGATGATGATATGTATGTTCAAGTTTTCACTTTTGTCGGCACTCTCAGGGTGCCACTTTTTTAATGTATTTTTATTAATGTTTTTTGTTTCGATTAATCTTATTCCTTATTGTTTTTATTGTTGGTTTTAGTACGGTGATAGCCCTCCTCTCGATATGGAAGGCGGGAGCAGCCTACGTGCCAATAGAGTCGAGCTTCCCTCAGGCCATTATCACGCACATACTCACTGATGCTGCACCAGCGCTGGTGATCTACGATGATAGTGGTGAGATCATCTTACTGAAAGCATAGGGTAATGTTCCTACTGCTACTCAATATTCAATCATTAAACCTAAGGATCATATCCAAAGACTGCCACTAGGTTTAATTATAGCCTATTAGAGTGTGCGGCGGAACTTTTCAACCTGATCCCACCATCTCCATTCTATCATCGGACAACCAGACACTCTGCGGTGCGCCACCGCTATATGGTCGAAATACCCCCCATTCGCACAAATCTGTTCTCTTCGACATTTATTATGCGCACCGCCAAAGAGTGGAACGCCTTGCCAGAGTGTGTGTTTCTTGATAGCTACAACCTGTCTTTAAGTCGCGAGTGAATAGGTTTCTTCGAGGCAAGCGTGTACCATCGTAGACTGCATCATCGCTTACCATCAGGCGAGATCGTGGTCAAACACAAGCCTATAAAGTATAAAAAAACAAAAAAATAAAAAAAAAGGTGCTAAATGATTTTCAATTCTACATATTATTATTCAACTTCATATTATTATTATATCTTAGAATATATTATGCGTAAATGTAATGTATCCGCTACAGTACACCGCACTCCGTAATTTTTAAAAATTTCGCTCCACCCAAAGGTTGCCTGGAAGAGATCGCTTTTAGCGATAAGGCCGCCCATTGTATTGCCTTATTTATTTTAACCCAGTACTTATTTTTTTTATTATTTCTGTTTGTGTGGTAATTTAATAAAGAGTTATCTATCTATCTATCTATTCTGCCCTTTTTATTGCAAACGCAGTACTTGCAAAATGGCGGTTTGGAGATAAACGCGGGAAATATATTTTTTGATACTTAGACAACAAGTCTATGTTACAACTTTTGAAGTGTAAAAAAATCATGTTACAGTAAACGTAGCAAGACTGCACAACTTTTTAGCACATGCTGAATGCTGCAGATGATAGAAAAAGCAATATTTTTGTGCAAGTCCTGTGTTTCTCGTTAAATAAATAGGATGTATAAAATAAGATGTATAAAATATTGTATGCCTCTTGAGATGTATTTTTTGTAAAACAAGTGAAAATCCCAAAAATGACGTTTTCTGCAAGTGCAATTACGGGCAGAATTTTAAACATGGATCTAAATAATTAAATGAAAGGACTCTAAAATCGCTTCACTGCCGTAATTTCTTCGCGTGAAAACTTCTCTCGTTGACCATCAAATATAATTTAAGAGGAAATAAATGAAACTCACCTTTTTACGGTTCCATAGTCGAACTCGGATGGAACCCGAGTGTCCGTCTGTCTCTCGTCGTTTTATCCGGCTTCAAAAAAAGGAGGATGTTCTCAATTAGTCGGAATCTATTTTTTTATGTTTTCCGATTACTCGAAGACGCCTGGACCGATTCGTAAAATTCTTTTTTGTTTAAAAGGGTATACCTCCCAGGTGGTTCCATTGGCACCAAGTCAGGACTGATGATGGGATCCCAAAAAATCGAAGGCAACACTTAAATCTTACGGGGACGCAATTAGCTTTTAAGTTTTTACAATCTCAGAACTCCGTCATTTAACTACAGATTTGGATAATCTATACTAATACTAAAAAGAGGAAAGATTTGTTTGTGTTTGTATTGAATAGGCTCCGAAACTACTGGACTGATTAAAACAATTCTTTCACTATTGGGAAGCTACACTATCCCCGGGTGACATAGGCTACTTTTTACTCAACTGCGCAGAAGGAGGGTAAGGTAGCTACATCCCTATTTTTTTTCTTCAAAAACCGGCAACCCACAAAACGTCATTTTACTGCAGCTAATAAAAAGTTAGACTTTAGTTTAGTAGACGCCTAGTGAGTTTTAAAATAAAAACAAAAATCTTGTTTTTTACGATACTAAAACCTACCCTTTCCAATAAATAATAAAGTTGGAATGATTTTATGAGCTGTAGTAGACCAACATAATACATATGTCTGTTTCTGTTTGATCTGGTTTGCGAACAGTATAATAGAGAATTACTCTAGCTTACCCGCTCTCGGCTTCGCACGCTTGAAATTTCCCGTTCCCGTGGGAACTTTGGGATAAAACCATATAGTGAAAGTGAAGCGACACTTCACGCCAATGACTTTACGTCAATGAACGACGGTTACATTATACGGATATTGTTCATACAAAAATACTAGAATCGCGATTAAAAAATGGGCGGTGAAAAATACTTTACGACCTATTTCATACCTAACATATATACAAAAAATATTAGAAAAGGAGATTATTAATTTTTATTTTATTTATTGAGCACCAACACACCAAATTAAATATAAATTATAGAGGGTTAAATAATCACCAAAATCAAATGCAAAATTCACTTTGTAATTTTTTTAAGAATGACTAAAATACAACTGTAATGTGAATTTTCTAGCAAATCCCGCTATGTTCGGCAGTGGTGTCCCAGCCGTTTCCTTCGAGGATTTACTCCAGGAAGCTTCGAGCTTGTCCATCGAAGATCCTCAGGATATGGAAGTGTTGTCTACATCGATGGCGAACAGCATCGCTATAGTGATGTATACTTCGGGAAGCACAGGCGTACCTAAAGGTGACTATGTTGTAATGTTGATGATTTTGTAAAAGCAGAGTATTTTAGAGTTTAGACATTACGACACATATATATCGCAGGCTTTTTGTGTGAATCCGCCGTTTACATACGGCGTCTTCAGTTTAAAAACGCTCGCTATTAAGTAGTATGCCGAAGGCAAGATGACAACTCGTTCAATTGTTATAATTTAAACGTTAGTTGTGATTTTGGGATGACCCTGAAGAATACACAGTTTGGACAAATCAGACTTTATTTAATTAATATATATTTTAATGTAGCTGCAGCAGACACACCGTTTAGCAGTAGGTCATTAGGTTTCTATTTTAATAAAAAAAAAGTATTATGTATTATTGATCAATAATACTGTGCAGGGGTCCTCCGAGAACCAGTTTTTATGGACACCTTAGCATTTTTTAGTTGCCGGATAACCTCAAAAATCTTCTCAATTCAATTTGCCGCAGCATTATGTAGATGGCGTTTAAATCGTTAATCAAATTTTTAAGCATAATATCAATCAAATCAAAATCAAATCATAAACATTTATTTGTGAACAACACCAATAGTACAACAGAACAAACACACACAGGAGACATAACAACAAGAACAAAGAAACAATAACTAAAAGATTAAAATTAAATAAAAATGCAAAATATTGCAGTGCGTGTGTCGTCTCATCGTACTCACTGCATGTCTCACAAAAAGACTTTAACTCAGCATGTGCTGGGTTGCACTGGCTACCCAGCGCTGGTCGTCCGTTAGAGCCTCTTTGAGTAGACCACGGATATCCGCCCACTAACTAAGCAGTGTACAACTAAATACAATTAAATATACTAATATATTATAATATATAATGACACGGCAATATACATTTTGCCTTCGGCATATTACATAACAGCGAGCGTTTTTAAACTGACGACGCCCTATGTAAACGGTGGATTCAAACAAAATGCCTGCTACATATATGTATATCATGCTTTTACTCGAAGAGTTATTACAGAGACATAGCCTTTCTCTCTATATATTAGAGTTGATTGGCATGCTTCCAGAACTGGTTGTCCAATAAAATTAAAATAGGTGGACGACGTCAGAATGGGAAGTCGAGGGCTGCACAACAGCTATTGCTGTGACGGAAAGATTGTGAAATATCTATGAGGTTTGGGGTAACAAAGCAGCATAGTAAAAAGTGAAAAAGTTTATGTTTATGTTTCCCAAGATCTGCCAATTTAGATTATAATGCCACAACAACCAGACCCGTATCTAAATATTTTGTTCAGCGGCGGGAATTGTACCTGCAACTTCTTGCGCCTCGGCTGCTCCTGGACTAAATGGGGTGCTGTTGACCAAATTATGCCTTTCTGATTTTGATGTGCTTTCTAAAGAACTTATACTTAAAATCGCGCAAGTGACGAGAAGAATAGCGAGCGCACTCACTTCGAGTAAACGTCGTATTCGTAACCTGAACCTGCCTTCGTCTTTCCAGGAGTTCGCATCCCCTACTCAGCGATCTGCAACCGCCTCTGGTGGCAGTTCCATAACTTCCCCTACTCCGACACAGAAGTAACATGCGTGTGGAAGACAGCACTGACGTTTGGAGACTCGGTGGCGGAGATCTGGGGTCCACTGCTGCATGGAAAGACGTTATTGGTGGTGTCAAGGGAAACTACGAGAGACCCGCAGAAACTCGTCAGGGTGCTGAGTGAGAACCAGGTATGATTTATGAGATTGTTGATGTTGTTTTGTGTATAAACCTGTTCAGCATCCAGCTAAATGACAACAGATCGAGCATATAATGTCTCAGAAGTGCACTCTAAGCCACCAATATGCAACTCCTTTCTTGTATACTACAGGGACAGACTACTATACTACCTATAGAAAATGCGGTCGTACCTGTCACTTTCGTATACTTATGCTTTATAACCGTAAGTCTTATCTGGCAACTGGTGTTGCTTATTCATCTCTCGTAGATGATACAGGGCAATGATGATTTTCAGCTGCCATTTCTCTGCAAGTCAAGATAGTTCAATCAAAGCTAAGCTACATAATAGCTGAAGAGTTTGGCTTTTTCGAAAGAGGGCAGATGTGGTTTTTTGACTAGGTTGCCAAGGCATCTTAGTGTGATGGATAAACTTGCGGTTTTTTTGCAGTAGAATCCTTTTCTAATAAATGAAGTACCGCGCCCGTTTAAGCAACTAAAAGATAAACTGAAGTTTTTGATACTTAAAACATAGACACTAGCGCCCGGCCGAGAAACTTCTTTAGTGAGACAGATTCTACCTCGACTGGATCCTACCAGGCAATCTTTATCAATAGTACACTCAAGAACAATCGTGTTTAATTTCAGGTACAACGGCTGGTACTTGTACCAACACTCCTCCGATCCATCCTCATGTACCTCTCCCTAACTCCATCAGAGAGACCTCTACAGAACCTCAAACTCTGGGTTTGCTCTGGAGAGACCCTTAGCAAAGAACTAGCTACTGATTTCTTTAATTCTTTCGGAGATCAGCACGGGTTCAAACTGGCAAACTTCTACGGTAGTGTCGAGGTTATGGGAGACGTGACTTATTATGTGCTGGAGAAGTTGCAACAGCTGGATATGTTTCCAACTATTCCTATTGGTGAGTTTCTGATATTTTGTATTTAGCCATTGATTTCAGATATTTCCTGAGCAAGATAAAAGGGGATGATAAAGGCTAGTAAAGTAGTAGCACTTAAGTGACCAAAGGCAATAAAATACGTTCTTGGTAAACCTCTACATCACACAAAGAACATAACCTCCAAACCTTAATTATATGGTACCAGATGTGCGTTGTATGTAAGTCAGTCAGGACCCTAGTTAACAGCACATTCTTTTTGTTTGCTGTATGGCAGGGTCTAGCGCTATCTATAATTGACTTACACATCTGTCTACCATCATGTAAACCAGATTCACCACATAATACAGATTTATGATTATTTTATGATTCATCTATCCAAACTAAACTAACTACAATAACTACTGCGTCAATTTGTGTACTCCTCTCCAGTACCATACCACTGTTATCTGTCAAACTGTAATCAAAAATGAGTCGTGTGTACATGGGACGAGAATCCTTACCTTGCCGTAACCCAGTTGTAAACAAGCACGGAGGGTAAAGTTCTTCAATTGTATACTTACCTAACTACCCTCATTGTTTCGTACATTTACTTACGATTGTTACAATAATTTTAGATGACTTATTAAAATATATGATAGTATTATAAGTATTTCTTTCATTTGTAAATATATTTATTAATTTAAAATATAAAAATAAATACATTTTAAAATATAACTAGGGACTTCATCAGGCTGTTTTGTAATTTCTTATTTAAAGCATTATAACTTCAGTCCGTTTTCGCAATTAAGTGAGGGGCGTCCAATGTATTCTCGGTATAGGCATGAAAGATTATGCAGAAAATTCTGAATAAAAATTATTTTTCAATGTAGTCCCCTAGGATCTGAACACACTTATTTGTCCTGGAAAATAACTTTTCAATGCCATCCAAAAAATATATTTCTTTCTGGTCTGAAAAATGATCGTTAATTGCTGCCTTTAACTCTTCATCGTCGGAAAAATGCTTGCCTCGAAGTTCTTTTTTGAGATTTGGGAACAGAAAGTAATCACTAGGAGATAGGTCCGGGCTGTAGGGTAGATGATTGATTTCTTCAAATCCGCAATCCCGCACAGCAGCATTGGCAATGCGCGCCTTGTGTACAGGCGTGTTGTCGTGCAGAACCAATACACCTGCGGTCAATTTTCCCCGTCTTTTTTCTTTTATTACCTCCTTTAAATTGCACAGTGTGTTAGCGTAAGTTGCGCCAGTAATACTTTCATCTGTCTTTGTGTACTCAATTAATAAGATTCCCTTGGAATCCCAAAACACTGTGGCCATGAGCTTTCCGGCGGATGGGCTGACTTTGAACTTCTTCGGTGGGGCTGTTCCTTTTTTATGCCACTGCATAGACTCCTGCTTACTCTCAGGATCATAGTGATGAGCCCACGTTTCATCACCAGTAACAATTCGATCATAAATACTTTGCGGATTTTTACCACAGAGCTCCAAAAAACTCCTTGCAACAATCAACTCGCACTTGTTTCGAAGCGCTGTGAGCATTCGCGGCACCCATCTTGCACTGACCTTTGACAAATTCAGATGGTCATGAAGGATAGTGTGAATGGTACCCACGGATATCTTGGTTTTTTTCTGCTAATATTTTCACTCTCACACGGGCATCTTCGTGTACAAGTTTCTCAAAAAAAATTACGTTTTCTTCAGTAGCGGCACTAACCGGCCCACCGGCACGAGGGTCGTCTTCAATACTCTCTCTACCCCTATTAAATTCACTTGACCACTTCTGAATTGTAGACAATGAAGGGGCATAATCTTGGTAAATAGCCATCATTTCTTTGTGAATTACTTTTTGAGTCTTTCCTTGTTTTGTGAGGAATTTTATCACAGCACGATGCGCGATTTTTTTCAACATTGTCGTATCAGTCATCGTAGTTGCCTTTCCGAAATGATATTTTGAATACTAATGGCGACATTCAAATAAAAATTTGTATTTATACCCTCAATGAGTGTCATAAACTAATGAGATAATTTAATTACCCTCATCATTAGTATATTACCCCGATACCGAGAATACATTGAACGCTCCTCGTATAGTCTTGTAAATCGTTTAGCTTGGTCCTCACGATACATGCTTGGCCTAGTATGAGGATCACTGATCCAACTTATTATAAAGTGTAAATAACTTGTCAGTATTGTGCACTACATTAGTTAACTAGCAAATAAGATTAGAGTTTAAGATGTATCATGTGTGACTGCTGTAAATAAATAATTATTAATTTTTTATTTAACTCTGTGCACCGCTGTCCATTACTGCTTTGCTCTTTACTTTCCATCCAAAGGTTGCCTGGAAGAAATCACTTACAGCGATAAGGCTGCCCATTGTACTATATTTAACACCCATTGTACATAATTTTTTTTTAATATTCCTGGTGTACAATAAATAATTATTCTATTCTATTCTATGATAATAAAGTAGGTAGGTATACAACTATTTTCAATTAAGATAAATAAAATGTATTCTTATTCTTATAAATGTTAGCTGGAGAAGATAACTTAAAGCGATAAAGCCGCTCATTGTACCACCGCGTACTAGTCTTCAAGTTTTTTTTTTAATTTGGTTTAAAAATAAAGAGTTATCTATCTCAAATCTTATTTAAACAGGAGCACCACTCGATAACTGCGCTGTATATTTGCTTGATGATGAGATGAACCTGGCTCAGGAGTCGGAGCCAGGACAGGTGTGGGTCGCGGGCGCGAACCTGTCTTCGGGATATGTGGGGGGTCAGAGCGCTGCTAGCTTCCAGGACAACCCTCATGCTGCACATCCAGGTAAGAATCGTTAGCATCTATCTCATAAGCTGGTAGGAACTTCAGCCTTCATCAGATCTTCTGATATTACATTGCCGCTGAGCAGTTCTAATAACAAACAGCACTCCTCATTGTCATAGTCATCTCCAACACTCATAAGCTTCAGAGCACCATCGCGGAGAAACTATCCAAATATAACTATCTAAAGTAGTGGTTCGCCCTGAACTGAGATCTCGCAAGTCTCCCATAAAAACAACAAAAATATATTATTCGTAATCTTTGACTATCAAAATAGTGCCACGAAATGCATAACCACTAGACTTGACCTACAGTTTCATTTAAGTTACAGGTAACGGAGTTCCTGTTAATTGGTTTCACTTTTTTGGGGTAGAAATTGCAGTTATTCTGGATTTCAGACTTTTGCCTGTATTTGTCACTAAAGCTACATGCATACCGAATTACAGCACTGTGGGGTGACTGGTGTTCCCTGTGAATTTTGTCAAAGTTCAGTTTTTATTATGGCTAATATAACTGGATCAAAATGTACTCACAAATACCTTTTATTTGACGTGCCACTTGACCGAATAGTCCTATTTATTTTTTTTTTGTTTTTACCCCTCTTGAACCCCAATATCTCAACAGATTTTTAGCTCATTTAGCTCATTTTCACACTAAAATTGTGCCATCACTACCTACCTATATACCAAATTTCACGATGATCGGTTAAACGCTTCGAAAGTTATCCTCGGACAAACAAACATACATACAAGGCCGATTTGTCTAAGTTGATTTGGAGATCTCGCTTCGTTCTGTCAAAAAGTAAATAACTCGCATATGCGAGGCGTCTGCAAAGGGTTTCCATAGTTCCAATAGTCTTGTCATGTCCAATACTATTGTATTCTATTATTTAGACTATTTAGACTGTTACAAAAACAGTCTGTTACAGTCTGTTACAAAAAGCGGATATTTTGATTGAATACATGAAGGATCGTGAGAAAGTTCCACTGAGGTGCACTTGACTTAGGCCCGTAACCCCCCCCCCCCCCCCCCCCCCCAGTTATTACCGATTCTTTAGAAAATTGAGTAAAGAAAATCTCTAAACACATTAATAATAATACCTAGTCAGGTCATAAATTCTGTAAAATAATTGAAACAAGTTTATTTATTATGTAACCATTTATATACCAAAATGAACTTAACAAAACATAGATTCTTATGACACTAAAGTTTATTCAAAATGACCTCCGTGATTTTGAATACAGGCCTTCAATCTGCGCGGCTAGTTGTCTATCGCAGCACGAACGAGGTCCATGTCAATATCGGCGGCTGCCTTAATCAAGGATGTCTTGAGTGACTCCAAATTGGGATGAGGCTTTGAGCACGCCTTTTCCTCCAAGTGTTGCCATATCTTGTAATCTAACGGATTCAAATCTGGAATCTGGAGGGCCAGTCTTCGTGCCGGATCAAGTCGATTTCACGCGCCGCCAGCCAGTCTTGTGTGCTCTTCGCTCTATGAGCTGGCGCCGAATCTTGTTGGAATACCCAGTGCCTATTATTGAACATGGTATGAGAAACAGGTTCCACAAGGTTCGTCAGGACTGTATTTTGATACACAACTGCATTCGTTTTTACACCTTTCTCACAAAAATGTACCTCTGTTAAGTCCCAATAAGAAACTCCCAACCATACCATGAGTGAGGATGGAAAATGACCTCGTTGGACACGCGGAATACGGTTGCTCGCTTCTTCACTACTGTGTGCGTACACCTTATCATTTTGTTTGTTGTAGCTCTCTTCTACGGTAAAAATTTTTTCATCCGAAAAAAGAAATTCCCGATTTTTTTTCCCGCGTACCGCTTCAACAAAGCGCGGCATCTCTTCAGTCGCAGGTCCATTAGACGAGAATTCAAACGATGTCCTGTTTTTCTTCGATATGCCCGAAGCCCTAAGTCTTCATTTAACACCATTTTCACCGTGGTTCTGCTTAACCCCATCTGAAGGGCCAACAGTTTCTGCTTACGTTTGGGATTTCTTTGAATTCGCGCCTTCACAGCTTTTATCACTGCTGGAGTCCTAATAGACCGAAGGCGACCACTTCTTGACCTGTCATCTACACTAAAATCTTCATTGTATCGTTTGATGGTGCGATAAACGAATCTTTTGGTTATATTAAAATTTTTCAGTATGTCAAAAATTTGAATTGGCGCGTAACCGCAACGATGCAACGCAATAACTGCAACGCGGTCTTCTTTAAGCGTCCACTCCATATTTAAAAATGAGTATAATTCTAAAAAGTATACATTTTTATTTTCATGAACAATTCGAAATTCGAATTCAATAAACTTTTTTGTGGCCAGCATTCTAAAAGAAAAGTTTTTACTGTGTGACAATACTTATGACCTGACTAGGTATATGATATCGTGCTGGTAGACCGGTCGGAGCACATCGCACATGATGATAATCCGCCATTTGGGATGTAATATCAACGATTATCGTTCCAATTCGTTGTCGATCAACGGACTGATAGCGAAGAGCCTCGATCTATACATTAAGAGGCTCTCGCTAGAAGTTGGACCAAGAGTCAGATACGGTCAGGCGGTACTCCTGGACTCGGCACGCATGGTCAGGAGGTTCCTCTCTCTGCAGCCCTAGCCACCGATCGCTTGGGCCTTGCTTCGCAGTTAGTGGTTTACCGTTTTTATAAATATATTTTTTACTATAATGATTATTTTTTGTATGATACATTGTAGTGAAAAATGTATTTTTTATAAACTAGTTTTAAAGTAAATATGTGTGTATATAAATACAAAGTTTTATTTCGACGACCTCCGTGGCGCGACGGGCGAAGAGCCGGCTGATACGCGGGTTCGAATTTAAATTTCTTTTTTCTATAGATTTTGGTCGTCTCTATCGTACTGGTGACTTCGGGATACTGCAGAAAGGTGTGATCCTTTACGCTGGTCGGACCGACTCGCAAGTGAAGATCCGAGGGCAGAAGGTAGACTTGCAGGACGTGGACAGAGCGGTGACCAGCGTGCCGGGCGTTGAAAAATGTAAGGAACTACATAATGAAGATAAGATCATTTATTCCTAGTGGTACATGTATTGTGAGTTCTCGTCAGCGGTAGGTATTATCGTGGCCACAACGATGTAGGAAAATACTTATATTATACTAGGTGTTTTGTTATGTGCGACATTAAATGAAAACACGGGTAGGGCTAATGGCTAGTGTTGTTATAAAATAGTTTAATTTCAAATTCAATATCATAGAAAAAAATTAATTTTCAGACAATCTTAACATCAAGTTCTTAAATATGAATACCTTCTGTACAAAATAGGTAAACAAAGCATATTCATTCATCATGTAAGTAGGTACCTGCTAAACTGATTAAGCGGCATCGTCGCAAAGGCGCCGCCGATTTACGTTAAAAAATGTTTATTGGAAATGTATCGATTACCGGATAAATATTAAAGCTACCGGTATTAAACCCGCCTCTAAAATCAGTTAATACGATTCCGGATGTGTGTTTTGTATTAATGTGGTACATAACAAAACAGGTACTAATACTATAAATTCGATGAAATTTTGTATACAGATATATTATTACCGGAATTGGAACATAGGCATTTGGAACATACTCGACTGCGCAGAAGGAGGATAATGTAATTGATAAAACACGCGTGCGAAGCCGCGAGCGGGTCAGCTAGTAAAAAATATAGGAAGAATTTGGCCTTAGGCTCGGACTTTATGGCATCTGGGCATGTCAGGGGCCGTTATTTAACGGCCCCTGACCAATACGTCACACAACCAAACATTTAAATTTTTCCTGCATCAACTACACACGATCCGAGGCCATCCGACTCCAATTTTTACCTGGAAGCAACCGGGACATGCTCCGGATTCGCAGGATCGGGGAGACCCGGATGCCATATAGACCGAGGCTTAGTCGTGTATTGCTAGGCATATGAATCTAAGCCAACGAGACATATTTTCTTCCCTCCAATACGAGTCATTTATGGAACATCGGAATCTTTGGAGGACCCGAAGAAGATTCATAAAAACCACCAGCTACCTAATGGAACTCGAGAACAGTCAAACGAAAAGATAGGTGACGAGACTGAGGCGCTATCTTTACAAACAACAAACATCATAACACTTTATTGCTTCATATTTTAGCAAACATCGTTAGCCTTCTAATGAACCTAGTGACCGACACACTCGATGAAACAACTGCTAATGTGCCCTTTGTGCCCAAACACCTGCACAATGGTTGACTTCAAAATGGCTTCTGACGCCATCAATGTAGCTAAGTACCTATCTAACACAATATAAGTATAGCTATTGACACGCGAATAAGAAGTGACCATCGAATTTGGCGAACTATGTGATAATCATTAGAATCATCGGTGATCCCAAACTCGCCGACAGGCTGGAACCGCTGAGTCAACGCCGTGACATCGGATCGCTCAGTGTATTCTACCGCCTGTATAATGGGGAATGTTCTGAGGAGCTATTTGATCTCATCCCGTCGTCGAGAATTTACCACCGCACTTCTCGACAATAAAGCTCATCCACATATCATCGACAATTGGGTATCGCGAACCACACGCTTCACGCGATCTTTTCTACCCCATACTTGCAAGATGTGGAATGAGCTATCATCTGAGGTTTTCCCATTAGGCTACGACATGGCACGCGTCATGAGAAATGTAAAGAGGTTTCTACAGTGTAGGGAACGCATCGAAAATACCCCGGGTGTTGCCGGTGTCAATAGGCGACGGTGACCGCTTACCATCAGGTGGGCCGTAAGCCTGTTTCCCAACAAATAACATTAAAAAAAAAGTTATTAACATTAATTATTTGGTTCGATAGACTGATGATTTATTTAATGCCTCAGAACCTAATCTCGTGCATGATGTCGTGTTTTAGCAATTTTATCTACTCACTTTATAAACTCCTTATTGCACAGAACAAATGCTAAATTCCAAGCAGCATTACAGTGGAATTACAGTTACATGATGCCTCAAGTTGATGGAGACAGGGCAGTGCATGCCTCGTAGAGCACGCACCTTTATTATATGCGGTGTTTACCACTTATCTCAGATGTAACATTTGCTTGTTCCATCTACAAGTATAAAACATTTACGGAATCTTCTGTGATTTGACCGAATAACTATCCTATTCACCAGGTGTGGTGCTATGCTACGGAGTCGAGAGTGCCAACCCTGAGATCCTCGCCTTCGTGGTCATACAACCTGACGCCAAGATCAAAGCACATCAGATCGAAGCCAGCCTCAAAAC